>CM035202.1:4818603-4923576 GCA_020233015.1 Callinectes sapidus | reverse complement strand
GGCTCTAGCATAAGGGATCTTTGGCCATGGTTACCTGCTCGACTATCAAACGAAAAGATCACATATATATCATAATACAACATGTTTGGATTCCTTAAAATGAATGGATCACTGCTTGAAAAGAAAATCACATTGCTGCATTTCTTTTCAAAATCATATTCTTTGGTGTGCCACTCTACATATGTAACATTTAGATTCACAAAAACAGGTTAATAGGTTGCCAGCATGGACTACATAATAGTGTTGACAATAACGATATGCCCTCTAAAGAAGTACCATTTGTGCTATTGCTATCTCTTGCATGTGTCCCCTCTGAGGGGTGAAAGGTGGTGGTGGTGGTTGCTGTAATGATGATGATGGTGGAAGAGAAGGGAAAAGGTGATGATTTTATACAGTGAAGATGAGTGAGTCCATGAAAAAAGATAAATATTGGACATCAAGGAGAATAGTCAAGTAGGGGCAAATGATTATGAGTAACATGATCAGAAAAGTCCATATTAAGTAATACAACACAAACTGCCTTGCTTTTCCTTACCCTACAGGTGAGGTAGTGCCTTCTCATACCCTGCTGAACCCTGCTATGGCCCATCTTACTTCATAGTAAATACTTTCACCTATACACTCTACTTGAAAAAAAACAAAAAACAAAAAAAACACTAAACTTACTTATGAACGTCATGTGTACACTTACCCCTAAGCATCATTTACGTTCTTGAGCTCTTTACCAGTCCTTACATTGCATTGGTGTATTGATTAAAAACACTGAAAAAAATACTCTACATGTCCAATTTGCCATGTCATTTTTATATGCTGATACAGATCATTCACACAATAAAATATCCAAATAAAAAAATCAGTTAATGTGAGGAAAAACCATCAGATAAAATGTTATATATTGGATTGGAAACAGAATAGGGAGAAGGCAATGCAAAAGGAATGATACTGTAAAGTATGACATAACATTAAAGGGAGTGCAGTTGATAAGTACAAGATGATCATAAAAAAAAAAAAAAAAAAAAAAAAATTCACTTGTATCTTCTAACAAAGGAACTGAATACCTACATAAACAAAAAATACAACCAAATGCACAAGTAATGATTCTGCAATGCACTCATGGTAACTTTTAAAACCAACACTATACAATCCACACAAAGGAAAGAGACTAGATACTGAAACAAATCAATCAATTCATCTGGGTGACACACCAATGATTACATGTCGTGACTTATTTACGTATGTAGGTATACTACATACAGAAACTCAAGACACAATCACAATCAGTCACACCACAAGTCACTGAGTTCATTACTGATGAACAACTGACATACCATTTTCAGCATTTATAAAGCTTTGACAAGATGAGATGAAGATATTTTGTCTGCTTCCCATTGACTGCATGTAATCATAAGATTGGAAACCAGTTATGAAAGTACACTTATTAGTGGTCTACTTCCTCCAGTAACAAATAACTTGAAAACAATCTTCAAAAACCTTTACAGCTTACAATACATAATCTGATAAAAAACTAGTTACATGACACAACATACAAATATGAAAGAGAAGGGCACATTATCCTATCTTCGTATAAAGGAGGCAATACCAGAGAGGTTAAGATAACCAAGTGATGTTTGTGAAACTTATGTTCTAGTTTCACCAATGCATCATGATGTGATTTCGCATATACTGCATATTATCCTTCACTATAGCTCTGATTGTAATTCTGGTCAGGTGAAGCAAAAGCTGTAAATCAAATCACTATGAATATACCATGTAACCACACATTAGACTGCCTTTAGTGCAACTGTTGCTCAGCAGACTGCACACACACAGGTCTCTTGGTAAGCACCAGCATCTACAGAAATCATAAAACATTTCTCTCTGATTCCACCTCAAGACCTCAAGAACAAGCAAAGACACACATCCTGAACAATATAATTGTGCACATTTTCAGACACCAAGCTGCCTCATATCTGACACTACTTTTTTTGTACTTTTATGACACATCAACTGCTATTCCATTTCACTTCATCTTTGTGGAATCCACATCCACAACATTACTAGGAGTGAAGTTTCTAATACTCATTTGCTTAATATACACAGCACTCTCTCCAACATATCATCCCACACTTTTCCTTTGCATAACAGTTTGTGTTGAGGCAAACATTCACACTGGAAGTTGGAAGGCTCTTCCTTTATATATGAATAAAATAAAAAAAAGTAAATTGCAGGCATAAGAAAACTTTATGATCTACTTTCAGTTTTGTAAAATATCCATCACTCTACAGATGTTCATGATACTGTACCACAAAGTGTATATGTACAATGCATAAGACTTTTCATTACCAAGTTGAAATTCCCAAAAAAGGTCTTTGTTTGTCATTACAAACAATTGTTTGTGATGAAGCGAATCAATGCATGCATTACTGAGACAGAGGTATACATAAATGTAGGTGTGTGTATTCTGTAAGATGAATGTGAAACATGAAATGTATAAACTTTCATTGTTAACATCTAAATACATTCATAATGATAGTATTGCTAATCAAAGGGACTCAAGACCATAGTCATAACTTATAAGTTGGTAATTATAACTCTTATCATATAACTGTAGCTCTTACAGATGTTTGTGATGAAAATAATCAATCCAAGTTGTTCAAATCTGCACATCTTATTCTCAAATATGATGAATAGAAAAGTATCATAGATCATAATCATACAATGTTTGCAAAGCCGGGGTAGCTACAGGTATGTCATGATATCTCTAACAACCTTAACTTTCACTATTTAGTAACAGTAATTCCATCAAAAGGAATAACTGAAGCATAACATACACCAACAATTAATTGCTGGAAATAACAGCTTTTCAAGACTTAACAAGTGATGTGACACCTTGTTGATTCAAAATAAATTTGGCACCAGCCACATAAAAAACAAAAAGTACAGATAAATCATTGGTAAGAAATACAATGATTAAATGATGTACAACATCTTACTTGTAATGAATATTCTTGGAATTTCACTATGCTAAAATACATGGTTTAGAAGCAAAAGCTTGAGGTCTTTTGACAAAAAAGCCAAGCTTTGGTAATTTCAGAATTTACAATTAAAGTTCTCTATGCACATATAATATTGCTATTATGTTAGGAGCTCCTTTACACTGTACCTTAGAAACAATAAGCCAAGGAGATGAAGTAGTTTCCCTAAAGTAGACATGAGCATCACATACCACACCAAAAAAGGTACAGGACTGTGTTTCTTGTCATCCATGATGGGAGGCACTGCTGAGGCTGGTCCAGGGGAAATGCCTTGGCCAGGACACTTCCCCAGTACATCTGGACCAGGCTAGGCTGGGCATACACTGCACCACATAGCCACACTTCACCTTTTTTCCCCTTTTACAGATAACTTGCTCAAAATAATACCAAAATGCAAGAAAGTAAAACTTAAATCTCTGTTATGTATGTAGTACACTAATCACAATATTACTTTGTTTATAATAATGTAATCCTCCTTGAAGAAATGATGTCAAGTTATGCTGCTTATTTCCCAACAAGATAATTGACTACTCCACTGAATACAAAAAAAGCCCAATAAGTAAATATTTTGTAAATGTGGCTGAGAATAGGTGTGTGGATAAGGGTGCATTGTCTTAATTAAAACCCTTTGCTGGAAATGTTAGCCTTGTACATATACTTAGATAGATCATAATTACTGTGTTTCCTCTAAAAATTTGTTTTGAACGTATATAACACCTAAAAATCCATAAACACACTTATAAACAATGTTTAATGCTTTCTGTAAACATCTCATAAACTCATGTACACTAATAAATGTATGAATAAAAAGAGAAAATACATAACCTTTCCTTCTAGAGTCACTTGGTAGTATAAGTGATGGTTTGTTTTTTCTATCTCATGACATGTGGATGCCTTTTACCACAGCCTAGCCAGTGCACTCAACTCACCTCTCAGGAACTTGGTAGTGTTCAAAAGAAGAAAATGCCACATACTAACACACAACTCACACCAAAAAGACATCTTATTGATAAGGGAGAGACTAGTAAAGCCAAAAACACGAGGTTAGCACCACCAGGGGAATGAGTGCCCACAGGAAGTGCAAAGACACCCAAAACAAATGCCACCTAAGGTCAACAGCATAGAAAGACACGACAATACAAATATCAATGTTAGAAAGATAACACCATCAACAGGATTTAGGCACGTTTCATAAATGGTAAATGTGGTGAAAATATTGTGAATCATATAAAATTTCTGCTAAATATATTATAAATATAAAACTAGATTGAAAATGTGTGCAGATGGCTCACCAAAAATGTACACATACATGCATGTGTGAAACTTCAAAAAAATAACTCATACATATTATCATGTGTTACTATGTAGTATGGTGAGAAAAGAATACAATACAAATAACACCTATAATACTGTGATACCTTAGAATATCCTGGTTGGAGATGGAATGATTCATTATACACACTGGAGATTCCAACAGCAAGGGGGCTTGGTTCAGAGAGGGAGGGCTCCAACACCAGTACTAGCCTATCTACACCACACAAAAAGTGATGTTATCTTTTATCTTTCTTGTTTTAATAATGGCCAATGAAGATGTGGAACCTGCCTTTTTTCAAATGATGATGAAGAGAATGATGAAGAAAATGATGATGAGAATGATGTGGTGATGAGTGAGACAATGGTATTCCTTCCTAACCACAATCTGTTGACAGTGGGGTGGTTGTGGGACAACCCTGCCTGGCCCAGTGCCCCCACAGCTGAAGGATGATATAGCTGCCTTAACGAGTGTGATGACTGTCTTTGTAAACTATGCAGTGAGTTGAGGGGGCGCTGGTAAACATCCAGCAACAACAAACAGCAATGTAAGACAAAGCAATTGTCATGAGGCAATGCACAATGTATCACATGGCAGAGTAACATGAAGTACAATCTGGAATACAACAGCAGCTCTAATGAACTGCACAAGTGCATTGCATTGTGTTTTTCTTACTTATTAAAAAAAATGTGAATGTCAAACATGTAGCTTTAATATGCATGAAATATATATATATATATATATATATATATATATATATATATATATATATATATATATATATATATATATATATATATATATATATATATATAAAACCCATCAAAATCATTATTCCTTTGTGTGTACTTTTTGAGTACAATATTAAATTTGAACAGTTACAAATACAGATGAAGCATATAAATTACTATTAAGCATCAAGATGAGCATGGCTCATATCTAACCAGCAAAACACAGACAAGAACAAGGCTAACAATGCTGCCCTCAGCCCCTCACCTCTACACACCATCCTTGGCAGCATCAGCCTTGAAAAGCTATCATGATGAGCATAAAGAGTAGAGAACAAGGATTGTTGCAGTTACTATAAAGGCAAGACAATAGTATTATATCCTTGAACTTTTGACAATCTTTTTAAAGCAGCAAGACTGTCAATCATGGTTAAAATTTAGAAAATATGATAAGTATATATATATATATATATATATATATATATATATATATCATATTTTCTAAATTTTAACCATGATTGACAGTCTTGCTGCTTTAAAAAGATTGTCAAAAGTTCAAGGATATAATACTATTGTCTTGCCTTTATAGTAACTGCAACAATCCTTGTTCTCTACTCTTTATGCTCATCATGATAGCTTTTCAAGGCTGATGCTGCCAAGGATGGTGTGTAGAGGTGAGGGGCTGAGGGCAGCATTGTTAGCCTTGTTCTTGTCTGTGTTTTGCTGGTTAGATATGAGCCATGCTCATCTTGATGCTTAATAGTAATTTATATGCTTCATCTGTATTTGTAACTGTTCAAATTTAATATTGTACTCAAAAAGTACACACAAAGGAATAATGATTTTGATGGGTTTTATATATATATATATATATATATATATATATATATATATATATATATATATATATATATATATATATATATATATATATATATATATATATTTCATGCATATTAAAGCTACATGTTTGACATTCACATTTTTTTTAATAAGTAAGAAAAACACAATGCAATGCACTTGTGCAGTTCATTAGAGCTGCTGTTGTATTCCAGATTGTACTTCATGTTACTCTGCCATGTGATACATTGTGCATTGCCTCATGACAATTGCTTTGTCTTACATTGCTGTTTGTTGTTGCTGGATGTTTACCAGCGCCCCCTCAACTCACTGCATAGTTTACAAAGACAGTCATCACACTCGTTAAGGCAGCTATATCATCCTTCAGCTGTGGGGGCACTGGGCCAGGCAGGGTTGTCCCACAACCACCCCACTGTCAACAGATTGTGGTTAGGAAGGAATACCATTGTCTCACTCATCACCACATCATTCTCATCATCATTTTCTTCATCATTCTCTTCATCATCATTTGAAAAAAGGCAGGTTCCACATCTTCATTGGCCATTATTAAAACAAGAAAGATAAAAGATAACATCACTTTTTGTGTGGTGTAGATAGGCTAGTACTGGTGTTGGAGCCCTCCCTCTCTGAACCAAGCCCCCTTGCTGTTGGAATCTCCAGTGTGTATAATGAATCATTCCATCTCCAACCAGGATATTCTAAGGTATCACAGTATTATAGGTGTTATTTGTATTGTATTCTTTTCTCACCATACTACATAGTAACACATGATAATATGTATGAGTTATTTTTTTGAAGTTTCACACATGCATGTATGTGTACATTTTTGGTGAGCCATCTGCACACATTTTCAATCTAGTTTTATATTTATAATATATTTAGCAGAAATTTTATATGATTCACAATATTTTCACCACATTTACCATTTATGAAACGTGCCTAAATCCTGTTGATGGTGTTATCTTTCTAACATTGATATTTGTATTGTCGTGTCTTTCTATGCTGTTGACCTTAGGTGGCATTTGTTTTGGGTGTCTTTGCACTTCCTGTGGGCACTCATTCCCCTGGTGGTGCTAACCTCGTGTTTTTGGCTTTACTAGTCTCTCCCTTATCAATAAGATGTCTTTTTGGTGTGAGTTGTGTGTTAGTATGTGGCATTTTCTTCTTTTGAACACTACCAAGTTCCTGAGAGGTGAGTTGAGTGCACTGGCTAGGCTGTGGTAAAAGGCATCCACATGTCATGAGATAGAAAAAACAAACCATCACTTATACTACCAAGTGACTCTAGAAGGAAAGGTTATGTATTTTCTCTTTTTATTCATACATTTATTAGTGTACATGAGTTTATGAGATGTTTACAGAAAGCATTAAACATTGTTTATAAGTGTGTTTATGGATTTTTAGGTGTTATATACGTTCAAAACAAATTTTTAGAGGAAACACAGTAATTATGATCTATCTAAGTATATGTACAAGGCTAACATTTCCAGCAAAGGGTTTTAATTAAGACAATGCACCCTTATCCACACACCTATTCTCAGCCACATTTACAAAATATTTACTTATTGGGCTTTTTTTGTATTCAGTGGAGTAGTCAATTATCTTGTTGGGAAATAAGCAGCATAACTTGACATCATTTCTTCAAGGAGGATTACATTATTATAAACAAAGTAATATTGTGATTAGTGTACTACATACATAACAGAGATTTAAGTTTTACTTTCTTGCATTTTGGTATTATTTTGAGCAAGTTATCTGTAAAAGGGGAAAAAAGGTGAAGTGTGGCTATGTGGTGCAGTGTATGCCCAGCCTAGCCTGGTCCAGATGTACTGGGGAAGTGTCCTGGCCAAGGCATTTCCCCTGGACCAGCCTCAGCAGTGCCTCCCATCATGGATGACAAGAAACACAGTCCTGTACCTTTTTTGGTGTGGTATGTGATGCTCATGTCTACTTTAGGGAAACTACTTCATCTCCTTGGCTTATTGTTTCTAAGGTACAGTGTAAAGGAGCTCCTAACATAATAGCAATATTATATGTGCATAGAGAACTTTAATTGTAAATTCTGAAATTACCAAAGCTTGGCTTTTTTGTCAAAAGACCTCAAGCTTTTGCTTCTAAACCATGTATTTTAGCATAGTGAAATTCCAAGAATATTCATTACAAGTAAGATGTTGTACATCATTTAATCATTGTATTTCTTACCAATGATTTATCTGTACTTTTTGTTTTTTATGTGGCTGGTGCCAAATTTATTTTGAATCAACAAGGTGTCACATCACTTGTTAAGTCTTGAAAAGCTGTTATTTCCAGCAATTAATTGTTGGTGTATGTTATGCTTCAGTTATTCCTTTTGATGGAATTACTGTTACTAAATAGTGAAAGTTAAGGTTGTTAGAGATATCATGACATACCTGTAGCTACCCCGGCTTTGCAAACATTGTATGATTATGATCTATGATACTTTTCTATTCATCATATTTGAGAATAAGATGTGCAGATTTGAACAACTTGGATTGATTATTTTCATCACAAACATCTGTAAGAGCTACAGTTATATGATAAGAGTTATAATTACCAACTTATAAGTTATGACTATGGTCTTGAGTCCCTTTGATTAGCAATACTATCATTATGAATGTATTTAGATGTTAACAATGAAAGTTTATACATTTCATGTTTCACATTCATCTTACAGAATACACACACCTACATTTATGTATACCTCTGTCTCAGTAATGCATGCATTGATTCGCTTCATCACAAACAATTGTTTGTAATGACAAACAAAGACCTTTTTTGGGAATTTCAACTTGGTAATGAAAAGTCTTATGCATTGTACATATACACTTTGTGGTACAGTATCATGAACATCTGTAGAGTGATGGATATTTTACAAAACTGAAAGTAGATCATAAAGTTTTCTTATGCCTGCAATTTACTTTTTTTTATTTTATTCATATATAAAGGAAGAGCCTTCCAACTTCCAGTGTGAATGTTTGCCTCAACACAAACTGTTATGCAAAGGAAAAGTGTGGGATGATATGTTGGAGAGAGTGCTGTGTATATTAAGCAAATGAGTATTAGAAACTTCACTCCTAGTAATGTTGTGGATGTGGATTCCACAAAGATGAAGTGAAATGGAATAGCAGTTGATGTGTCATAAAAGTACAAAAAAAGTAGTGTCAGATATGAGGCAGCTTGGAGTCTGAAAATGTGCACAATTATATTGTTCAGGATGTGTGTCTTTGCTTGTTCTTGAGGTCTTGAGGTGGAATCAGAGAGAAATGTTTTATGATTTCTGTAGATGCTGGTGCTTACCAAGAGACCTGTGTGTGTGCAGTCTGCTGAGCAACAGTTGCACTAAAAGCAGTCTAATGTGTGGTTACATGGTATATTCATAGTGATTTGATTTACAGCTTTTGCTTCACCTGACCAGAATTACAATCAGAGCTATAGTGAAGGATAATATGCAGTATATGCGAAATCACATCATGATGCATTGGTGAAACTAGAACATAAGTTTCACAAACATCACTTGGTTATCTTAACCTCTCTGGTATTGCCTCCTTTATACGAAGATAGGATAATGTGCCCTTCTCTTTCATATTTGTATGTTGTGTCATGTAACTAGTTTTTTATCAGATTATGTATTGTAAGCTGTAAAGGTTTTTGAAGATTGTTTTCAAGTTATTTGTTACTGGAGGAAGTAGACCACTAATAAGTGTACTTTCATAACTGGTTTCCAATCTTATGATTACATGCAGTCAATGGGAAGCAGACAAAATATCTTCATCTCATCTTGTCAAAGCTTTATAAATGCTGAAAATGGTATGTCAGTTGTTCATCAGTAATGAACTCAGTGACTTGTGGTGTGACTGATTGTGATTGTGTCTTGAGTTTCTGTATGTAGTATACCTACATACGTAAATAAGTCACGACATGTAATCATTGGTGTGTCACCCAGATGAATTGATTGATTTGTTTCAGTATCTAGTCTCTTTCCTTTGTGTGGATTGTATAGTGTTGGTTTTAAAAGTTACCATGAGTGCATTGCAGAATCATTACTTGTGCATTTGGTTGTATTTTTTGTTTATGTAGGTATTCAGTTCCTTTGTTAGAAGATACAAGTGAATTTTTTTTTTTTTTTTTTTTTTTTTATGATCATCTTGTACTTATCAACTGCACTCCCTTTAATGTTATGTCATACTTTACAGTATCATTCCTTTTGCATTGCCTTCTCCCTATTCTGTTTCCAATCCAATATATAACATTTTATCTGATGGTTTTTCCTCACATTAACTGATTTTTTTATTTGGATATTTTATTGTGTGAATGATCTGTATCAGCATATAAAAATGACATGGCAAATTGGACATGTAGAGTATTTTTTTCAGTGTTTTTAATCAATACACCAATGCAATGTAAGGACTGGTAAAGAGCTCAAGAACGTAAATGATGCTTAGGGGTAAGTGTACACATGACGTTCATAAGTAAGTTTAGTGTTTTTTTTGTTTTTTGTTTTTTTTCAAGTAGAGTGTATAGGTGAAAGTATTTACTATGAAGTAAGATGGGCCATAGCAGGGTTCAGCAGGGTATGAGAAGGCACTACCTCACCTGTAGGGTAAGGAAAAGCAAGGCAGTTTGTGTTGTATTACTTAATATGGACTTTTCTGATCATGTTACTCATAATCATTTGCCCCTACTTGACTATTCTCCTTGATGTCCAATATTTATCTTTTTTCATGGACTCACTCATCTTCACTGTATAAAATCATCACCTTTTCCCTTCTCTTCCACCATCATCATCATTACAGCAACCACCACCACCACCTTTCACCCCTCAGAGGGGACACATGCAAGAGATAGCAATAGCACAAATGGTACTTCTTTAGAGGGCATATCGTTATTGTCAACACTATTATGTAGTCCATGCTGGCAACCTATTAACCTGTTTTTGTGAATCTAAATGTTACATATGTAGAGTGGCACACCAAAGAATATGATTTTGAAAAGAAATGCAGCAATGTGATTTTCTTTTCAAGCAGTGATCCATTCATTTTAAGGAATCCAAACATGTTGTATTATGATATATATGTGATCTTTTCGTTTGATAGTCGAGCAGGTAACCATGGCCAAAGATCCCTTATGCTAGAGCCCACAGTGCGGGAAGGAAGTGAGTAGCAGTGCCATTGTTGCGTCACTGCTGCGAGGCTGTTGTGCGGGTGATGAGCGAGAAACACCGCTAGTATGTTGGTATGAATGATGGTATTTTATTGTATTTCATGGGATTGTGGTGTAGTGTAGTGTAAGTCAGTAGCTGTTCTCATGGCAGATCACTATGCTGCTTGAGTGGTGCTGACTCATCACCTCATTTGTTGCCACACTATATTATACTTTTCCATCTCAACCGTGTATAATAATTTATAAGTCATCTGTTATAACTTTTTTAATGCATATACAAGTCTTCAATAAATGTTTATTCAGTATATAATGTTGCTTTATTCACTCTACACCTCTAAAGCAACGAAATGCTTATAAAAACAGAAAATCGTAGTACTGACACTAAAGAATAGAATTAGGAGATGATCGGGGGAAAAAATGAACCAGCGGATGAGCGGGGTAGTAAGAGGAGAGGGTAATATTAACCATCACCTTGTCTCAATAATTATTGCTTTATCACCTTAAAGAGATGTTCCATAATAATTAGTTAGTGCATACATATGACATTTTTATTCGCTAAAATTTCCATGAATAATGGAGCTGCTGTCAACTTAATAATTAGGGACTACATATGTAATCATTCGGTTGATAGGGGTTAATTAACTGAAAGAAGCGAAATAGAATAGCCAAAATTGGAGAGAAGGTGGAGGGAAATTCATGTAGGTGGAGGAAAGTGGAGGAAACATGTGGAGGGAGAAATGGAGGAAAAGAGAGAGAGGTGAAGAAATTATCTTTACACACGTCTCTAAGCCAAACAGAGAGAGAGTGCTGAGGGAAGGATAGGCCGTGAAATCTTATCCTTTTTGCATTTTTAGGCCTATTGGAATCTGAAGGTGAGGGAATAGTAGAATAGTCATCGTACTATCCACCACGATAGTCAGAATAGTCAAAATGAGGCGGAAAATAGGAGAAAAGCCACCACCTGATCTAGAGAAAAGAAAAAAAAAATTAGAGCCAACTTTAACAATACTTCTCTCATTATCTGTACAGCCACCACCACCACCACCACCACCGCCCCTGCAATGGGCCGCATATTTCTGGAACACCTGGGCGGGACACGGCTGTTCTGCCCCACTTCCTATACAAAACTGACCAACAGAACTGAGCTCATTTCCACCCGGTGAGATCAAAATTTGACCTTTATTGTACCAAAGAATCATTACTTTTAGTTTCGTGGTTTTAATGTGATTAGGGATCAGCAGGGGTGCAGGAAGGGTGTACGACAAGTTTCCTTAGGTTAGGGTGTGTTTAAGGTTTTTTGTTTTTTTTATGTTTAAGTACAAAAGAACGATATTTTTTCATGGTTTTAATCTGGTTAGGTTAGTTTTTTTGGGTGTTTGGGGGATAATGTTTTTGTTTGGTTTGTTTTTTTGTTTTAGTTTGTGTGTTAAAGCAATAATGTTTAGACTTTCATAGGTTTCATTAGGTTAGGGGTGTTTTTTGGGGGGTATTTTCTAAGGTTCTTTTAGAGGTTTTAAGGTGTTTAAGGTTCTTTCTTATGTTTTTTGCTCTCTATGAACACCTCCAGTTAGGTTAGGTTAGTTTTTTGGGGTGTTTGGGGGATAATGTTTTTGTTTGGTTTGTTTTTTTGTTTTAGTTTGTGTGTTAAAGCAATAATGTTTAGACTTTCGTAGGTTTCATTAGGTTAGTCGTGTTTTTTGGGGGGTATTTTCTAAGGTTCTTTTAGAGGTTTTAAGGTGTTTAAGGTTCTTGCTTATGTTTTTTGCTCTCTTTGAACACCTCCAGTTGCGACCACTGGGACACTTGTAGTGGGACATTAGATTTTGTTAAGTTAGAGGTGTTTTTTTTGGCAGTTTTAAAGTTTTTTGAAGGTGGTTTTAGGATTTTTAAAGTTATTTTTGCATATCCTATCTGTAGAGGAGGGTTAACATTAGGTTAGGTTACATTTGGTTAGGGGTGATTTTGGGGGGGTTTAAGGTTTCTATATTTTTATATTTAGAGGGGTTTTTCATGTTTATATTGGTTTTTAAGAGTTTTCATGTTATTTGAGGTTTTATTAAGGTGTTTTCATGTTTTTGATGATCAGTTTAGGGGTTGGCAAAGACAATTTTCATGTTTTTGACTCTTTTTAAGGTTTAGTTTGGGTTAGGGGATATTTTTTGAGGGGAATGGTTTTAAGGTTGCTTTTAGGGGTTTTAAGGGTGTTTTTAGGGTGTTTAAGGTTGTTTCTTAAGGCTTTCATTTTTTTTTCCTTACTCTGAACACTGCCAAGTTGTAAAACTGGAAGACCTGTTAATGGACGTTAGGTTTCATTACGTTAGGGGTACTTTTGTTTTTTTTCTATCTGGTGACTTATTGTTTTCCGATTAAACAGATGATTTTTTACTTATAATCTCAATTATTCTTTTCTGCCGTACACAACATAATATCACCTTTCTATATAAATAAAGTTTCTTTGTAATCTTACTAAACTAACTTGATTCTCCACTTGTGACATTGCTTTCTGATTAAACAGATGATTTTTTATTCTTAAGCTCAATTATTCTTCTTTTCTGACTAACGCAACATAATATCGAGCCATATTTCTAAATAAACACAGATATTCTTTTAATTCTCACTAAACTAACTTGAGTCTCCACTTGTGACATTGCTTTCTGATTAAACAGATGATTTTTTATTCTTAAACTCAATTATTCTCCTTTTCTGACTAACGCAACATAATATTGAGCCATATTTCTGAATAAACCCAAATATTCTTTTATTTCTCACTAAACTAACTTGATTCTCCACTTGTGACATTGCTTTCTGATTAAACAGATGATTTTTTATTCTTAACCTCAATTATTCTTCTTTTCTGACTAACACAACATAATATCGAGCCATATTTCTGAATAAACACATATGTTCTTTTCATTTCTACTAAACTAACTTGATTCTCAACTTGTGACCTGTTATTCTTTTCTGACTAAACAGATGATTCTCAATTCATAACCTAAAATAATTCTCGTTTCCTGACTAAATCATCAAATATTCCTTTTTCTCAATAAACACAAATGTTATTTTTTTCTAACTAAATTAACTTGTTTCTCTACTAGTGACCTGTTATTGTTTTCTGAATAAAACTAATATTCTTGAATCATAACCTCCTCAATTATTATTCTTGTTTCCTGAGTAACATTACAGAATATACCATCATGCTATACTCAATACCCAACCATAGGTGAAGGGATAGTAACATCACTATTAACCCCTTCAGTACTACTACTGGGACACACTTTGACCACAAGATATTCATCTAAGGAAAAATTACACACTTAGAAATCTCTTAATCCAGCCAAAATGCATCCCAGTACTGAAGGGGTTAAATACAGAATATAAGGTTATCTCTCTCTCTCTCTCTCTCTCTCTCTCTCTCTCTCTCTCTCTCTCTCTCTCTCTCTCTCTCTCTCTCTCTCTCTCTCTCTCTCTCCAGCAATAAACAAAACAATATACCACTGTATTAATTAGTTATGATACAAACACAATGCTTTATACTCATCCACACTTCAGAATCTTATAGATTCACTCAGAAAGGCTGGAAATTGAATGAAAGCCAGTTAATGTGTGAGAGAAAGTTTTATTTGGGTAACTTGCTATGCAGAAAATAGAGTTTGTGAGGTGTAATATTGGGTTAGTGGTGCCTGGATGCTACCTGTGTGTGTGTGTGTGTGTGTGTGTGTGTTTGAGGGACCTATTTTTGCCTTGTCTTTTTTATATTCATGACTAACTGTGTGTGTGCATGTGTGTGTGTGTGTGTGTGTGTGTGTGTGTGTGTGTGTGTGTGTGTGTGTGTGTGTGTGTGTTCAATCTATTTTTCCTCTTCCTCCTCCTCCTCTTCCTTGTATTACTTTTCTTATGTATTTGTATGTATGTATGTATGATGCATGTGTATGTGTATGTATGTATGTATGTCCCTATCCATTTATCTGTGTGTGTGTGTGTGTGTGTGTGTGTGTGTTAGGCACTAAAACATGCCTAACACACAGTGTTAGCTTTATTTCCCCTTGTCTTCTTCGTTTGTTTGTTTATTGCTTTGATGTTTTGCGAGTGTTTGATAACTTTTTAATTGGTTTAGTTTCTTATAGTTAGCATTCCATACTGATTTTGTTGTATTTCTTGATTTTCTGGTTGCGTTTCAAGTGTCAAGTTACCTCTTTGCCTTGCTTGGCCTTGTTCGCTTATTTATGTGTTATTTCGTTCATTAGTTTTCCTTTGACATTTATGGTGTTTTATATTTATTGTTCCATCGTTCATCTGTATTGGTTGCATCACCTACTTGATTTCTTAGTGCATATACTGTGTGAATAGCAAATTAGCAAGATAGGACTACTGGTAGTTCCAGGCCGTGACGTCTGCGTTCCTGCCACACGTCAGCAGGTGAGGGTGGAAGGGCCGGCAGCTGTCTGTCTGGCGAGTCCTTCTTGACTCAGTGTGTTGTGGGTTGAGGCTGTGAGCGGGTGGAAAGGTCTTATTATCCTATTGAAAAGCCTCTAGTTGAACGAACACTGGTTTTTGAAATGTTTAACCATTCTAGTGACATGTTGTTAAGACGATTTTTACCTTCCCAACCCTGGGAGGAAGTGGCAAGCGGATTGAACAATATAAGGACAGAATAAGGAGACGGTGCTAGTTGTTGTTCAGTATTTAAGTCATCTTAATACTGGACTAAAGCCGCAAGATGGAATCACAGGGGCTGCTGGACTACGTTATCAAGGTGACTGCAAGCGCTGTGACAAGCATCACGGTGCCAGTGTTTATTTAGGGCAGACACTCCTATGCGGGAGAGATAACCCCCCCACCACAGACCCCGGCGCCATCTTTGATTCTCATTTCATCGGTCATTTTTAGACTCATCTCTCATTATTATAGGCTCATCTTGCCACAGTATGCAGCCATGGTACTAAGCTTTCATATTAGCCATTCAGACATAGCTTTCGTGGTGAAGTTTAGGTTTTGTGAAGGTTTAAGCGAGATATGCGGGGGTCGGCCCCCAACCCGGGGCCCCCGCCTGCCAGGCGCCAGCCGGCCCTTATTTCAGCTTATTTTCATTTATCTCTAGACTGTTTATTTAGGCTCAATAGTGAAATGTAATGCTTTCTATGAGTACTGTGGGCTGGTTTGAATGTCTGCCATGCGTGTGTGGGCTGGAGATGGCTGTGGTTGGCGTTATTATGATCGTAAATAAGGACTGATTTCTGCTCCAAATTAATTGGAACGCCCAAGACCATCCTTTATTTGAGGCAGTATCAAGTTCTTATTAATTGCCAATGATAGTCCATATCAAGCTATGTTTTGTGCGTAAAGCTCAGTGAAATCAGTGGAGGGTACAAGTGTTTGCTAGCGGTGTTTAAAGTTGCATTAATTATTTATTCATCAGCCTGTAAATGATTTAATTCTGCCTCTAGATCACTCTGAAGTGTTAAGAATAAGTAGAAAGAATGACCCAAGTGCTTTGAAGTGGTTTTGGGTTCCTTTGAAGTGATAGTGAGTGAGTATTTAATGAGTTTTAAAAAGGGTCATATTTTTATAAAATACATTTTTCTAGTGGAAATTCTTTACAATTACTGTTGTTTGGAGTTTATTTATGCTTTGGGAATTAGTTAGAGTATTTATGCAGCCGGAATATGTCCATTTTATTGTTCTAAAAGCGTTTTTTCGAAGGGTCATTTTTAAAATGGTCTCCCCTAAAATACGTACGTAAATATGGACAGTCAAGATAGAGCACGGGCCAGGCTGTGACGTCATCAGCCGTGACGTCACAATGATGGCCGCCTCTTGCAGCCTTCTCTTTCTGACCTATATGCCTTATATATCATGAGTTACTGCATGTTTACCGTGTTTGCGTGTGTGTGCGTGCTTGTGTGCCTGTGTGTGTGTATGTGTGCGTGTGTGATACTGTTATACTGTTATAGTTGCTCTTGTCATTATATCTAGCACTGTGAAGTGATTTTTTCCGGGTATATTGAGGTATTTTGTGGTATATACGTCATGTGTGTGTGATGTGTTTATGGGGATGTGGTGTTGTGGGTGTTCCACGGTGTGAATGTGTTGTTGTGTGGGGTTACACATATACACTTTTTACAAGTTTTGTTAGGTTAGTGTGTGTTTTGGGTTGTTATTCAAGCATTTATATACGAAAGAACACATTTTTTCTGACGTTTTTACTTTTTTTTGCAGATTTACAGGGGCAAGAGGGAGAGCTTTTCTCTTCAAACGGGTTGTGAATTTGACATACAGGTGAGAGAGAGAGAGAGAGAGAGAGAGAGAGAGAGAGAGAGAGAGAGAGAGAGAGAGAGAGAGAGAGAGAATCACCCCCCCCAAAAAAAAAACATTAAAAATCCCATGAAACATTAAAAATCCCCCAAAAAACATTAGAATTCACCCCCAAAAAACATTATAAATCCCCTAAAACATTAAAATACCCCTTAAAACATTAAAAATCTCCAAAAAACATTAGAATTCCCCACAAAAATATTAAAAATTCCCCAAAATATGATCCAATCTTTAAAAATAATAAGGAAATATACCACCACCACCATCACCACTACCATTATTACTACTATTACTATTACTACTTTTACTATTATTATTAATTTTTTTCAGTGAAGTGCAAGACAGAGCAATGCTAACAGGCTGTCATATGTTGAGAGATGTCTCCTGCAAGAACTGCAGTGCTAAACTCGGCTGGATTTACGAGTTTGCGACAGAGGACAACCAGCGGTGAGTTTGGTAAGTTGTGTGTTTTTTGGTGTTTTAAGGTGTTTGTGTGTGTTTTTTGGGGTGATTTTGGTATGGTTGGATAGAGGAGTGTTTTTTCTATGTTTCTATGTATGGGATGTTTGTTCTTTTTGGGTGCTTAAGGTTGTTTCTTAAGGCTTTCATGTTTTTTTCATAATTTTTCACTTTTTTGGTATTTTTCATATTTTCATCATTTTGTAAGTATTTTTTCTTATTTTTCACAATTAATCACTCATTTTTCCACAATTTATCACTCATTCTCCCCCATTTCCCACAATTCTTCACCTTTTTTCCCACAATTTATCTCTCATTTATTAAATTATTTATTTTTCAGACTGGCTTCATTGTAACAACAAAATCCCAAGCAACAGGGAGAGCTTTTCTCTTCAAACGGGTTGTGAATTTGACATACAGGTGAGAGAGAGAGAGAGAGAGAGAGAGAGAGAGAGAGAGAGAGAGAGAGAGAGAGAGAGATGAGAGAGAGAGAGAGGAATTACATTAAAACCCACCCCCTCAAAAAAAAAAAAAAAAAAAAAAAAAAACATTAAAAATCCCATAAAACATTAACATACCCCTAAAAACATTAAAAATCTCCCCCAAAACATTAGAATTTCCTCCAAAAACCTTAAAAATCCCCCAAAACATAAATAAAACCGAAAACATGATCTAATCTTTAAAAATAATAAGGAAATATACCACCACCACCACCACCACCACTTCCATTACTACTACTATTACTACTTTTACTATTATTATTAATTTTTTTCAGTGAAGTGCAAGACAGAGCAATGCTAACGGGCCATCATATGATGAGAGACGTCTCCTGCAAGAACTGCAGTGCTAAACTCGGCTGGATTTACGAGTTTGCGACAGAGGAGAACCAGCGGTGAGTTTGGTAAGTGGTGTGTTTTTTGGTGTTTTAAGGTGTTTGTGTGTGTTTTTTGGGGTGATTTTGGTATGGTTGGATAGAGGAGTGTTTTTTCTATGTTTCTATGCATAGGGTAATTGTTTTTGTTTTTTATTTCCATGTTTTTTGTGTGATTTTTTTTTATATATGTGAAAAGAAAAAATAGGGGATATTTTTTTTTGGGGGGGCGGGGGGGTTAAGATTGTTTCTAGAGTTTTAAAGGGTGTTTTTAGGGTACTTAAGGTTGTTTCTTGAGGCTTTTATGTTTTTTTCCATAATTTTTCAATCATTATTTTGTATTTTCCTTCTTATTTTCATCATTTTGTTAGTATTTTTTCTTATTTTTCACAATTAATCACTCATTTTCCCACAACTTATCACTCATTCTCCTCCATTTCCCACAATTCTTCACCTTTTTCCCACAATTTATCTCTGATTTATTAATTTATTTATTTTTCAGTCTGGCTTCATTGTAACAACAAAATCCCAAGTGTTCGATGGCCAGGCAGGCTACAACACCACCTCCACTGGCTCACCCCCACTCGTCTCCACCCAGGCTAAAAAGTGCGTTTTTTAGGTGTTTTAGCAAATTTATCTTGAATTTCTTTATACGATTAGATAGAAAATTTAATTGCAGTTATTTTGATATCTTTGGGTTTTGTTTTTGTGATTTTTTTATGGTTTCATTAGCAAAGATGTGAAGGTGTGTGACATTTTCTTCTTTGTGGTTCCCTGTGGTAGGGTCTCTTGAATTTCTTTATATAGTTAGATAGAGAATTTATTTACCATTCTAATGGTATATTTACTGTTTTATTTTTTATGTTTGTTAATGGACTTTTTTAAAGCTATCTCTAACTCTAATCTCTATCTCTAATTGCAGTACAAGACAGAGAGACGGCATTCTAGAGACCCGAGTGGAGCAGAAAATAACCATTCAATTGGAGGGAGGTGAGGTGACCCCATAGACCATGATAGAGCCTTGGCCCAGGCTATTCAAGAGGCCACCAGCATGACATGACCCGACGTGACCGTGGAAAAGATCGAAATTCAGCAGCAAATTCGGCAAAAATGTGGAGGTGGGCAGAAATGACTTTAAACAACAGACACTAATGTTATTGCTATTATTTCAGATTAGAGAAGGAAGAAGATGAGAGAGAGAGAGAGAAAGAAGAAAGAAAGAAAGAGAGAGAGAGAGATTTTACATTTTTGCAGCTAGAGAGAGCGAGAGAGGGGGAAAGAGAGAGAAAAATGACCATTTCTCTCTCTCTCTCCACTTGAAGAGAGAGAGAGAGAGAATTATCATTATTATTATTATTACTACACAAGAATAATAGTTAGCCTGCATATATCACCACTACTACTACTACTACTACTACTACTACTACTAGTACTACTACTACTACTACTACTAGTACTACTACTAATAATAATAATACAACCACTACTACTACTGCTACTGCTACTGCTACTGCTTCTACTACTACTTTTACTACTACTACTACTACTACTACTACTGTTGTAAGCCACACGCAATATGCACTTTTTTTCAGATAGCATTTATTATTATTATTATTATTATTATTATTATTATTATTATTATTATTATTATTATTATTATTATTACTACTAATGATGAATTGCCTTACGTAGAAATTAGCTGTCAGTAGATTAACTCCAAAAATAATAATAATAATAATAATAGTAATAACTTAAGTGCAGCTTTGATTATTATTATTATTATTATTATTATTATTATTGTTGTTGTTGTTGTTGTTGTTGTTGTTGTTATAGTTGTGGTGGTGTGGTGAACTTTAATATTGGTCTTATGTCATTTATTTCTATATTTTGACCTTAATTTGACCTGTAAATGACCTTAAATTAACCTAAACTAGCTTACTCTAACCTAATCATGGGTCAAAATTTCTTGGTTCTCATTTTGACCTTTAAATGACCTTAGTTTGAACTAATCTAACCTAATATGAACTAACACACACACACACACACACACACACACACACACACACACACACACACACACACACACCTTAACATTTTTCAATATATCTCGATAACAAAACTTCCTATTAAAAAACCGAAAACACCCACGTGTGCGCCAAACACACGCCCACACACACACACCAAAGCACGCACACACACATGCACACACGAACGCATAAAAATATGTTTGTCGGAAGTTGTTTCTTATACATTTTGTGTGATTATGTGTTCAGTTTCTTTCTCATTATTGTGTGTCAAGTAAGAGTGACTGACACAACTTCGTGTGACTAACAAGCTATACTTACTTTCCCAGTTTGTGTGTGTGTGCGAGAATGTTTTGTGTGTATGTGTGCGATTTGGGGTTTTTGATATCATGTTTGGTTTTGGAGATATGTTGAAAAATGTCGACTTTTATTTTGAGTGATGGGATTTTTTGAGTAGCTGCAGTTAGAAAATTGAGTGCAGCTATTCTGTGTGTGCGTGTGTGTGCTTCGGTTTGTGTGTGTGTGCTTCGGTTTGTGTGTGTGTGCTTCGGTGTGTGTGTGCATGAATGTTTTGCGCACACAAGGACATTTTTACTTCCTCAATAGCATTTTTCGTTTTTTAGTTATATTATCTTTATTATCATTATTATTATCATTATTATTATTATTATTATTATTATTATTATTATTATTATTATTATTGTTGTTGTTTAAAGTAATAAACAAATGATTATTTTTAGAACATATAATTATCCTACACTCTCGCTGTCTCTCTCTCTCTCTCTCTCTCTCTCTCTCTCTCTCTCTCTCTCTCTCTCTCTTTAAAAAACCCTTAAAACACTTAATTATTACGTCTACTCATAGATATTACACACTAAATCTATACACATTGGTAGTGTGGTCGACAGTCCATAGAGACGCAACATGCCCATTATATTATTATATTTCTCTCTATCTTTTTTCTATATCATTGTTTATCTCAGTCATGTCTATATCAGTCTTTACCTAAGTCATAAATCATCAACATTTACCTAAGTCATAAATCATCAACATTTACCTAAGTCATTTTTCATTAACATTTACCTAAGAAGTCATTGTATTTCACCAGTGCTTAAATGAAGTCATTATATTTCATCAGTGCCAGGCATATTATAGATAGATAGGGCGCACTTTTTTTTCTTTTTTCCTTAATTGGGGTAAAAAAAAAAAGATTGGCCTCTGTCTTATACATTGTAGGTGAAGGGGAGCGACAACTACCGTGAATTATTGACCAATATCTTTGAAATGTCATGAAATTGTTTCTTTTTTTTCGCTCATGGTGTCTGGGATGCCTTAAACTATCAGGTGGTGTGAAGTTTTTTTTTCATAAAATGTGTGTGTGTGTGTGTATTTATCAAGTTGTATATTCCAGGGTTTGTTGTATATTCCAGGGTCTGAATAATACTTCTTCTTCTTCTTCTTCTTCTTCTTCTTCTTCTTCTTCTTCTTCTTCTTCTTCTTCTTCTTCTTCTTCTTTCTTCTTTCTTCTTCTTTTTCCTTTATTTTTTTTACTGCTGCTACTTCTACTACTACTACTACTGCTACTGCTACTACTACTACTACTACTACTACTACTACTACTACTACTACTACTACTACTACTACTACTACTACCTCTACCACTACTACTGCTACTACTACTACTACTACTACTACTACTACTACTACTACTACTACTACTACTACTACCACTACTACTACTACTACTACTTGCTACTACTACTACTACTACTACTACTACTACTACCACTACTACTACTACCACTACTACCACTACCACTACTACCACCACCATTACTACTACCACCACCACCACCACTACCACTACTACAACCACCACTACTACTACTACCACTACTACTACCACAAACACCATTTACTAACCAAAACAACATAATTACATAGGTGTGTGTGTGTGTGTGTGCGCGTGTGTGTTGAGGGCAGGGGGGGGGGGGGCAGTGCATTTTTGGGGGGTCAGTTTAAATTGTATTACTACTACTACTACTACTGTTATTTTTGGCGTATTTATCGTTGTTTTTAGCTATTTAGGCCTATTTTGGGGGTTTGTGCGGTTATATATGTGTTGATATATTGTGTCTATGGTAATTGTATATAACTTACTCGATTTCTTTGCTGTGTCAAGAGAAACACTGAAAAATACGTTAATTTTTTGCTCCGAGTGTGGGTAAACATTAGTTACGGTCGGCCTAGTTTCCTCGTAAATTTTCGCGTTTATTTCGCTAATTAGGTCTATTTTTGGCATTTGTGCGGTTATATACGTGTTGATCTATTGTCTATCCTTGTATATAACTTGCGTGTTTTTATAGCGGTGTCAAGAGAAACATTGAAAAATACTATAACTTTTTCCCTCCGAGTGTGGGTAAACATGACTTATGGCCGGCCTTGTTCCTTCCACTTATTTCACGAGTGTTTTCTTTCGCTAATCCTGTTTATTTGTGGCGTTTACCGGTTATATACACGCTTATGGAGTTATATACACGTTTATCTACTGTCTATCCACGTTCCTTGTATATAACTTCCTCGATTTCTTAGCTGTGTCAAGAGAAACATGGAAAAATACAACTACTTTTTCGGCAGTTGTTGAAATAATCTGCTATTTCCAGGCCAGCTATGAGGGTGGGAGAGGGGTGTGAGGTGTCTGTCGGGGAGTGAGTCAGTTTGCTCTGTGATGAGGTGTGGGGAGGTGCACTGTGTCTAACCCATTGAAAAGCCTCTAGTTCAACGGAAACGGTCTATTTCTACCTGAAAAAACGGTCTATTTAAAGTAGATAGCGGTATTTCACGGTGTTTTAGTCGCTGTAGTGGCGTATTAAGACGATCTTTACCTGAAAAAACGGTCTATTTGAAGTAGACAGCGGTATTTCACGGTGTTTTTGCCAGTGTAGTGGCTATTAAGACGATCTTTACCTGAAAAAGCGGTGTATTTAAAGTAGACAGCGGTATTTCACGGCGTTTTTGCTGCTGTAGTGGCGTATTAAGACGATCTTTACCTGAAAAAAACGGTCTATTTAATTAAAGTAGACAGCGGGAGTTGAAGAGTGTTTGTTGTTTATTAATGACGTTTGTTTTTATGGCAGACTAAGAAGAAGACTGTTTATTCAGTGTTCAAATCATCTAATTCTTGAACTGAAGCTGCAAGATGGAGTGACAGATAGTAGTGGATGATGCTACTACAACCACAACTACAACCACCACCCTTGCCGCCGCCGTGTCAATGTTTACGTCAGGTGAGTCACCAACCCCCCACCCGCGGCGCCATCTTGGATTCTCACTTCATTGGTCATTTTAAGCCATTTCTCTCAATTCTTACAGTCTCATCTTACCACAGTCTGCTGCCACAGTACATAACTTTCATATGAGCCACTCAGACGTAGTTTTCGCGGTCAAGTTTAAGCGTAATGAAGGTGGGAGGGAGAGAGGAGGGGGGGGGGGCGTACCCCACCGCGGCGCCCCCACCAGCAGGATATTGTCTTTGCTTCTGGACTGTTTATTTGGGATCAATAGTCACATTTAAGGCTTTTTACGAGTACTGTGGCGTGTTTGGAGTGATTTGCGTGCGTGTGTGTGGTGGAGGTGGCTGTGGTAGGCGGTGTTGGGGGGAGAAATAAGGGGGGGTTTTTGCGCTAAATTTTTTGCAACGCCCAATGCACTTTTTTATTTGAGGCAGTATCAAGTTCTTATTATTTGCCAAAGATAGTTCATACATTGTGATGTTTTGTGTGTACAGTTGAGTGAAGTGAGTGGAGAGGAACAGTGTCATTCAGCGGTGTCAATATTATATTAAAAACTTCATTATCAGCCTCTCAACAATTTATTTCCGCCTCTGAATCACTCCAAAGTGTTTGAAATAATGAAGAATAATGGATCGATTGTCTTGAAATGTGTTTTGGTTCCGTTCAATTGGCAGTTAGTGGGTATTTAACGAGTGTTCAAAAGTGTCATATTTTCAAAAAACCGTTTATTTCCCGTAGAATTTCTTCAGAATTGGTGTTGCTAGGAGAGTGTTTGTACTTTGGGAATTAGTTATCCTATTTATCGCGTCGAAACAGATGCAATAGATTGATCTGTCATCGTTTTATCGAGGGGTCGTTTTCAAAATGGTTTGCGCTACGTAAATATTGAGCTGTGACGTCATCAGCTGTGACGTCATAGTGCGGGCGCCTCCCTGCCCCCCCCTGCCTTGCTGACTTATATAGCAGGAGTTACTGTGTGTCTATCGTGTGTGTGTTGTGTGTTGTGTGTTGTGTGTTGTGTGTTGTGTGTGTGTGTGTGTGTGTGTGTGTGTGTGTGTGTGTGTGTGTGTGTGTGTGTGTGTGTGTGTGTGTGTGTGTGTGTGTGATACTGTAATACTAGCTCTCTTTATATCTATCATTGTGAAGTTATTTTTTCGGGTATTTTGAGGTGTGTGTGTGTGTGTGTGTGTGTGTGTGTGTGTGTGTGTGTGTGTGTGTGTGTGTGTGTGAATAATAATAATAATAATAATAATAACAATAATAATAATAATAATAATAATAATAATAATAATAATAATAATAGTTTTTCAATCTTTCTACCACTACTATTACTATTTTGCAGTGATAAAGATCCAGTTATATGCCAAGACTACGCTGTAACACGACTGCTACCACCTACAACCACCACTGCTGCTACTACTACTACTACTCTACTACTACTACTACTACTACTACTACTACTACTACTACCTACTACCACCACCACCACCACCACCACCAATGCTGCTGCTGCTGCTGCTGCTGCTGCTGCTGCTGCTGCTGCTGCTGCTGCTGCTGCTGCTGCTGCTGCTGCTGCTGCTACTACTACTACTACTACTACTACTACTACTACTACTACTACTATAATCACCACCACCACCACCACTATTAACACCATTTCTCTAAAAAACATGAGAGAGAAAACAATAACAATAAACAGAACCACAACTGAAAAACAATAACAACAACAACACTCCCTTTCCCTCTCTCGTTATTAGAGAGTGAGCGGGGTCGAGACATACATACATACGGACAAACCCCGTTAATAAATTTACCCTATTATTTTCCTGTAATCACAAAAATAACTAAAAATTTTCACCCATATTCAGTAAAAAATACATTTTTCTTTTAATTTTACGAGTTTGTGAAGAAAAAATAGGCGGAAAATACGTTAGAAATTAGTGAAAGAGTCTTACTAACGGGTTTAGTGACATGTGGGGCTCTGTGTGTGTCAGTCTCTCTCTCTCTCTCTCTCTCTCTCTCTCTCTCTCTCTCTCTCTCTCTCTCTCTCTCTCTCTCTCTCTCTCTCTCTCTCTCTCTCTCTCTCTCTCTCCAGACTATTATTGAGTTCACAATATGCTCTCCAATCTTAATACTTTTAAGAATACTGAACACCATTCATTGTTGTTGTTGTCTGTCCATCATTTAAAGTTATTATATATATATATATATATATATATATATATATATATATATATATATATATATATATATATATATATATATATATATATATATATACACACACACACACATACATACATACATACATAATTCACTTTCCCTTTTCCGTAATAATATTGTTCATGAACTTGTATAATATTATAGTTAATAATAGATCTCTCTCTTCTGAGAATGATGAATGATGATGAACTAGGGGCGTGGTGGCAGGCGCGGGAATGGGCGCCGGGCAGTGAGTGAGTGAGTTGGACTTCTCAGTGTGGGCGTGGCGGTGCCCCCCCAGGGGTGAGGGCGGCGCCTCCCGGGCCAGGCCGAACCGCCAGGTGCGGGACACGGCCACCAGACACACTGCCGTCCACAGACACCAGGAGGAGTGTGAGAGGACGCAGCCTGCCTGCCTGCTGCCCCGCTCTCTCCCTGAGGACGCCAGCGTTCCTGCCCTGCTGTTTGTGTAGTGGCGTTGTTAAGTAGTGTGTGTGCCAGTAAAGTAAGGAAGTTGTGCCTTGCCTTTAATTAACTGTATTCCTGCCTATCTGAGGAAGTCTGCTGGGGTCTGTGGGTCTGTCTGTACCACCTCGCTCGCCTTGCCACCCACGAATCTTGGCCGAGAAGTGTCCCTGTCTGTCTGTCTGTATTGCCCTGTCTGTCTGTCCTGTGTTATGCTGTCCTGTTGCTGAGGGTGACGCTGTTAGTGAGAAGAGTGTACCTCCTACATGTCGTCGCCGTGGAAGCTGTGTGTGTGTGTGGAAGGGGGGGGGGCAGCATAAGAAGTGGTGTCATGCAGGAGTTTTTGGGATAGTTTGGCTATATAGCGAGATTGCCGGGTGGGTACAAGGAAGGCACCATGAGACTCCAGAGACAGTGAGTGAGTCCGGCGGCTTGGAAAGGCTGGAAAACTTGGTCGCTGGCTGAGTTAGTGGCACCGCAAGGATTCAGTGAAATAATAATGTGACAGCAAAGGAAACAGGATTGAAGTTAATTAAAGCAGGAAATCGGTGCAGTCAGTGGCGGCATGACGAATGGACCTGATGAGAGAGAGAGAGAGGGCTTGCAAGCAGCAGCAGCAGCCGTTGGGGGTGGGGGAAGCCTGCTGCCAGACAGACAGTTTAGTAGTACTGTGGAACACGGCGGCGAGAAGCTGCTGCGGCAGGACCTGCTGAGGAGAGAGGAGTTCAGGGAGGAGGAGGAGCGTGTTGTGGCAGTGAGACAAGACAGCAGCCGATGTATGTATATGTGGAGCGCGCCTGCACCACCCGAGGATGGCTCCTTCACCCCACCACTACCTTGAAGAATCCAGCAGAGGGACAACAACAGCTGTGGAGGTGGTGGATGATAAGTTACTTGGAGGAGGAGGAGGAGTACAACTACCGACAGGGTGGTGGTGTGCATCGCCCGGCGACAGCGTAACAATTATGATGTGAGGCTGCTGGAACTTGGCAAACGTAGAAGAGGCAGTCCATCCATACATAGATAACAGTCCTTGTCCCTAAAAAAGTAAGGAAGTAATGCCGTGCCTTTAATTAACTGCATTCCTGCTGCCTCTCTGATCCATTAATAAGTGTCTCACAAAAGGTAGATCATATTACACTTTATACTAATTTTAATAATTAATTTATTACTTATTAAAAATATTATCTAGGTATTATTTTGTATTGTAGCGTAAGTCCATAAGTGGGGTTATTTATTGTTTTATTTCATCATTATCTAGATGTGATATACTCCACCTATAACATGTTCGTATTTGGCCAGATATTTAAGAAATTTGGCCGAAACTTGTAAAAGTTTGGCCGATTTGGCGGTGAAATATCCGAGATCTGCAAGCTGGTCATCAACTCCTGTGTCAACCATCTGGCAACCCTGGGTGGCCCGCTGGGAACCCTGGGAGTGGGACTGACGTCACGGTCAGAATAAACAAGAGTAGCGCAAGAGAAGGACGTGGCACTGCGGCAGCAGCTCAGCACTCTCGTACTTCACACTGCCTCGTAGTGCCTCCCACCGTGACCCTAACGTGAGTAGAGTGAGTGTGACCTGGCTGGCATGTGTGTGGAAGACTGATGGGGTTGAGGGCAGGACGGGGTGACGTGTGTATGTGAATGTTGCATCATGGGGGGTGGTGATGGTTGTTTAGTTGTTGGGTGGCTGATTCTAGGAAATCACATCACATTTCAATGGATTTGATTCACAAGAATGTCCAACTCGGATGTCAGACTTCAACAATACTAAGTCTCTACAACTCTGTCCATTGCAAGGGTTGTCTTGTGTTTTTTATTATTCTTATTTATAATAGTCCGCGCTTCCCTACCTCCAAACAAACTTTGGGGCATGTGGAAAATCAGCGAAATACTTGTTTTCAGATAACCTCATCATGGGGGAGCCGGAACAGGTAATAGCTGAACCAGATGAACAGGAGTTGGAAGGGGTTCATCCACCAACCCTTGAGCAGAAGAACCCAGCACTGGTCACTTATCTTGTTACATGGGGTAAGTCTTGTCGGACTTGTGAATTCAAATTGCTGAGTTTGTTAGGATTCTTGTATTCTTGTGTGTCTTTTGTAAATTGCTGACACTTAAGGAAAGAGGTGGTGTAAAGCATACTGCATATGTGCAATGTGTAGTGATGGGACAATCACAGCTAACCAGAATTAACTTTTTCTTGATTTCAGTGCTATCATTTTTGACTGGTTATGGATGGTATGCAGTGGGTTTCATAATAGTTGGCTTTATTGCCTGGACTCAATTAGAACCTAAAATCAAGAGGTGGCTGAAAATGAGGGAAGATGATCAAGAATCTGCCGAGTACCACAAAAGTAAGTTAATTCTTTCGTTATTATTGATTTATTACTCTCCCTATTTCTTTTTGATCACCAAATTTTTTTCAACTGTTGCTAGGGTGACAGTCCGAAACCCACTCAGTAAAGTCTCATACTTGTCAAAGGAATGCATTAGGGACTTTTGCTTGTTTTGTGCTGACATTGACTGTGTACTGCATTAAGCAACAGATTTGGAGTCCTACTTGGTGAGCAGAATCCTAAGTATGCACTATCCTTCAGACCCTGACATCCTGCTAGCCAGACACCAGGCCCTTGATATCGCTCGGCAGAAGATGCAGGAGCAGTACAATAAGGCTGCCAGTGAGAGCTTAGAGAAGAGAAAAGCGGTATGTTTTGTTCATTTACTTATTAATTTATTTAGCCTATATCTTGTACTTTTGTTTGATAACTAAATGACACCAAGGGTTTTGAGCAAGTTTGGTTACAGTTCATGCCATCCTTAAGTTGTCCTTGGATCATAACATGTGTTAATTAAGTGTGTGAACTTGCATGATAGTATATTGAGATGTGTATGAACTTTTTTGTCAACTTTGATAATCATTCTTAAGGGAAAATGAATGAAGTAGACTTGATGATGAGATTAATGTTGAATCATTAGACAAATTTATGGATATGGACGATTGGCAGAAATAGGTATCTGTATTTCATACAAGGATTGCCATGTGTAGGCCTAATGGTATATCTGCATCCTCTCTAATCATGTTAGTAAGTCTAGCTGATCAAGCTTCTTAATTTTTCTTTCTGCAGAGAGAGGAAAAAATGAGGGAAGAGAAAATAATGGAGTGGGAACGTATGCAGTCAGGTAAAGGCCACAAGCTGAAGGACAAAAGTAGTGCCTCAGTCAGTGATGCCAAGAGTACCAGCAGTAGCAGTAGTGCCAAAGACAAGCCAGCTGCAAAACCAAGGATGAGGCCAGGTTAGTAATTTGTTGTTTCTTTAAATATTCATTTTTTATTGGTTTCTTTATATGTAATGAGGAGGTTATGAGGAACAACCTCGAAACTTAAATTGTAATGGTGACATTACAAGGTGGTGGTGATCAGTGTGTGATCCATTGATCTGTGTTAACATGAAACATATGTCTCAAAAGTATTCTGATGAGAATGGATGTTATCGTGGTCATCTACAGCTGCGAACAAAAAAATGCTACCTTGAGATTCAGTCAACTTGCAGTATTGAAAAAAGTATTCATTATACTTGATTTGACAGTGGTACAACTCTTATATCTAAAGTTCAGTTGTCCTGGAACAGATGAAGGAAAGTGCTTGTGCTCAGGTCTACAAGCAAATGAAAGTTGGCTTCACTCATAAGATGTGATGGAGAATAAGAATGGAATAGGATTTTTTTGAGGCACGTAAAGTCAGAAGGATAAACTAATCAAGATGATGTTTAAGTTTTGCAACTTTATTTTTCTTCTATATTGCCAAATATTAACACAGTGTACACTTATTATACTTATTAATTTTGAAATAAATGAAAATACAGGAAAATATTTTTTTTTAGTTTTTAAAAGATACAAAATCTTATGAAATAATAGTAACTTATAGGGACACTATAAAAAATATAGCAAAATGGGGTTTTATAATCTCTAGAGTAAGTAATCATCATACCAAAACGTTTGCAATATTCTGCTCTGTTTGGCTGGCCAGTCCGGGAGCAGAGAGGCAACTTACCCCCTTGACACAAAAAACTGGACTTGCTATGCTTCTCTGGCTTGAAAAAATACAATGCATTCATTCATTCAGCCATCTTCGTCTAGGCCAAATGGTTGAATATCGCTTGATGACCAATTCCACTTTATAGATGTGGCTTAGGCCTCTTTCATTCAACTAATAACTCAAAATGGCTGAAGGACTTTGCCCTCCTGACTCTACATGCCTCATACACTTAGCAAGGTTTTCACATTGCTGGAGAGTATTGTATCATTATCTTGGGTTAGATGTAGTTAATGTAGTTTTAATGGTATTCTGGAAATGGTGACTTTGCAGTAATGGTAGTAGATGGGTGAGATGGTTTCACTGTTGTGTAGAGGGGTAATGAATCTAATTTTCACTGTAGTTTTTTGGAAGAGTTTGACTTCTTAGGGTACAGGCAGTAAAGCACTGACTGTCCCCAACAGAGTACAACCCTCTAACTGGCGACACTGGAGCGAGTAGCTGCAGGTGGAGGCCTACCGGTCGGGGTGCATCTGGTGGCGGATGAGGTTAAAGTTTGTACACATCTTTCCTTGGTCTATTAAGTGGACCCAACTCTTGTGTGGCACTTTTTTTTCTCTTTCACAACATGTGCAGTTCTTATGTTGCATATTGTTTGATTTATTAACAGGATATTTGTGAATTATTTGCACATTTCAATATTTAATGGGTTTTTTGTTGCATCTGGAGGGTGTTTGTATTAATCAAGTATCAAGAGTAAGGTCCACATTCATGGCCAGATGAGAAAGTGTGTACATCTTTGTTGGAGCACTGAGTTGATGAATTGATTGATCTGTGTACCTTTAAAAGTATGAATACTCATCAGTCTGTGCTTCATAATCTCAGAACTGTAGTCTGTTTGGTCAGGATTTATGAAGCTTTGAACCTAAGTAGCGACAAGCTAGGGTTCATGGTGGAAGGTTTTTCTGACCACTAAGAGTTGTACATTACCTTTTACTTCTCTTGATGGTGCTGTTCCTAATTGTACATGCAAATCTTAATGTGTATGCCACTCTCCTCTTAGCTTCTGTCATTTTCTTGTATTACCTTTAAAATAGTTCATGGCATCTCTGTGTGGAAGGTAATGTGAACTCTTAAGAGGGCACCTGATTAGTAGAGATAATTATATGTATTGTAATCACCTACATCCAATAAAAATATTTATCAAAGCAAATATGAACTTTTTTTAAATTTATTATATAAGTATTTGATTAAAAGCTAAATATGTATTTACATTGTGCTGAATCATAAGATGTATGATGAGAAAAGTGTGACTATGTATAAATAATTAGGATTGTGAGAGTAGGATAGATGACGTTGCATAGACATGATGGGATCCCAGTAGAATGAAGAGATGAGTGAGTGAGTGAGTAGTATCATTACAGGATATGTTGTGCATGTATATAAGTAGATTATGTAGTACAAGTAGACAGCATGTGTGGGGTTAAAGACTGATAACCAAGGGAGAGGAGAGGATGGGAACTGTGGTGTTTATTTGGTGATGGGGAGATTTTGCTGCATTGGTGCTAAGATTCCTGAGGTGGTAGAGAAAGGAAAACTAGTGCTCAGGTACCATTTTTTATCAGATGATGACTTTTGGCAATGATGGTCAAATTTTTAGTTTTGGAATTAAATTCTTTATCAGATTTATCATGCAAGTTATAAACTATGAAAAGGAATAAACATTTATTTTCAATACAAATATCCACTTTATAAAATTACAGTTTGTACCAAAATTGCTCCCACAAAGATGATACAAGGCCACTTCCTGGCAAATTATTGACCTCATGTTAATACAGGACACTTATCAGTCCACTTGTTGTAGCACACCTAGACGGATGAGATGCTGACAGGCGTTCATGGGTAGGTAGTGCGTGGTGTTTTTTTGCAGCACCACTACATCCCCTTCCTCTACCTCAAACTCCCCATAGTCCTTGAGGCAGCGCACCTGTGAAGTAAAGATGCGGTAGCCAGATAAATTATGGATAATTGTTACAAATGAACAGAAATTTGTTAATAATTAATAAACTCTTGAGAGTCAATAGCTGATATACACATGCACACACTTCCAAGACAAAAATATGATAATTTTCTAACCTCAACATAAATGTTTTTTGGTGGTTTGATATCCTGTGTGAGGTCAAGACCAATACCGTCCCCTAGTGACCTGGAATAAGTGGCCAGGTTTTTGCTGTAGCGTCCAAACCACTCAATCTGAATTATCAAAAGAAGGAATTCATCAAGACTTGGCGAGAAGAAGGGGTAGGTCATTATCTCCATTTTCAGTCCCAAACAAACCAATGGGTTACCTCGGGATCACAGAGATTTGCCCGAATCTCGGGTGGTAAAATATTTCCAAAGTCCCATCTTAAGTTACGTATCCTCTCCAGCCTGTTGTACCTGAAATGGAAAACATTTTAATTTCTGTACATACTGCAATATTCCTTTTGAGAGAGCAAACTAATAATGACAGTTGTTGAGACACGTACACCACACGAGCCAAGTTTTCTGTGATACTCACAGGTACGCCAACAAGCATCTCTTGTTCCTTTCAAGGGATGCATGACGCAAACGTATTCCTGGGTAGTATTGTGCCTCTCCAGCCACTGTTGCATTGCTAAGGATAAAAATTGTCATGTATTTAATGGCCAGTTTTGTTCAAAAGTGTCATAATATTCTGATTGCTGTGATGGCTGTCATCTTCATAATGTAGTTCAACTTTACCAAAACTACACTGCTAGTTGGGTTAGGATGCTAACAATGAGAGCAAGATCATGAAGATGGCCGCCATCACATCAAGAGTAGCTTTAACAAGTTCCTGGTAGCTGATATATATTGCATGATATTCTGTAACCTAGTTTCTCCCTAACATATGAGTAACAACCTCCAGAGTAGACTCTCTCTCTCTCTCAATAATAATAGTCAAGTATTGTATTGATGAGCACTGAATATAGTGAATGAAACTTGCACGTCATCCTGATTTTGCTGAAAAAGCGCATTCATTTCTTCGAGGACGAGCCGTACACAGTTATCCTGAAAGATAAAATCCAATCCGTTACTAATATTTTCCATATTTCATCGGTTCGTTAACATTACAAATTTATTACATTAAGTACGTATATTTTCGAGGACAATTATTTGAGATATCTTCATAAGATTAGGGAAGTTGTTGGATGAATTTGACCTTGAAGTGATGTATCAAGTCATGGTCATTTCTAAGTCTTCGGTTCTAGGAAAATAGCCCAGGATGTTATCACATCCATTAAATATTCGTGCTCACATTGTAAGCAGGCAGCTTCCCATCCTTTGACCGATCCATTTCCTTAATCAGTTCCAGTGCCTTTTCCCCCAACATGATGGTCTCCCGTGGTGGTGTCTCGTTGTTATTAATGGGGCTTTGGGGGTGTGTGGTGGGCCGTGGTGATGTGTTATTAGGCGGCGAGCTCAGCCTCAGCTGTGGCGCTTCGGCCTTCTCCGTTTGTAAACAAATGGAAGGGGAGACGGGAGGGAGAGGATGGCTGTGGTGCCAGTTACAATAATGTTTTGAAATAAGTAACTACTAACATATCTCTATAAGCAATGTTTTTCAGTGGTGTGGTATTTTTAGCCGCCAACTTTTGATATCTATGTACATATTGATGTCAATATCATTTTATTTTAGGTAGGTAGATTATCTGTTCTCGCGCTTTCATCAATTCTTGTACTTGTAGTACATATTACGTAGGAACATAAGAACGGTAAGGAAGCTGCAGGCTACTGTGGCTTTCTTAAGGCAGTCACATGAAATAACGAGTTTGATGGGTTTCCCATCTTATACGCTACTGAAGAGTAGACTCTACATACTGAATTACTCAATTGATTCCTTGAGAAAGGAATATCTTTATCAAAATTATTATTGTAGCATATCCAGTTTTAAATATCCCCTAAATTAATAGTCTTTGATGCCCCCCCACCCCCCCCAAAGAAAAAGTATTAGAAAAAATGCACCACTTACCTCCCAACATTATCCCTCAGCCAGCAGGCATCCACTGCAACATCTCCAAAACAATCCATGGATGAAGTGAAAGTCAGAACAACAGAGGTGCATTTATTCTATTGCTGTTCAATTATCCAAATTAAAAGTTCTGAACCAGTAGTGTAATCCTTATTGTTAAACAAACATTAACACAATATTTCCTATATCTGATGTCCCATCCACTGCCTATTATTTGAATGCTTCTAAGTTGCTACGGTTTTCATCATAATTCATTGAGTATCATATTGAATTTAAATGTTTTGACTAGTAAAATTTTATGTTTGATAACTAATTTTGCATTGAAAGAGGCTTGTACGTACAAAGAATGTTGCATATGTCATTGGATTATTTGATGTCTTTAGATCAGGTAATAGCACAATAAGCACTGAGTTTATTTGCTTTTGGTAATGACATGAGAACAGACAAGTCATACCCAGATTAAGTTATCAGTATAAAATGTATTCTAATGATCGACTGTAAACTTGGGTACTTGGTGTGGCAGGGTCAGGCAGACAGTTCTAGGACACCAGCAACTGGCAAACAACAAACACAGGCCAGGTTAAAACTGGCAATTCATTTTGTAAAAATACAAAAATGCAGTCCATAAGGATAATGACACCAATCTTGAGTAAGTGGTGTGTAAATTGTCAGATATTTTCTTCATTGAATGCATTTTGATATTATGCTGACAATTTTAACCTTGTCCAGTCCATGAGTCTGCAATGGTCACCTGAGGTAACAGGCACACTCACAATAAGGCTACAATTCTTAATATCAGGAGACTTTCATTCATACACACCAGTATTAGCGATTAATGTGTGTGTTGGTGTAACTGCACACTGCTGATGTTTGCTTGGTGAGCATTCTGTCCTAATCTCACACTTATCCACAAAGCTGATGTGCCAGTTTTTTCTAGTACTGGCTATAATTCATAAATAGATTCCTAGTTATTCACTTTCAATAATTTCATTTTTAAGTGTTAGCCATAATTTTATTAAGACCATATCTTACTCCAATGTCAGTTAAATAATATGACAACTAAAAATAATGAAACTTACAATCATGAAGGCCTAGAAAATTAATAACTATGCTTTTTGTCATTAAAAATATTTGACATAAAAGAAAGCCATGCTAGACATAAATATTATGCCTGGCAATAGACTTGCAAGTCAATATTTTAGCCAGTTTAGATGAGTTTTCCTTGAAAAATTTTATTTGCCTTATATCTTTGCAACATAAACAACATAAGGCAGGTTTGCTAACAACAGCCCAACAACAGGGTGGGTGAGAGAGCACATAGATGGTGGGTGAGGACTGAGCTTAAGACACACCAGAGCCCAAGTCAGAGGTAACAGTTGAATTATGACTTGATTCAGAATGCACACATTCAGAGTGAGGTTAATCTTTGAAAAGAGAATTGCCAAATTCTTAATCACATATTTCTAGAATATTATGCTAGTTATGCAATTGAAAACAACTTATATATTTCCCCTCATGATTAAAAACCCTTCATAACAAAAAGCTAGTCTTAACTATGGATTTAGTTTCCAAAGATCATATATTCACTATTAGATAATAGAAGCCAGAGCATTATAAGAAACAAACAGACATCACTCAATACAAAACACATTTCATAATCTGAGGAAAATGCAAGGATAAATAGTGTACAGTGATTTCATAAACATTTCAAAAAGAAGCACAATTATCATGCAGTACATGACACCTGGAACTATAGTACATATCACATTTCATGTATATCATGTTTTCAGCATAGTTCATTCTAGGCATTTACTGCATGACCGCTGGTGGTCTGAAAGGGGACAGAGTCAGGGTCTTTTCAAGAAGGGGACTAATTTTCATAATCTTGATAAACAAGGCTGGGCTCTTGGGCAATGCTCACTTGAGAGAAAGACATCCCTCCACCACTCTCTGACCCTGCCCCCATATGGCCTGGAAGGTGTGAGGCAGGCAGGATGCTATGGTGAAGTGCAGTCAGTTGGCTGGTGACCAGGGGACAGCAGTGGCCTAGCAGTCTTGTCTCGCTGATATTACATCTGATTTCCGAGTTATCATGCATTTATTCCAAGTCACTTCTTAGTTTTTTTCAATTTAAGCACCGTTAAAGTGAAGTAGTATTAATTTCAGAGGTATTTTATTTTTTCAGTCAATAAGTTTTAATTTTTTTATCATCATTTCATATTTTCTCACCAGTTGGCTGACAAACCCATGCACCTTCTACTGGCCTTTCATATAAGAAAAGAGAAGTCATGATTGAAGAGAAATAAAAACTCATTAAGCTCTTGGCATTTGTAAGGCAATAACAACACAGTGCAACCAGAGAGATGCGCTTTGTGAGTCCTGTATAGCTCATGCGCTAATTTCTCCCCAGCAGCAGTTGAGGAGGGTAAGCCTCCAACTTCAGCTTAGCAACCGTCCATATTTCACAGATGATTCAGTGCAGCACACATCTTCATAGGAGTTGAGAGAATATGCATGAGTAGATATGAAGAACACTCTGGTGAATATTGACACTCAAGCATTGATCTTGTGATCTTTACCACTGACAAAAAGGGTCATTATGAGCCAAGTTCCTAGAGTTACTGTAAGTAGGAACAAGGACAATATATCATTGCACACTGTGGATCAAAACAGGATATTGTTAACATCAGAATTATGGAATGGCATACCATACAAACTAGGATATGATCACAGGGGTCAATATGACTCAGCATAATGGGAGCACAACCCCCAAGCCCAGGCTGAGGTGGGCCACCAGTAAACACAGCCACCACACTTCAGATGGCCACCTACTAGTGGACCACAGTGGACTAGACCCCAAGATAAATTCTCACACCCTGGAGCATTAGTGGACAAAGAAGTCAACACAAAGACAACATGATATAGCATCCACCCATGGGACTCCACTGAATATGTCCCCTTGTGACCGAGAGCAGTTTGTATTAGGATGAGCTAATGAAACAGTAAATGAAAAAAGTGATGAAAGAAGCAGTATGAACATTATGACTGTCCACCTCAACTGATACTGCAAGATGAGAGTGGCAGTATGGGTCACAAGTGACCACACTGGACCTTTGGAGTCCAGTGTCCTGGTACTCCATGGACATGGCACCAATATAAATTTTGATTTGTGAAATGCATTTCCTTACATCTTTTGACAACTTGAAACTTGCAGTCTTATTCACAGCAATGTTTTATATGATAAACTTTGTCAATAATACACAACTAAGTAAAAAACTATAACATGTAACATTTTTCAAACTCTTCTCTAAACAATTTGCAGATAAATACATTTCTGAGCCTACATCATACTGAACAACTATCCCTGGCTATACAGTGCTTGTGAAAATTATTTGTCCTCTGTGCAAGAATTTTGGAAGGCCATTTTAAACTGAGGAAGAAGAGGTATTATCAATAGATAAACAAAATATATATAGTACACCATATCCCTAATAAAAGAAATCTATACATAGTAAGAACCTAAATAGAGGATAGTTGAATTTATAGTTACAAAATCAGTCAATATAGTCAAAACTACCTAAGTTATGCACAGAATAGAGAAGAAAATACATCAATAAAATCTTACATTTTTCTTCTAATGTAGCATCCCCACTCTCAAACAGACCTAGACCTTTCATGTCAGATGACCAGGAATACAGTGATAAACTTTCAGGAAGGACAGTTTGGACACCTCTGAAACCGAGCCTGTTATTCTGGCTGGTCTCTGTCATGTGTCTAGGAGAGTTTGAAGGACCCTGAATACGAGAGCACTTGCTGCAGGTGTGACTTGTACGGCTGCTGGGCCGATGTGTCTGTGAGCCGGGCATGTGCAGGCTGACTTACAATGGGTAACTAAACTCAGGGTTGACAATGGAGCTACACCCAAACCACCTGGGACACTAGCGAGTGAGTCAAGGTAGCAACTTTGCATAGTTGGAACATCCTATTACAACTGTGAACTTCCCTATGTCAAAAGTCCGCGATCCCACACAAAAGTAGAGAATAACACACTGGATACTCATTCAAGCATCAATACTGTATTTACATTTCAGAGATGTTAGAGACCACATGAGGAATTGTCATTATTTCATTCCTATAGATGAAATGAATGTACACAAAACAGTATGAACACACATGAACTAATGAGTGATGAAGCACACATGGGCCACTGCTTGTGTAGTGAGGTGGATGACACCTCTTCTTGTGCTGGGACCATCTGGAACACAACAGACCAAAAATCCACTATAGGAGGCTGAGGTGACTACAAGGGATGTGAATATGTACCAAGAGGAGATTTGAGTGAGGGAAAATGTAGTGGGGGAGGACGGCTGAAACACAGCACGGGGCAGCTGCCATACGCTGTTATGCTTCATGAGCACTGGGCGGCTGGCAGCAGCAGCTGATGAGCGGGTGGTGTGTTGTGGTGTTGGTGTGGTGTTGGTGCAGCGCTGGACTCTTTTAGATGTAGGAGTAGGGTCCGTCAGTGAGGGCGCTACAGAGGAGGAGTCAGGAGTTGTCTTCTTTGGACATGTCTCCTCGGTTAGGCTTGTACTCCAGGCCAGGGTCGAACTGCATGAGGACAAACACCTGGTCGGTGGGCAGCAACGTGAAGTCATCTGGTGGGTTGGTTATCACATACCGCTTGGACGACGCGTCACACGAACTTGATGTGTCGCGGAATCTGCAGTCCAAACCAACGGCAGATTGAGGAACCATACGGAGTGTTCTGTAAATCAATTTCATATCTCACGAGCATAGCGAAAATGATATCTCATAAAACAAGAGTTCCGATCCTCGAAACAATTTACAAGCTTGCCCAATGGCCATGCTACTGTACAAGAAGTGCAGAAATGTCTCATAAGCCGTGTGTTTAAAAGCAGGTTTACATACTTTACAAAGCCTACTTTTGCAGGCCTGAATAAGTTATATCAGGATTTTAACAAGCCAGGTGCATACACACTTTGTGAAACATTACAATAGCTTACTTTTACAAACCATTATCTATTGATGATGCAAAAGGCTCTCTTATTTAGAGGTCCGCTCTTACTGAATATTGAATACCATTGAAGGGTATAAAGTGCACAAAGCTGATATATAAATACATGGGAGGAGAAAGGAGATAGGGAAGGGAGGGAAACTTGTGATAAAAGGTGGAAATGGAATACATAATGCCCTAGTCCAATATCATGATTGTCAAATTGAATTATTCCCGTTTTATTCGCAGACAATAATTAATTTAAACAAGTCATTAATTTGGACCAAGCCTCAACTCCTTTTTACTTGTGAGACACTCATGAGTAGCAGTGGGTGACACTGTTGTATGGAATAGCTTGAGATACCAAGTGTGTGAGGTGCGGGTGGGAAGGGAAAGGAAAGGACAGAGGTGGTGCCTACTTACCTGTACAGACCGATACAAAGCATGCCATAGTTCCGCAGAGCTGCACAGAAGAGGTCTCCATACTTGCCACCTTCACCAAACTGACCTAGTGGGCCATCGTACAAGGAGATTTGGCCCACTTGACAGCGATCCCGGTTAGCCAAAGTCTCAGGAGTGCTGGAAGTAAAGTTTTAGTAGTTAGACAGCATTTAAATGCTTTGAGGTACTCATCTCTATACCATTTGTGGTGTTCCAATGAATAAAAGTAACTATACATTTGGAATAAAAAAGCAGAGTGGGCAGAGCAGATATCATGATCTGTATCACCAGATGACAACAACCTCACAAATGTTTCCATTTCAAGTCCATTTACACACCAGTGAACAATTATTTATTAGTAATAAACTTTATTAATCTGAAAAGTCCAGTCTTGCATTTTAAAATTTCATCTAATCATTGCTGATTATAGATAAAACTATAAATGCAATTTTATAAGACTCTGCAACGCTTCAAAATTACTATGATAATGATCTACTAACCTTACAGATCACCAAAATTGAGTAATGACACAATAAATATACACACACACACACACACACACTCACAGTATATAATATATACTGACAAACTGTATTGTAATGCAATCATAATCAATATATATTAATGATTGACCACATTTTCCAATTCATTCTTGACTTTTCTTCTTACAGGGACAGCCTGGAGCAGCAGCACCAGTCCAAGGCCCACCACCAATGATGAAAAGTTATCAGAAGGAAATTATTTATAGAATGAAGAATTGTAAATCTGCCAATAACTTTGGAATAACTGCTGAGTTGCTGAAAAATTTGAAAGTAAGATTAAGAGGATGATCTAATTTCGTACCATCTTGAAACACAGATATAAAATTATCAAAGTATGCATTTGCAAAAATACGAATAGAAAATTTCATTACTTGCTGAAACCATCTAACACTAGAAGCAATTTTGAGTTAACATTTCTACTGTAGACCTGTTCATCCTCACAGACCAATGAGCCCACCTGTAGCCTCCCCTGAGCCCAGCACCCTCAGCCAGGATCAGCTCCAGCTCAGGCGTGGCGCCACCAGTGATTAAGGACCGGATTAAGGTAAGAGCATTTTGGTTGAAGTATGTCTGTTGTAAGAAGAAAGGCAAATATCATTATCAATGTCAGTGGCAACTTGTTATTTCCATATATCATTTTCAGTGTTTTGGTAATTAATGAAGAAAAGTACGATGATATGTGTGTACAGGTGCACTTACTGTAGACATGAGAGAGTCGAGGACAGAGACTGCAAAAGCTGTGCCGCAAGCAAATGGTTGTGTTAAATAAAGTTCAGTGTCAGGATCGTCATCATCATCTTGATCAAGAAACTGAACATTGCTGTCATTTATAAGTTCTGTGATCATTGGAACATTGGCACCATAGACAGAACCCCGCCGCTGCAGCACTATTGGGGAGCCCAGGGGACTCAACGTGTCTCCTCCTGTACTGGGGTCTGGTGTACAGGAGATGGGTGTTAGATAATTCTATATTGTTTAAAACCACTTGACATTTCATCCTATTGTACATTTCAAGTAATAATCAGTATTTAAAAAAAAAATCTATAAAACACATGGAGCTTACTCTGATTAAGCACACCAATGGTGTCATCAAAGGTCATGGCCTTGATGTTGAGTGAAGCAAGGATGGCTTCCTTATCCGCTAATGTTGGATCATCATTACTAGGGACCTTTGCACTCAAGATGACACACATATCACATAGATTGACATTCACTGCTCTTAAATCTGCTCGACTAAGTGGTGATCCCTGGTGGAAGAATAGTAGACATGGAGTTAAAATTTTGCATTCAATTAACATAATTGGTTAGAATTGTCTATGAAATATCATAACACAAACATTCATATATAAGCATGTATGTTATATTTACATTCAGGACTGATATTTTTGGTAGGTTCTGAAGCATCTTCCATTCTCTCCTGATATAGTCTACAGAACCAACAATGACCACATGTTTGAGCTCGTGGTAGTGGAAATTGGAGGCTCGAAGGGGCATAACTAAGTTTCTAAGACCAATCAATGGTGAGTCAGGGTCTGCAAAAAGGCAGACCACCACATGGCCGTTTAGCACTGTCATGGCCGCTTGGTTACGGTCCTGCAACAGAAAGAAAGTGAGTTCTATAATCTGTGTATGACTTTACACTTGCATTTATCAGGTAATATCTAATTATTTCATCATTGTGTCTGCAGTAAATGTACATTGTTACATACATACATGTAACAGTAGAAGAGTGCTTTGCCTGGTGTTCAGTGCATGCCAAGTAGCTTACCAATATGCAATCTTCCAATGATCTTGCTGGACACCAGTGGAACATTCCTGTGGAGTCATATTTCATCTCGGTCTTCTCAAAGTCAAAATCCTTGGCTTGATCATCAGCTATTCCAACAGTCAAACCATTGCCAGTGCCACCATTTCCACCACCACTGCTACGACTGGTGGGCCTGAGGGCAGAACAAAATCTTAATACTAGTGGCATCACTTACAGGTAAATATTCCTGAGATTTGAGTGTTGCTATAAAGGCTAGACTACAGTACATATACCATTCAAAACAGTGCATTGCTCTATTCAGCCCATAATGATTTGATGCTTCAGTTCCATTTTTGGAAGATGAAGAGAGTTTTTTTTGCATAATCCATAGTGACTTGATTGTTTAAATTCCATTTCTTGGAAGAAAGCAATATATTCTATTGATATATAATGAATAATGTAACTTGTGCTGACAAAATTGAAGAGGTAGGACAATGTAAAAATGCTATGTTGGATAATTTTCAGGGAATTATTTGGGACATTTATCATTCAGTATTCAGATCAATGATATTTAAATAAACAATTAAATTATATTCACATTTGCCTTTGTCATTTGTTATAACACTTCCAAGATTGAAAAAAGCATATGATTATTTTATTACTTTACTGCACTTATTGGTGTTCTTTTCTTGAATTTTGAATATACTCGGTAAACAATCATTGAGCATAAAAAATGGGTGACATTGGGGGTACAAAAGCCGTCAGGCACTAGCAATCATATCGACAAACCAAACCATCTGAGCTGAATATAGTCCTTTATATGAAGAATACTGTTTATTACTTAGAAATGTAACTACCTTCACTCACTCACTCACCCACTCACTCACTCACACCTATATATAAATACTCCTTTTTTTTAAGTAAACAAAAATCTTAAAATTTGAGATTTAAAAACATTGTTCCTTAATCCTTCTCCAAAACAGTAAACTTTGTGATATACTTTATGATACTTTATATTTTGTTACAGGTTGACATCTTGTATTTCTGGAAAAAAGGAGGAGCCTTGACATTCACATTTTAATTACAATATATTTTCTTTCATGTATATTGTTATTTGAATTTTGTCACTTTGTTTTGTGCTACCTCATTATATATATATATATATATATATATATATATATATATATATATATATATATATATATTGAACATTAATCATGCACAGGTTGCTGATGTCAAACACAGCAATACACCAAAATCACCACAAAATTTCATGGAGAGAGAGAGAGAGAGAGAGAGAGAGAGAGAGAGAGAGAGAGAGAGAGAGAGAGAGAGAGAGAGAGAGAGAGAGAGAGAGAGACTAACTGGCCATAAGTTCCTCAACCATGTGGTGGAGTTGAATCTTTATTAAAGTATTAAGTAATTTAGGAAAATTATTTATAATTTTGTTAAAATATAAAATTATTCTTTATAATATCTATTTATTCTATTATGACTGAATAAAATGAAACCACACTTTGAGGTACCTATCATTAAGATAAATTGTGCAAGAATAAAAATGCAAATAATTTCTGTATTTCATGGAGAGAAAGAAAAAGGTAATAAAAACAGTAGTGATGCAAGCATATCTGAAAATGACTAATATAACAAGAAGTGCATAAGTGGTGAACGTGAATCTTGCATGGTCATGCAGAGGTGTGTGAACAGAGTGAGACAACTGGACAAAGTCTGGTGCAAAGGGTTTGGAACCTATTCATTCATTTGTGTGTTTTGAAAAGTACATGTAGGGGCAAGATATCTGCTATACACTTTGCCAAATAGTGAGCTAAAATCATAATAATTCTTCTATTTCTGCTACTCTGCTGCTACCTATATTGCTAAAAGTATCAGGGATATTTCATGTGCAACTGCACAGCACTGTGATAGGCAAAGTGCCATTTTAATGGCTGTAGAGGAATAAAACTTTTCACTATAATGTGGAACTCTAAACACCACATTTTTATACAAACATGAGATGTTTTATTTTGTGATTCCAGGACTGTGGTGTTAAAATTCACACTACAGCAGTGCCTCAAACCTAGTGACACTTGTGGGACACAAATCAAGCTACAACGGAGGGCGCGCTACATGGAAACGTGAGGGGAGGGTGCGTACATGAGTTTCTTGACCTCGTAGCTGAGGTGATAGCTGTACGTGTTGTCCTCTGTCACCCTGCAAGTAACAAGAAGACAGCGTGAGCAATCAGCCCGTGAGGAGCGTGTGAGGGACCCAGGAGTGTGACTCACAACACAGAGTGAAGAGTGAATATTAGCAGTGAGACTCCTCTGGATAAGGTTAGTGATAACATGACAAGGTGAGGAAGTGCAAACATATTTACTGTGATAGTGAAATCTCGAACATCACAAACAAACAGTTAATAGGAGTCATTAAGAACATGATGAAACATTTAAGGCTTGACATGACATTATCAAAGATGAAATTGCAAGAAAATAACTTGTAGTAGTTGTCATCTAACTCTACATAGTAAATGGCTGAAGTGTATGGTTTTCAAAATCATTCAAAGAAATTGAGCGTATCTTAATTTTCAACTTGCTCAATTTTAAGTTAATATAAAACATTGATGAAACCAATATACAATTATCATATAAATCTCATCCTTCTTAATTAAGAATTCTGGGTCTAAAGTTTATAAGGTCTCATTCACCAGTAAATGCAAATATTTCATCAGAGAATAGAATGTTCTTGATGAGATAAATAACAACTGAAAATTGTAGAAGCATATTAGTTAACATTCCAGTGCTGTCACTTATCTACTACTGAAGCAGGAGAATGGTACATACAACCTATATACATTGTGCTAAATCTTTACTAATGCTTCACAAAATTAATTGAATGGTTCAATACTGCCATAAGCAAGAAAACTATGTTTAAACTTGAGTCAAGATAAAGAGTTTACTTTCACAATACTGTATAGTGAACTGTTAATCTACCACTTACGTCTATATTTTATGCAATCTTTTTCTTTTTTAATGGCCTACATCAACTGATATTAGCCTTACATAATCCTGAATAAAAATGATGCAATCAAATCACTAGCCATTAAATACCTTTATTGCTCAATATCCACAAACAAACTCTGGGAGTCATCTAATACTTCTTTTCACCAGGATACAGCTTATTTGGCAGTTGGAATTGTATTTAACTTTTTTGTAATGCAATGTGATATGAGGTTTTGTACCATTACTTAGTTATTATTGTTAGTCATCAAATTCCAGTTACTTTTGTTAGTTTGTTATTGCATGTCTAATATTATTAGGTTGCATATAGTAAACAATACGTAAAATCAGATCAGTCCATCTATGTTTCCATACACTTGACTGATGTTCCTTGAAAGTTGAGGGCTTTACATGATATTGTTCAGATAAAGACAAAAGGGGGAATTGAGTGCTGGGAAAACACAAGTTGAGGCAATGTACTTTATTCCCTAATGTTTCAGTTACAAAATCTTCTTCAAAGAGAATACTGTCAAGCAGAAAATGGCAGCTTATATATAATGTGGATAGCTCAACCTGCCAGGTAGCTAGGAATGGCATCCATGATTGGCAGAAACCATACTTTGTTATACTGGCACTCTTCCCTGTCGTTGGTGACGTTGCTGGTGCAAATGTATGCTGAGCCTAGTAATTTCCTTGAATTACTCTGGCTTCCCCCAGTTTGGTAGATGTCCACGGGTGTCTGCATGTACTACTGGGGGGTTGAAGATTGCATGTCACTGGAGGTCGTATTTGTGCTTGTACAACCTCCTCCTCAGGCCACAGGAAGTTTCACTGTAATAGGAGGATGTGCAACCCAAGCATGGGATGGTGTAGATGACACTGTGTCACTTCTTCCTTATTTTTTGAAGTTGTCACCAAATCCCTTATCTTTTTGCCTGTAGCCTGTAGACTATGTTGACACCAGTGGTACATGCAGACACCTGTGGACATCTACCAAACTGGAGGAAGTCAGAGTAATTCATGACCAACTGACCAAGAGCTCAAGGAAATTACTAGGCTCAGCATACATTTGCACCAGCAACGTCACCAACGACAGGGAAGAGTGCCAGTATAACAAAGTATGGTTTCTGCCAATCATGGATGCCATTCCTAGCTACCTGGCAGGTTGAGCTATCCACATTATATATAAGCTGCCATTTTCTGCTTGACAGTATTCTCTTTGAAGAAGATTTTGTAACTGAAACATTAGGGAATAAAGTACATTGCCTCAACATGTGTTTTCTCAACACTCAATTCTTTACATGATGTGTTGTATCAATGAAGTTGGTATTCTAAAGATCTTTTTCTCTGAACCTTTCACTTTCCTTTATTACATGGAAGGAAGACAGTTGCAGTATTTTTCAAACTCAACTTCAGAATATGTGGCTGGACTATTTTTTCTAATCACAGGTAAGATATATATTCTCTTTTGTGCAGACGAGGTTAAAGGCAAGGGCAACCTCAGCACTATTCATTTGTTGGTTATTTTTCTCAATTTGTCTAACCAAATTTCTTTTTGTGAGTGGTAATGCTCCGAGGAGCTGTCCAAAAGTGAACTGTAGGACGTTTCAACCTGACTATGAGGTCATCTTCAGGCAGTCTGAAGTGTGTGTCGAGTGCAGCTTGATATAGGGAGTTGGTGGACCGAGGCCGCGTAAGCTTACTCAGTGCGTTCTCTGATTGGCTGGTGAGACGCACTGGGAGGACTTGTGGATCTTTTCATGGTAGGGAGCACTTGGAGATCTCTGGTTTGGCAGTTCATGGTCGGCTTGTTTTCTGCTATGTATAAGACTTCCAGGAGTATTAGTCTGCACCCATCTGTTTTTTTATAAAGCACAGTTGTGCCTTTTACAAGATCTTGTTGGGTGGGCGCCGTGTGGTGATGTTTACTGTAGTGGTCATGGATGGATCCGGGTTTAAGGTGGCACGTAAGTCGTTTTGACAAGGAAGTACGCGTCATCCCGATGTAGGTATGAGGTCTGCAACCCTCATTATTGCACTTGTGTTCGTAGATGACGTGGTCTTCTTGTGTAGTAGACTCACAGGGGACTTCCTTATTTTTTATCAGTAGCTGGGATATTTTCTTTGATTGGTAGTAGAGGACAAGTTTGATGCTGCTGTCTGGGTTAGTTGGTGTTACATTCTTCTTCACGATGTCTTGAATTACTCATTGTATTGTATTATGAAGACATGTGATTCTTATAGAATAATTTGATGGTTTCTTTTGCATCGCTGTTGGTATTAGAAGGAGCGTGGTATTTATCCATGGCGTTGGTTATTTCTGTATTCTTGTGCCCATTGTTTATGAGCAGGATAACACAAGCGCTCATGCTTACGTGCCACCTTAAACCCGGATCCATCCATGACCACTACAGTAAACATCACCACACGGCGCTCACCCAACAAGATCTTGTAAAAGGCACAACTGTGCTTTATAAAAAAACAGATGGGTGCAGACTAATACTCCTGGAAGTCTTATACATAGCAGAAAACAAGCCGACCATGAACTGCCAAACCAGAGATCTCCAAGTGCTCCCTACCATGAAAAGATCCACAAGTCCTCCCAGTGCATCTCACCAGCCAATCAGAGAACGCACTGAGTAAGCTTATGCGGCCTCGGTCCACCAACTCCCTATATCAAGCTGCACTCGACACACACTTCAGACTGCCTGAAGATGACCTCATAGTCAGGTTGAAACGTCCTACAGTTCACTTTTGGACAGCTCCTTGGAGCACAAAAAGAAATTTGGTTAGACAAATTGAGAAAAATAACCAACAAATGAACAATGCTGAGGTTGCCCTCGCCTTTAACCTCGTCTGCACAAAAGAGAATATACTTCCTGGCTATACCAATATATATATATATATATATATATATATATATATATATACACTAACTTTTCTTTCTTGAACAGTACTAAAATATTCACAGATAAACGATGGACATAGTTGTGGTTGAAAATTATAAGAATTCCATTCTTTGGATAAATCCTAATCCCTATTACTGGTATGGTTCTTTGTTTCATTCTTAAATTATTTCATGAAACACATCTGTAAATAAATGTATGAATTATTTAAATGGCCCTTATACCTACACTACATAGACAGACTGCTCCTAGCCAATATGAAAACATTCAGATTTAGTTTACCTCCTCTGGTATTTCAGGAACATCTGCATTGTTTATATTACAGCAATTTACATAGTAGTATCAATAGTGTATGAAAATTACATAACATGAGCATAGGAGCTGCCTGTCTGTGTATTTCAACGATCCAAGACTTATCCTAATTCAATTTAATAGCAATAAGCAGCCATAAGTACCTGTCCTGCTGAGGAACTGACCGGTTGTAGCCCTGGCTTGGGGAGGTAAGGGCATCCGGCGCCCGACCCCCATTCTTCTTGGCCGCTGCTAGTGTCTTGGCAGCAGCATTGACCAGAGGTTGCCCGCTGCTGTTCTGGTTTGCAACTGTAGAGTAAAGGTATGTTTTACACACTCCAATTTTAAGATATCAACTTTGTTCATTAGTTTTGCCTGTAGCACACACAAAAATTAGTAAATCTTTCAAGGTATGATGACTCCTCATATCTGAGAGTAGATATATAATAAATCATCTGAATAATTGTAATTGTAATGGTAATGGTAATATGGGGTGGGGCATGTACCAGGCAACAAAGGCCATATGGCACTGTTGGGAAAGCTGGGATTAAGAAGGTATGGGAAGGCATTAGATCAGATGAAGAATATTAGTACTACATAAATAGAAATGACCTAAGGGCAGTGAAGGAAAAGAAAGGGGATTCAGTGAGAACATCAGCAAGGCATGGGGCACAGGACAATGAGGAGAGGTGGGGCAAGGTTGTGTGGTGGGGCATGAAAGGAGATAGGGAAGAGAGAGAACACCACAAGACAGGCAGAAGGGGGGGGGGGGAGAATGGGACATCAGATAAAAATGGGTAAGTCTGGTGTGGCCAATATGTAAGCTGGCTAAGGGAGTCTCCACTGAAGAACAGACATAATCAGAAAGGAACAAGACTCGGAATGGAATTAGGAACATCTGCAGGGTACAAAGAACTAGGATCTATATCCATAGGAAGTAAAAGAGAAGAAAGAATGGACAAGAGAGAGGTGGATGGGGAGGAAGGATGAGAGGATAGGTTGGCACAGGAACATCCAGTGGCACCATTCACGACTGAGACGGACCCAGTCTTGCGTCCCATTGGCATGGGTCTCATGTCTTGGGAAAAGGGAGGGTGAAAGGAGGAAGAGGAAAGGAGGAGGAAAAGAGTCTAGGGGCCATGGCCTGAGGACCCGGGGACACCAAGGTGCCCTCAAGCCTCTAAGCTGCAGCCCCCATACTGAAAGCCTTCCCCTCTTGGCAATAAAACTGGGTGTGGGTATAGAATAGGATCACAAATACAATTTATAGTATATCAGTGATACTCACTCTGTCAAACATTGGTTAGTGTTGTGTGGCAAACATGACTTTTGTCAACATTTCTGTGTGTGATTGTTTGAAAAATACTTCCAAGTATTTTTGGATTTAGAATTGTTTAGATAGGAATTTCACTGTTGTACGTTTCCTTATCAACAGTAATTAATTATTATTAGTGGTTAGGAAGCAAAATAAGCAAGTGCTGAAATGAGGCTATGTTGGAAAAAAATATAAAGTGAGAGACATGGGTTTGTTAGCATGAAGTGAAAAAAAAGAAGTATTAGTCAATGAATTCCTGACTTACATTGGCACACACACACAAGACAGGATAGGAAAGAAGGGCAAGTGGGGCCTGTTAAGCTAAACACAAGTACCATGCTGGAGCTTGTGGCTGGTCATTCATTTATTGCATTTTAAGAAATATATATGCATAAGCTAACAATGCATGCTTTTGACATGCCAACATGCCAGAATGTAAAATAATAGAGAGTTGTTCTGCCGATAGAGAATAGTCATGACGACATTTCTATTCGAGAAAAGTTATTAATATAAATAAAACATCATTCTCATTTTTGTCCCATCTCGGTAAATAAATTCATGTCCTGCACAATTGAATGGTGCATATATATATATATATATATATATATATATATATATATATATATATATATATATATATATATATATATATGCCTACCATGTTTGCTAGGCAAAATACAACATGCTTTTTTTATCATCTGAAAACAAGAAAACACTGAAAAAGTCCTCTGAAAACAAAAACGCATTTGAGCAATGTTAATGATGTAGCAACACAAGCACCAGTTTGTGGGGCACAACACATTGTAGGATTGAATGTGTTTTTGGCAGGATACTTGTCTGCAGCCTTCCACCTTGTACAGAATGTTGCTATATGATTAATTGTAATGTTACCGAATATAGTAAAGTCTACCTAGTATATTACAAAGAGTATGAATAGTTGTGTGTTGTTGGAATCAGGCATCAACAGTTTATACTAATATGTTGCCATGACTAAACATACATGCACAGCATTGCACAGTTCACAATCATTTTGCATCTTAACAAACAATACAGCTCCGAGATTTATGCTCCAGACTATTATAATGCAGTAGTTCACTGTAGGGGTTGCACATCACTCAAATCAATGACCATTGAAATACAAAAATGCCAGCTCCTTTTTTCAGCTATTTTAATAGAGGAAGCAAAATTCTTCCCCCCCCCCCCAAAAAAAAAAAAAATAAATAAATAAATAAATAAATAAATAAAGTACAATAACACTTGCAAGAACTTTTCATGGCTCAAGATGAATTTTGACCTGGTTATGGGTGAACAATTGCTGAACAAAAAGCAATCCAAAATAGATTGTTGACCAAATATGCCACCTGCTATCCTATTCAGGAACACAGACTACTGCTCGTATAGTGTGGGAATAACAGCTATCAAGTGAATCAGACTAAGAAGACTGAAAGGAAGATGATGGAAAAAAACAAAAAGAGGAAGGTGTGAGAAGATATTTAAATGAGGAATAAGAAAATTTAAAAAGAGGGAAGAAGATCAGTTTAAAAAGAGGGAAGAAGATAAGAAAAGTTGAAGATGTGAAGAGATGGGAAGGGAAGGAGATAGCAGAAATGGAAAATGAGGCATCAAACTTACTAGTTTCCAGAGCCATAAAACTGAGTAATGTTTATTACACTGAAATATGATGAATATAATAAAATAGAAGACAAAGAAGAGAGAAGAGAAGGAAGAAGAAAGCATATAAGAGAAGAAAAAGTAGTACTACTTTGACAAATAACTATGTTATACATGTAGATTTTAAGGATTTTGGATTCATGCACAAGTTTTCTCCAAACTTTTGAATTATTTTCTTAACTGAGCATGCACTGCCTGGATGCCTGATACAAGCCTGCAGCAACACAGTAAAGACAACGAACATTGTACATTGCACGAACACTATTTCACACACACAACATATATATATATATATATATATATATATATATATATATATATATATATATATATATATATATATATATATATATATATTACACACAGACAATGAACAATAACATCTACACTGTTGGGACTAGCACAAGATAACATTACCACATCACATAATAACCAGTTTCATTCAAAACAGAAATGAACTATAATATAAACAAATAATATTAAGCTGAATGATGCTGGGGAGAAGGGAGAGCAAGAGGAATCAGTCAAGGTCAGGAGGGACGGAGATGGTTAGGGGTGGCTTAGTCATTGAGAATATAGATGTAAATTGCATAAAATAATGAGTAAGTCTCTTATATCTGACACTTACTTCCATCGCGAACCGGGATCTTGTCGCCTGTGGGGAGGGAGGGGCATTAGGATTTTAACAATACTTTCAATACAATCTTTCCTCCTCAGTCACATTACCTCAAATAAGAATATAATTTTTCATAAATATATTGGAAAGTCAATGATTCTGTGTAATTCACTCATAAAATTATGCGACTCCATTATGAAGAATGAAACTTTTCTTTAGAGCAGCACAAGGATGCATTATTCAGTGATTCTTGACGACGGTGAGGAGGTAGACCTGATACTGTAGAGTGGAGTAGCTACGATGTACTAGGTGAGGCATGTGGCAGTGAATGCCGCCTCACAGGGCATCATGGCCCACAATAAATCTTGCTGAATGACCAACAATGACTGTCTGCTGGGGTGCCTCCTACAAAGCATTATTATGCACAACCCTACTCCACCACTACCAACAACACTTCTGTCTGTGATGGAATTAGTATGGCATGACTGTGGTTGACATAAATCAGAAATCATGTGATGAATATTAACATTTCACAATGCTTTCCAGTCTATCACATATCACCATTTAGAATAAATGACACTGAAACAGGCCAATAGGATTACAATGAATCCCTCATCAATTAAATATGGGTAGGGGAGTGACAGCTGCATCCCCAGCAGCTCCAGTCTGGCCAAAGCTAAACTTGTTGTCCCATACCTTATATTCATCAGAAACACAAAACAGCTAGCACAGTTACTTCTGAACTGCATACTCACTCAATATTATTGATCATAGTGCATAATACATTTATAGGTAATATACTCTTCTCTGATGCAAACCAACAGCTATTAGTTAAGTGCCCATGAGAACTTCTTAGAACATCACATTGACAATCAAGTTTACACACAACGTCAAAGATATCTGTAAAGATAATGAAACTACGATTTCAACAACCAGTAACCATGACCTAGCACCTCCCTACAAGGAAGTACGGTTAGGCAGCTGGCCAGTGGAGGGCTTCACCAGCCAGAAGAACAAGAAAAGGACTTGCTGGTGTAGGTGGTCATGAATTTGCAAGGAAACATGTATGAAGCATCTATTATAACAGGACAACCTGCCACTTAACCACTGATCACCTGCCCACTTCCACTACCAAGTAACACTAATTTATAAACTATGTAGACTTGCAAGACAAACAATGGCCACATTCCCAGTCGGTACAGTATTTAGAGGTGCATCAAGATGTGGATCAGACTTGCTGGTTTTCAGAACCGCAAAAACTGGGTCATGTTTGTTACAATGAAATTATACTGTATTGAATTATTGAAGCTCTAAAAGAAAGACTACATAGAGTAAGCTGTTTATAGTCAAATTATTGTATTCTTTGTGGTCTGAACTTAAAGTGGAGACAACCTGTGATGCATGAAATGAATAATCAAACTGTATACTTTAAGGAACTTATATAATGCGGTTAGGTTTATTCCATTATTCCTAACATTATAGAACTGCATAAATAGTGGTATACAGTATAACTTTAATTCAAATACCAAAATTAAGTAAAAAGTATGCACTTATTCACTCTTATCCCAGGGACAGTGAGGTCATTGTGCTCAGACATGAATATGTGAATGACACACAGGTGCTCAGATTGTATGTCCATAGATAAATAGATGGAAAGGTAAATTTACTGATGCAGTCTGAAACTCAGATTGTTTATCTATAGCATGAAGAAGATAGACGGATAAATAGATATTTGTAGAGGGATGATATAGTGGCTAAATAGTTAATAGGGGAACTGGTATGATAAAAGTTTTAAAAACTTGTAGCAGACCAGAGGTTATGGATTAATATTTATCAAATGGGGTGGATTTTGAAATACCAAAATAATGAGCACACCATATCAGCAACTGTAATTCATCTGTACCATAATACAACATCACAAATGAGCTTTTGCTTTTGAATTCCATTACACACACACACACACACACACACACACACCACACACACACCACACACACTGGCTGACTATGGGCAGCATGTAAAGGGAAGCTAATAGGAATATTTGACAATCATGAAGAAATGGTTGCAAAATTAATTTGAATAATATAAGTACTTTATTGAATATTATGTGTTCCTTTATTCTTAAATGGATAGGATTTCTTCATGATGTATTATAACTCCATTTCAGCATCCAAATTTAAGTGCAATACTAAAATGACCCAAGAAGCATTTTAGATTTAAGTACAGTTCAAGTGAAACAGTGAACTTGACTGTCTAAGCCCTGCACCTTAAGGGAATGTTGCCAAAAGCTCGCTTATTGAATATAACATTACAAAACAGTCAAGCTACAAGATTCTTATTTACTTAGACTAGATTTTTGGAAACATATGGCACTGGACATAGCCAAATACTAATTACTGTACCTACTTTAATACTCTCAGAAGACTTGGATGGATTTAACTGATAAAAGATAGAAAGTGGGATATTGTGAAAGAATGTGAAAGAAGCAACTATGGTACCTCTGGAGTTGTTAAGAAGACGCTTTGGAAGTTCGGGAGGGGTGTAAGTAACTTGGTAGAGTTCTGTTTCAATATCTGACTTATCTGAAACAAACACACCGGAAAAATACGCGTAACTAACAGCCACACAGTAGTAAGAAAAAAGGGACATCGCCTGCCGAAAAATCCGAAAAAAAAGAAAAAGAGAAAATGTATCAGGAATGCCAAAGGGAATTTACTGAGGATCCAATTTGAGGGGCAGTGTGCTTGGCGGGGAGCAGGGTGATGGGCAGATGATGGATTGTCCACAAGGCATTGCTTATTATTATTCATACTGTGAACACCAAAATGTTATCATAATGCACTGAAATATGGATTTCTGCTGAGATAAAATGATTTCACCAACTGTTTTGTCTTATGGACATAGGAAGTGAAAATTCTGATGTTTAGTAGATGAAAGGAAACTTTGGATTATACATATGAAAAAAAAATCCAGGAGTTAAAAGCAATAAAAGACATACAAGATGCATATACCATAAAACAGGTTCACTCTGACTAAATTTCTTTTCATTCTTTTGACATTTCAACAATAATTTTGAATAGTTAGCTGAAGCAATAGAATGTGTTCAATGTATACACATCAACACTGCTGAACTTTAGATGCCATTCAACTCCTGGATCCTGTGTAAAATATCAAATAAAATCATAAACAGGACTACAGACACTAAATTAAATATGAAATAATAGTTAAAATTGGATAATTACGTAGAGTATTCTAAATAAGAATACAACACTTAATGCACAAAAATTCCACATTATGAATTAACTATTGTGTATTTGAACTATCTACTCACCTACAATTTTTTACAATTAAAAACTGCTACTATGAAAAAATACCTATGACAGTACATTTTATTTTTACTACAAAAGAGCATTTCCTAAATCTACGCCTTGGAAAACACTACCTATTTATAAAAGATTTTACATTTCATTGTACTAGTTATAGTACTGATTCACCAGATTAAAAAGAATAAAAATGAGAAGTAAATAAAAACATTCATGTAGACAAATTGTTTAGAACAGAACTATAAACAAAAAAGCAAAGAGACATAAAGAAAGACTAACATAAGTACCACCGAATAAAACTGATGTCATCCTACAAATGCCAATGACAGAAAAGACAAAACATAAGTGGGAGGGGGATGTCCATAGCATGATGCCAAGGATGCAGCTTGGCGGCTGGGGCAAATTGGCAAACTAAGAGGTGCATGTTCTTGTGAGGGTGCTTTATCATGGAATGTTGCCCCAATGTCAGAATGATTTACAGCAAAATAATAAGTTACACCAAAGAGTATTTTAGTGCTGAACCATATCCTTATTCAATTTGGGAAGAAATATGTTTAAAGGCTTACATAGAAGGAAAGATAGAATACCTCAGTATGCAGCTTTATGTAAAAAAATAAATAAATAAATAAAAAAAAAGCTGCAACCAAAGTAGTCCTGAGGTAACTAAAACAAGGAGAGGTCAGTATGATACAACATTGACTGATGGAGACAGTACAAATAAGGCAACATACAAAGATAAAAACAACAATTAAGGCTTGTAAACATTACTAGGAATATTTTCAGCCATGTTCTGTATATGAAAACATTAATACTTTCAAAAGTGAAAGATATAACAACCTATTAGTATATCTTTGGTTGGTTGTATTACAAAGTGCACCCCAACCGCCAAAACTGTCTTGGGCTTGCTTGCCTGAGCCACTACAGTGTGGTCTGCTGCTACGGTTATCTTGGGTATATAGACAAGGACGCTAGAAACAGCAATCGCAGATTTCTACGTAGTAGCCATGTTATCTTTTCTTGAAACATAGTTTTGGCACTCCAGTAATGAAATCCACAATCTGCCGTACTTTATTATATAATTCGGTTTATATTGTTGGAGGTTTATTGAGGGCAACGACTTGGCTAACAAAACTAAAGTGTTCCAATCTCTATGACATGAACTCCTCAATATATTTTGTACAGTTGCATCACAGGGAAATCTTGCAGCTTTGCTATGCTGCACAGCAAAAATTCGCTATCATCTAAATACAGAACCATTCTTTTCATGCAGATGCTTTACAAGTCCTTCATAGCATCTTGCCTATCAGAATCAAAGGATTAAAAGGCTATATCTCTGATGTAGACTTACTTGGTATATAGGTAACTTCTCCACCTTAAGATCACAGAAGACAGAGAGGATGGAAGATTAGTAGAAGGAAAGAGGCACGAGAATGCTTACACTTAGCATAGTTTATAATTTTTATGTTTTAACGGCTGTCATTTATACATGGTAAATGTTTGGTATTTCTAATGTTTATCTGATAGCGAACTTTAGTGGAAGCAACACAACCAGTGATATAGCACACACAAATGATGATTACACTGTTTTAAATATCACGGCCAATAGTAACGAATACTGTGTGGAGTTTATTTTGATGAATATTTTTATCACTTGCATAGGTTTAGTAAGTAAACTGTGGGGCAGGTCTGGCTGTACTCTCATAGTGAGCCATGCAGTAATAACATCACCAGATTCAGGGATTTAAGCAAGCTTCGTTTATGGTTTAAGTCAAACTGCTCAAAGCTTTTTAATTCTGTTACACCTGAATACTTCAGACTATTAAGCACCAACTTGTGAGGGGGAAATGAAGGTCAGTGGTTGTTCTGAAGGCTGTTTAACGTATTCTGTCTTGTTTAAATTCCTAGTTCTGAGAATAAACTTATTAGTGTCACAGCTGAAGTCCCTGAAACTTGTGAACATGAGACACCACGGGTAAAATTAGTCATATATAATAAAATCATGCAACATGCATTTGACACGGCCATCACCACCACGGTCGCAAGGATTTTACCTACTTGTTCGGCCTACCAATTGGACTGCGCGGACTCCTTTCCTGAATAATGCCACTAAAGAAAAGACAGGAGTTAGTGCGGGCAGCAGGAGAAACATGCATCATCGCCCACAGTAAAGATAATAGAGATAATAAAACAGATCATACCTTTCATCACTCACCTCTTTTCATTCACTCTACGTAATGTCTAGCATTGGAAAGGGATTCCCTATTCACGTAAATTTGACAACTGATATATTTTTATTAATTAATTAATTAATTTATTTTTGTGTGTCCCATCCCCAGCATCAGTTTTGAGGATACTGTCTCAGAGTTGGCAAAAAGCAAAAATCTACACCACATTGAATGGGCATAAATATTTGCTGATTTTACTTCCACTCTGGATGCAAGTAAAATCCTTTAAAGTGTTGCCATATATTCAGAATATACAAGAGACAATGACATCCACAAAGCTGGTAATCAAGTGGCAGTGATAAGCAGGTGGGTACCAAGTCTGCCAGCCCAGCTGCCCCACCCACAGATTGCCCAAAGCATCATCACTCCACAAAAATACACCCAAGCCAGTATGATCATTAGTTGGTAGTGAGGCAAGAATATAATGAAAATCATTTCCTATTTTATGTGAGTGAGAAAGGCAGACTGTTTTACTATCAGCTTTTTTGTAAATAACAGCCACAGTAATCAATCCTAACAGTGGTTGTGAGTAAACATTAAATAGCTGAAAAGTAATGCAAATACTGACGGCATTGGCAGCTTGAACGTAAGGATTGATGTGGTCATCAGTTGATGCTTTTAGAGCTAGTGGAGTTGGTGGATATTGGTGAAGGTTAAGGGTGGGGGAAGAAGTGTGGGGGGCAGGGGCAGGAGCTTTTTGCCCCTATCAGGCTGCCCCAAAGCAAGACTTAGTACCCTAGGATGACTCAATCCTTTGCCTGAATGATAGATATACCTCCCTGACACCTCTACCACAGAGTCAAAATTACATGCATGGGAGCAAGCCAAAGGAAAATTTGATAGCAATGTTTTCGTGCATAATTGGTTGGCCAAGACCTGGAGGTCTTCCTCCTTGTTATGGAAGAGGGAATATGAAAGGGTCCCCCTTATTCCCAATTTTTCTGAGAGGTGCAGGACAGATTAGTAAATGACCAGACCAGAAACTTGGAACCTTCAATACTGTTTCAAAAAGCTCATTCTCCTAATGACAAGAGCTGAACAATGGGCCAAACTGGAGCAGTAACTAAGGCTCGGCTTCAGCGGTCACGTCGCAACTCAAGTGTTCATGCAGAGCCCGTGGTGGAGGAGGGAACTATTTGCCGCAACATGGAACCCTGGCAAAACAAAACTAATTTGCGCCACTAGTGAATACCCACACACAAACTTATTAGTACAGTATATGTATATTTCTAGGCTACCATCTTAGGGTTTTTAACTATGGTGAATATCTGAGGATAGTCTATTGTGTGTGAATATTCTATAAAGGGGTGATATTGTTAAGACTGATGATAATATCAGTGATTTTGTTAGTGGGGAGGGCAACACTGGCCTACCCTCGCTCCCCGGCCCGCTTTCCACCACGAGGGGCATAAAGCTCTTCATGAAACCGCTTGCTTGAAGCAAATTTCCGATGTCTGTAAGGGAACGGACAGTGCCACTGTAATGCTCATCATGGCTTTCAGGGATTGCGCAGTCTCAATTGTTTCTGCTGCTCCTTACTGTAACTTCTCTACCACATATACTGAGTATCAAATGTTATCTATGTAGCTTTTACTAACTTGAAAATTTGTATTCGTCTCAACGTTGCAAGAAATTACATTTATGACTTTAGTGGTAGCATAAATTATTTAGGAAGTTAGCAACACAGTCATGTGTTGCAGCAATATTAGCGCCAGTAACAGATTTGTCACGTGGATAAGGGCAAGGAAGGAATTAAATGAAGAAACATGGAAATGAAAAAAATGAATAAATAAATACATATATGAAAAAGGGGAGGAAGGTATTTAAGCAATAAGTAAGGTTATAAAATACAGCAAGAAGATATAAATAACAAGATTTGCATCTGAGCTATCTGAATGCATACACAAGTTGTGGTACAACAATATTATAAATCAACACTGAGTAGTAGTAAGCAACTAAAATGTAAAATGTATTTATCTGCAGCAAACATACCTAGGTATAGGTATTTGTTAGAGATTAATAAATTACTCTGAGGGTTCTATGAGAGAAAAAAGTGCCGGCTAGATTACACTGTTACTAACAAAAATATTACTGGCATTAGGCAATAGTAATTAAATTCATGACTGATACACAGTATTCTAATTAAGCAAATTGATTTTTTTTACATTTACTAAAAAAAAAAAAGAAAAAGAAAAATGAAATCCTTAAAACTCTTCTCTCAGATATCACAAAGTTAATAACCAACATATTTTCAAGGAAAATGACTGTTTGTGTGCACGTGTGTGAGTGTGTGTATATGTATGTGTGTGCATATATATATATATATATATATATATATATATATATATATATATATATATATATATATATATATATATATATATATATACACATGAATGTGTGTCTGCATAACCTATTTTGTATTTGTTGGTGAGGAAAAATGGCAATAAAATATATTCTAAACAATACAAATATATCTATAAATTAGGGAAATAAGTACGTATTATGTATTTTGAGCTACTTTCTAGAAAAAAAATTTATAAAATGAGACTGCTGTTTAACATAATAACTTTAAAAAGATAACATTAGAAAAATGCTGTGTATCACAAAGAAATAAAATGCTTTTGGAAAGTCTGCAATAAAATAACATTTTTTAAAATTCAGTATTATAATTAAATAAAAGTAAAAAAAAATGCTTATAAGTTAAAGAACACCTAATTATTGAGCCATAAGTACTAGTAGTATAACTAATTAAAAAGAAATAAAGAAAATCACATTCTCTTTATTCTTATTTCAGTGTTGCCATTTAAAGGTCAAAGCCAAAGGAGATGTGAAGGATCTGCTTGAGGGATCAGCTATCAGAGTCCGAACATTTAACAGGTGAACAAGTTAAGAAGCAATAAGTGCTTTTACAACACACAGAGATTAGTTTAAAAATTGCTAGCTTACCATAAATGAATAGATGGCCTCAGCTGAATATATTATATCTTCAATTGTTTAGGTCATGTTTCTTACAATTAAAAATGGTTAACTACTGTTTTGAGAAAGATGTGTGTACCCCCTAATACTGTATCATCTATTGATCTAAACACTCACCTACACCATCACCACCACAAAGAAGACAACTATCCACCATGCCCTGTCTCTGAAACTACCAAGTAAATACTAAATAACATTGTACTGTTGGTTACTCAGCCTGTGAACTAACATTATTATCCCCCTACCTCTCTTCCTCTCCCTCTATCTCTCTCTCTCCCACAAAACAAAAGAGATAAAATTATATTTACTCTGAATCTTTTCCTGGTAGATAATATGGAAAAGAAAGCAATAAACAATAAAAAAAAAAAAAATAGCATAAGAAGAGCAAGATTTATACCACAAGTCCAGCTGTGGCAAGCTAGACAACACCATCCAACTACCATCCAAATAAGTCAACAGTGCCTCAAACCAGAGATGGGTCTATCAAATGGCCTAATTTGTTGATCAGAAGCTCACAAACATACTCAATAAAGAGATGGCAATGCCCACATCTACAACAAATGATCCACCCTGACACTTGTGAACTAAACTGACCCACAATTGACTTAGTTTAATGTAAGCTGCTGCTACTCACTTCACAAAATGTACACACTTCACAATTATGCCATACACCTATGGTTCCCTGTCACAAAGAAGAATGAATATACAATTGGTTCATCATAAAAAAAAGGGGAAAAAATGAAATGCTTATGAGAAATGTATGATGTCAACCTTTGCTATTACACCAATTAGCAAACAATGTTTTCATGGCCTACAGTTAAATTGCTAAGTATTTTCTGCATCTTTTTCCTTCCTCTAACTATATTTTTGATGAAATTCTTCAAGACCTATCATGTATAATACAAAAAAGTCAAGAAAATCTAAAACTTTTGAACAAAGACTCAATGAAATATAAGATTGTGCTAAGCATATTATAGCATGGTTAATACAGTATTCACCGTAAGCAATATTAACAAGTACAAATGCTATCCAGACCATATGCAAAAACAAAACTAAAGTTGCATTTTTCTTACAATGTGCTTAGCCTTTACAAAGATGATGATTAGAGGGCTACAAATACAAACATCATATCTTTTACAAATTTTCCCCAGTCACTATGCTTTGAATGTATATTCATGGTAAACATTAGTATGATGACTTGCATTCTGAGTATGCTATGCTATTAAATATCACCATAAAAACAACAAATGATGAAAGCAGAAACTAAATCCACTTCAGATATCAGGGCTGATGAAGAATTAATGCTATTGCACATCTGCATACTCAAAACACACTTATAATAACTTCAGAAATTTTGGTGCTATGGCAGAATGAGAGCCACTTAAGTTTCTTCTCTAAGAGCTAAAGATAGCAAGAAAACTAATGGCCTAATAAGTACTACAGATCCTACTAAAATGTTGGAAAACATAATAATTGTCTTGTGCTGTGATAGAACAATGGTTTTCTAGTTCAGATTTAAGAACTGTTTAATAGCAATAATAATAATAATAATAATAATAATAATAATAATAATAATAATAATAATAATAATAGTAATAATAATAATAATAATAATAATAATAATAATAATAATAATAATAACAGCAACAAACAAACAAAACGGCAACACTGAAATAATGACAAAGTTAATGGATATTTCAATTCCACTGTGACTTAATGGATTTCTTCTGAATGGATATTTCATTATGGTGTATTTGAAAACTTAATTAGTTATTCCTATGGATGTAGTAGAGAAAAAAGACAAGAACAAATATGCAAAATGAAAACATCAAATACTTGTTAGTAATTATCATTCTTGTGTAAGGAAGCGGTTAGGACAAACCCAAGCTATGGCATACTTCCTGTCAGCCATCAGTGAGTTTCACCTTCACTTTATTGGCACTTTCTGTGTGCAAGACAAAATTGTCTTGCCACTAAAACTGCTTTGCACCATTTATTTTTATCCAAGATAGATATTCTTTGACAGCAGCTCTCGGGCCAATAACTTTTTTTTTTTTTTAATTTACCAAGTTTTTTCTATAGCTCATTTATGCTGGTGATTTAGTGACACTTAATAATCAGACACCTCCTGGATAAAATTCATTATGAGAGGGAGTTTGAAGTTCATACAAGAGCCAAACATGTAGTTTACTGGGTGGTTACATGTGGCACTATGTTTGTCTATCTCTCTGATGCCTTGCTTCCTACAGGGGTTTCTCCCCAAGGGAGTGGTCACAACAGAGGAGCTTCCACCTCTCCTGATTCTTTACCCAACAAAGGTTTCAAAACAAGACAGAACATAAAAGGCTTAGCAATTATAAATAATAACCTTGGAAGGAACAAAATGTACTGAACTTATTTCCCTACAAGTACATAAGTTATCAGCACGACTGCTATATAAAAGTAAATTAACTTACTCATCATCAGTAACACTTGCCAAGGTGGTAGTAGAGATGCAAGAGCAATGTCATAGTTATGTAAATTTATGAGTACCAGATTAAAAAATGTTGCATGAAGTCTGGAATCAAATTACTGCATTTCATAACAAACGCTGTGTGAACTGCCATAGTAATTCCATATATGACCTCAAGTGATCTGGCAAGATTAATAATATAGTCTGGCAAGGCTTCAGAATTAAGGGAGCTGGTGTGCATTTTATTATTCATCTATTTACTTTATTTTATTAAAATTACTTTTATTATTTCAGCTGGTTCGTTTAAATAAGTGTACTTCATCTGAGTACAATCCTATAAGTATCCTAAAATACTTATATGTACTAAATGATCAGTAAGACAACTGCACCTATGTAAACAATGCAGCCATAATAGATGAAGAACTGATGTGAATGAGTGACTACTACTATATGCACAGTGCCAGTGAGATGGTGACAAGTGAGGTGATGACTACAGTGATAGATGCACAAAGGTGTATTTTTAATGGTAGTTGTGGGGTTTTGCCTATAACACATTTGACACTTCATTTATGATACTGAAGTGCTGAGGCTGCTCCTGCTACTGTTGCTGCTGCTGCTGTTTCCACTGATGATGCTGCTGCTGTTACTGCTGTTGCTTTAGATATGACTGAGGTATGCAACATGTAAATTTAGATATACTGATGGTGTTAAAATATCAAGTGGTGGGGCATACACATCGTTTTCACTGATTAACTCATCAGGTATTGAGTTTACTAACCAGTGTGTCTCTAGTATCACTGTTACACTATGGCTGTATAGGATTCCAATAATTAGTTTAATTTCACGCCTCATCAACCCTAAGATTATTTGTAAATTGTAAAAAATTAAAAAAGGGGTTCAGTCGTGGATGTAAGCAATAGTGAAATCGTAGAGCACAATATATGCATCATATACTGCAGTTATAAACCAGAAGCATTGGGTGGTTATATTGCATGCAAAATTTGAAAAAAGTAAAAAGTATTCATCATATCCATTGAAGAAAACTAGCAGTAATTAGTATGCACATTTATCAGGAAAACAGTACTGTATATACACAAGAAAGGTGTGTTTGCTGTTTGCTGGAATATCTCTCGAATGATATAGAATCACAATCATGTATATGTAATACAGAAAATACTTAAACACAGTGATGCTTTCCACAAAAAAAGAATGATGATAATTTTCTTAAGTTATCAAAGATAAGCTGTAGTGTACAAAATTATGTATTGTATCATGACATGGCAAGTATTTCAAGACAAACCCTAATTACCTCAACCTAAGGCACATGAATTGTCTTCTAAAAGCATTCATTTTCATAATTTTCTAATACTGTGTTAAAAATGTTCTACCTCACACCTATTACACTTCAACTCTTTCTGGTGAGATATGTCAGCACTTGTATTCTGTTCCTAATTAAATCTATACCATCTCTAGACATTTGTCTATATCCACTCTGTCTATCTCTTCTGCCATCCACTCCTTGAAGCTACCTCAAACTAGTAGCAACTTCCACCTACAATTACTCACACTCTATCCTTGCAAACTCAGGAACTGACCATCTGTCTTTTCCTTTCTTAAGTATCTCATCATTTTTTTTTCTCATTCTCCAGAAATTCTTCCTTCCTCCATTATACCAAATATTTCTGTAAATCTCCCTCATCTCCTAAATGCCTCACATCCTCTCTTCACAACCCGATACCTCAGGATGATGTGTACTGGACAACCATCACATCCGCTGCACATTTCCTTCAGTCTTACACAGACATACTAAAGTTTATATCTACATTATATATATATTTTTACTTCTATTGCTTAGATACTATATCCTTGACTTTCACTTCATGTCAGTATTTCACTTATATAAGTGTTGTTTTGTCGGATTCATTGTATTTAAAAACTTCAATCTTATGTTTACATTTCCTTCTCTCTTCCTGCTGTTTAAGGTTATACTATATACAGTGGTGATTTTGCCCACCCTATTTTCTGTCAAAAATGCTCACTTACTATGTATTATGTACTCTGTGTGTGTGGTGTGTGTGTGTGTGTGTGTGTGTGTGTGTGTGTGTGTGTGTGTGTGGTCTTTTTAACTATTTCTTGAATTGAGTTCTTCCTTACTTTTCTTGGATGCTACCTTGCGTACATTCCCCAAACAAGTTTCTAATGATTTATATTTTTTCATTCCCATAGAGCAGAACACATTCTGTTCAGTCTATAAGCTTCTCCTTTCAAAATAATCTTATTTAAAACATGCCTTCAACAAACTGCAACCTCTCTTTTATCTTTTATTATCTGAACTTCAATGTCATCAAAATCAGGAACCTTCCCACACTTAAGATTATCATTGCTCAAGTCGATAGTTTAAGATTCACAATAGTTATTACCTCTTCCAATATCCTCTTTAAAATATATCCATTTCAGCTGCCATCCTGCATTCATCTAGGTTTAAAAACCTTCAGTCAATCTTTACTGTATCTCTTTCTATCTCACCATTCTATTTTCATGTTTACTGAAGTATCCTGTCTACCTTTCCTTTTTCACCAGCACAATTTTGCTGTCCTGAAGCTTTACTTTTTATTTCCATGTTTGGAATTGTACTTTTTATCAACAGCTGTAATGAGCTTCCCACATTCCTTCTCTCCAGAGCTTTCTCTCCCCTCTCTCTTTAAGTTTTTCTACTTTCATACAATATTCTTTTTTATCTTTTCTGTGTACACAGGATGGCATCCAAGAAAATGGTAGATAATGGAATCCAATCCCCCTCCCTTAAAGAAAGTTTGGTAACAAATAAAAAATTTAAATTTAAACACTTGTAACATTATTCTTACTTTACAAAAAACAAGAATTAGCAAGAAAATAACCAAAAATTTGATAAGGAGTATTAAATCAAATTAGAGACTAGCTAGCCAAATCTTCTGAAAATGTTGGGTGGCACATTCTTGTTGCAAACAGCTGGCAAGAGACCTCAAGCTGTTATGCAAATCACAAGTTATTACACATTAGTGTTTCACTTCCACAGAATACAGTACATACAATCCTTTGCCACCCTCATTATGAAATTTTGATATTTGAATGTTATGTTCTCTAAGTGCTACTTCTTTCCACTTTCAAATGTTTAAGGCCATAAAAATATTCTCAATTCAACAAGTACTATTTTGCATCATGATACTAACTTTTTTTTTTAGCCTTCTTCACTCAGAATTTATGAGATAAAAGTTTCCTTGACACCTTAAAATCCAAGTATGTACAGTAGCTTTTCTTTTTTTCTTTAACCAGCTACTGGGAAATATATGAATGAATGTGTCACCTCATCTCTCTCTCTCTCTCTCTCTCTCTCTCTCTCTCTCTCTCTCTCTCTCTCTCTCTCTCTCTCTCTCTCTCTCTCTCATGAGGTACAATTAAAATAGACTTTTCTCCAACATTAGGTTGTCTAGTGTACTCAGTATACCTAACAATCATGGAATTACCCTTCACTCTAAACCAAATGAAACATTATAAAAATCATTGTAAGAAATGCATATGATTATAAGTTTGAAATAAAGTAAACAATAGAACAATACTTAACTGAGATAAAAAATATAAGAAATAAGTAAAATTCATGTTGAAGTGGAATGGTGTAAAAGTGAAAATACTTGGTTATAAATTTGCATTCATAGGATTAACATATTGATTTATTTTAACATTAAAGAAACTGAAATCTTCATCCACCATCCATATTGGCAGAGAGCTTATCAGTTATGAACAGGAAAACCAAGATCAGTTAACCAAACAGCATCTAGGCTGCCTTTCTTTTTATCAAATGAACACTTCAACTTTAAATAATTCAAAACTAAAAGAAAATGATACTTACAGTTTTTACATTTGCACTTCTTGATGAGAGTCTCGTCCCTAATGTCATCATGGCACGCTTTGCAGTAGTACCATGCCCTGAGGTGGTCAAGTGAGGGGCACAAAACAGTGTCATCTGCACTACACTAAGGATAACTCAACTCACAGGAAAGCTTACTAGCTTGACTGTAAAGGGAATTGATTATGCTGAATATAAAGAGCATCATTCACTACATATATCCTGACTGTAGAGGGAATTTATCATCATGTTCAACATAGAGTGAACCCAATATGCCTGATATTTGAAAACACAATTTCAACTTAGGAATATTTTCCAATTAAACTTAGTAATTCATTACACACACACATATAGATAGATAGACACACACACAAACACACACACACACACACACACACACACATATATATATATATATATATATATATATATATATATATATATATATATATATATATATATATATATATTACACACACACACACACACACTCCACACACTCAAAGAAACTGACAAAATTAATATCATGACAACAGTTCTCAAGTTATTCATGTGAAAGATCTTGACAAATGAAAACCCACCTTTTGACTTCATCAGCAGACTGAGCAATGAAGAAACCTTGAGTATTGGGCTGGATTTTGGTTGCCTTTGGGTTAATGGCAATCTTACTGTCTGTACCCTCTTCATTTTTCACTTCAATAGCAAGTAGTAATAACTTGAGCTTTGAGAAGCAAAGTCTGCAAAAGGCACAAGAATAAATGCTACTCTGAAGACAATACTAAATTTAGATGTTATCCATCTAATTTTGTCAGTATTTGATTTTAATACCAATAAATCCAGACTCAGCTGGTGGATGTTCTAGTATAACAAAATACTAGTATATCTCAAAATACAGGATTTAACAGCATGATTTGATCATCATTTATGGCCTGGGTTAAAAAAAAATGTATGTAGTTATGTAAGGCACTTAATACACCATCATCATCATCAGAATAAAATGCAATAACCTGTAAGTTTATAAAATGTTAATGTAATTGTTGAGAAAAGAGAGGTTTCATTAACATTGATTTTTCAAAAAATTCATTTTTTGTGAGATGAGAGCTTGCATTATAATCTGAACTGTATTTAGCACTGTTAATGTATAAGCATAATTAAATATATCCATTATAGATTTGCGTTAATTCATAAGTTTATTATTTGGTTAGTGGAAACTAGTAAGTCTTCATAAAGACATGCACAAAATAACTTTATTATGAAGACAAACATATTTCCTATTCTCTCCTGCCTCCATGCTTGAGTCATCTCTACTCACCTTGAAGGAAATAATTCTATATATAATGTTTGTTTTCTGGCATAGTTTTGGAACTTGAATCATTTATGTAGAAAACCAAAGGCACTGTTCATTATTCTATTTATGAGTATCTTTGAAGCTACATGTCATTACTATTTTATACCAGTTGTGTAGCAAGTTATGTAAAATAGCTACAAAGAAGAATGATGAGGAGAAACAACTATTTTTACTGCTTCTTCCCACCATTTCCTGACACTTACTCTGATGCCTGAGGAAATGTCATGCTGACAAAACTTGGCGAGAGGGTTTCTGTGTACATTTCACACCCAGTTCCACAGAGGTAGTCATTCTGCCACGCCTGCGTGTCTGGAGACTGAGGAAGACACAGCATGTGTCCTAAGTAACTTGGTTATAGCACACAACACATATCCATGCCGTACTTCTACATTTTTGGTGCAATGGAATGTTTTCTATATAGAGAGCAGATAAAGCATAATTTCTTAGTATCATTGAAAAAAATCAAAAGATCTGTCTGAAAGTAAGTCAAGTACTAATTTTCTATTGTTTTCATTCAACAACACAAATTAGTACTCCATTTTTTATTTGTTTATTTGTGATCAGTCATTAGTAGCACCAACATCACTGCACATTAGTATGTATGCATATTGATGATGAATAATGCACGCCACAATTCACTAGTTCTTGATGAGATATTAGGTCAATTCAGCTTTAGCATATGTTTGTTTTGCATGCCAACTCATTATTACTATCAAGTGCAACATACTTCATCTTTCAGAAGATTTGCTGTCACTCAGTTGCAAAACAACAAAATGGATTAGTTTTCATAATGAGCCAGTGCAGCAAACTGGCCCAAAGACACATTGCTTGCATGTAATCTTGTACATTACTTACGATGATGTTTCCCAGAATTCAAGATCCACAAATGCTGGGCTCAAAGTTTCTGTATACATCTCCATCCCAGAACCTTGCTGATAATGATCTTGCCAAGGCAGCATGTCTGCCGACTACCGCATAACATAGTAATACATCAACTATCAAACAATAATAATAATAATAATAAATAGTAGTAGTAGTAGTAGTAATAATAATAATAATAATAATAATAATAATAATAATAATAATAATAATAGTAATAATAATAATAAATAATAATAATAATAATAATAATAATAATAATAATAATAATAATAATAATAGTATTAATAATAATAATAATAATAATATTGTTATTATATATTATTATTATTATTCAATCACGATTTTTTTGCTTTACCAGTCTGCTCATACATATATTTTTTTCTGTAATCAAGTAACTACCTCATAGATGAGTTCCTTTTGAGGATAGAAGCCCATTAGTTTTTGTCTGTCTCTGGTGTAACATTATTAGTTCTGTTTTTCATATGGAACTATTGCCTGTCTTACATGAAAGAATTTTCCTTCAATAAAATTAAACACTGATTTCTTTAAAAGTTAATTTTAGACAAAAAAGTATTCTGGTGATATAAGTCAAGGCATGAATGAATATGAAATAGTTACTTACAGTTTTATAAGACCTCATGGCAAAGAGGTTGGCCATCATGGTGGAAAAGCCTGGTGCTAGACATGACTGTGCAATAAAGCCAAGCTTGAGCTCAGCTAAACAGATCACATCATCCCCTCGCTTCCAATCCCATGAGGGAATGTTTAACAAGTAAGCCTGGAAACATAACCTCATTAGTGTACTAGTCAAAGAATGAACAGCAGGTAACTGAATTCAGTGTATTACATTATATAACTCTAATTTTTGACAGGACTATCTAGAAGCAAATTACATTACAAATCTGAATGGAATATGTAACAATACACAGAGATTATGAATGTTTCGTCACATTATATCTTGTCTAAATCACAGCGAAACATCACAGTGGAAATAAAAAATTACTTATATGGAAATGTGGTCACTCACCTTATTGTGATACTGCATAAGCTGAATGATTACTCTAATGTCATCTGAGTAATTCTTGATGGAAATGACACGCATGATGTTTGCCGCATCCTCGGCATCAGGGTCCTGGCAGTACTTATTGGCCAGGACAAGGCACGCATCAGCTTCATGGACCTGTCATACCACATATGCAATCCAGTAAACTTTCTCATTCAACTACCATCTCCAAGAAACCAGAAAACCAATGTATAGTCAGACAAACTTTACCTTAACAACTAGTGCACTTCAAAATTACTGAAAAATTATGCTTTCATATTTTAAACTGAGATAGAATATATCTTCTTTAAAATACAAACAAGTGGAAATAACTGGGATATGAAATACTGTATATACTTTTGACAATCTTATGCATTTTGTGTGTGTAATAACAAAGTTACAATATTACAGAACAAAAAATTGCTGACAGAATGAAAGCATAAACTTTCAGTATATTGAGTTATTGATAATAACATACTAGTACAGTATACATACTACAATAATTCTGACTATACAGAGGAAAGTCACATTCTGGGAGAGTTGCATAAATAAATATTTCAAATTTCTGAAGGTTGATATTCCATGATGTATGACATGAAAGCATGACTAGATCAATCTACAGAGAATACATCAACTTAAGCATATATAGATATTTTATACACATATATTTCATTATGTTCATATATATACCACATACTGTTAATATGTAAGCATACAGGATCTTATGGAAAATTAATTTATATACAAAAAAACATATGCCACTTTCAGTAATAAGAAAAAAATGAATATGTATGATACCACAAGGGTAATATATATATATATATATATATATATATATATATATATATATATATATATATATATATATATATATATATATATATACAATAGCACTTAAATAAAATGAACTAAGTATTGTGATAAATGTATAAATTATACATAAAATACTCTATACATAAGGCTAAATATGATAGAGACATGGAAGGTGGACATGCTTTTAGTAAGGATAGAGGATGGTCAGTTTCAACATTCATACACTGGCAAAAGAGCAATGCAGCAAGCACAAGCAAGGGTACCATGCAGAAGGCTGAAGTGATCTCTGCTGTTCCCACTTACCCTTCATACCGCGCCTCTCAGGGTAAAGCAAGAGTCTCCAGGTCTCCAGTCTACCTGGTCTACTTAAAGTCCTAATCCAAACTACTTGCAGCAGATGACCCGAGCATTTCCCCTTCTGTCGTTGGGCCTCATCAAGAGTGGAGAGTTGTGCCACATGACTTAACTTCACTTATAGATCGTCACTACATTATCACCTCCTGGACTTTGACTATTACCCCAAGTAATGATTCACCTTACCTATTCCTTAACTACATGCATACATTTCTGTAGAATTAATATAAATTATAACTTCTTTTGTGTTTCTGCAACTATTATGTAAAAATATCATCACTATTCAAAATAGAAAAAAATCTACAAGAGGTGAATTGCCCATCTTCCAATGATTTTCTAAGCAATAATGTTATATTTGGCTGAATTACAACCCTCATGACTTACAGTGCTGTTGTCTATTACAGTGCTGTTGTCTAAACAGCCCTTAAAAACTTGATGATGATCTAATTATTTGTGAATGAATTCATATTGCATTTTTTAAAGACTAGGCAGTTTTACAACATTGGCTAGTGAAATATCAAGGCCTGGAAAATTTGTGTCAAGTTGTTATGAAGAAAAGGCCAATTGGCAAATTATATCAGGCCATTGGTTCCTGCTCCTTCTAATACTTTGTGTCAATCTAATCCTGTGCTCAAATATAAGATCTTTATCATGTATAATAAAATAAGGAGATTGGCCAAGTGCTACAAAATCCTAAGAGCAAAACGATCCAATAAATGCCACTTAATAAAAGTTGATTTGACATAATGCTAAATAAAGCCAATCTGTAATGTCAGTCACCTCAATGCTCAGTCTTACCCAAAGATTATTACGATTTATTAAAAGCCAAAATTCAATGTTTTCAATCATTATAAATGTCTGCAGCAATTTAAGTTTTAGACTAAATTTTGGACATGATGCATCTTGAGGTCAATACAATCCATAATAGACCTAGTAATGCTTTGCTAGATAGCCTAAGGAGCAGCATAGCAGTGGGGCAGAGTGATGAGCAGTACCATATTAGTAAAGAGTAAATAGTATACATATTACTGGCTGACAGTAATAATACAGAGTGGCAAAGTGGCAATCCCAGACATCAATAGCCTTAAGCATTATTAACATCAAGCTTGTTTTTTTCTCAGATTTATCATAAGAGGATAATAGGAACATTACAAATTACCTAAGGCATTTAGTGCCTGAAAGTTACACAGTGGAGCAGCTACAACATGAAATGACACAAATTATAACATATTGGCTATTGAGGGGTGTAGTAGTAGCCCATAAAATAAGAGGATCTACTTCATGAATAATACACCTCCATCTATGTTACACATCAACCCTCAAAGCTTAGTGATTCTCCGAAGACTTATGTAGGCAGAGCACCTCAAATGAAAAAGGCAGAAAAGTCTAGCCTGGCAACTACATAAACTTTTTCTTGATCAATTGTAAAAACACAAATCACAGTAAATAAGATAATTTAGAGCAAAGGTACTCTATAATATATCTATTTGCTCAGCCACAAAAGACTTCTGCACCTCAAAGCCAGCTGATTAATGTGCCACAAAAGAATACATAGATGGGGCTCCATGTGAGGTATAACCAATACACCCATGCGCCGTGACATAACGCTTATCCACACAATGAGTACAACAACAAACATCTGATGGGCTGCACACCTAGCTGGAGCATGTGACACTCTCTGGCCTTGACTCGCCTGCCTGGCCAATGATAAAGTGTGAGTCACTCAGGTGTTTTTGGACTTTACGCTCCAGAAAGGTTGTCAACATGAAGGTGGTAACTACTCAGCCATGGCATGGAGATCTTATCTTAGCAGGTACATGTAAGGTGTTTCCAATGAGAATTTTGGTGTCATGGGTTTGAAATTATATGATGTTACATGTTGCAGTGTCCATGAGAACTTGTTGAACCATACCTGACTAAGACATGACCCAGCCTCACAATTTGGTCATTCCCCTTCATGATGAGAGGTTCTTGATCAGTCAGAGGTATGACTTACAATTACATCATCAAATGTGATCTATATCAACTGCTACCATCACCTTCCATTGCAAAGCTGAGCAGTGAGTGAGGAAGTAACATGAACAGGTAACCTACTGACCCAAGGGTTAGTATTTGAAAATGTGTTCACAAGTGACATCAAGAATTGCCAAACAGGATTAATGTTACAGCTGGACGATGTATCAAACATTTTTATGACAGTTAAAAACACATTAATAACAGAGGATAGACATACAAATTTTGACGATACATAAGATACAGAAAATAAAAACTGCAAGCAAATTTCTTTTAAATTCAGAATCTACAATGGCAGGTGATGGCAGACACAGGATTATGTCCAGGATGAGATAAGACTGCTTCTGAAGGGCCCATACAGAGATCATACACTTTATCCGAGCACTTTTAGGGATCATGATGGAAAAAAACTCAATTTTTCACAAAGAAATGTAGAAAAAGTCTATAATTAAATAATTCTTCAGGACTTTATATAGTCAAATAGCAGGTATCATGTACCTTATTGTTTAACATCAAACTTGGCCCCATCAATGTTGTATTATGGACAAACTATTTCATAGAATCAGCAAAGAATGTCATGGTGCTTTTTTTGATCTCGTACTTTCAGTTTTCTATATTGTTGTTCTCTAAATGACAAGATTTTTGCAATTCATAATTCATGTAGTTCATATAACACTAGAATTTGTAATCACTATTAAAACATATTTTTGGAAATTTGCCCTACAACTGGACACACTTAGGGACAAGGCTTGCAATGTGTATCTTCCCTCCTATTTCCAAAACACATCAAAGATTAGAATGGGTTATCATGATCCCATAGCGTGGCCTCAGGACAAAAGTATAAGCACATACCCTAAACCTGACCCTCTCCACCCTCCCTGACCACCGATGAAGGTGCTGCCCCTGCCGGCCCTCCCAGCCACACAGCCACACCACGGCTCACACCATGTCAACAGCTCATGTCAGGGTGGTGTGGTTACATTTTGTAATTACTGGATGTCATTCAAAATTATCAGTAAGGACTCCATCTCTTGGCTCTCTTACTGCCCAAGGGATGTGATTCTGCCTTTTTTTCCATTTCTTATGCCTAAGGCATAATTGTGATTACTGTGACCAATCTGTATGCAATTAATTATGATATTGAAGAAATATTTTTGAGCATCTGAAAAGTGTGTTTAACAACTTGGGGATAAGGAAAATATAAGGATTGTAGTGAAAATGGAGTATTGAAAACTCAGCATGTGACCATCAGTTATGTATGGATTTACCTAGTTGTGATACACATGTGTGGTCCTGTTTCCATGTCCCCATGTCTACACTTGTCCAGTTTTCCCTTTTGTTGATGTACATTCCTTGCCCTTGTCAGTTTTTCTTGTATTTTAACACATATCATGAAAGTAACTCATTTTAAAACTACAATAGTTAAAAACTTTTCTTTTAATTGTTCTCATATATCTAAAAAAAAAATAGAAAAAAAAGTGTCTAAATATAAATGCTGGAGATAAAGTATGCATTTCTTGCACTGTTTTGTATTGCTATTGATATTTAAATTTTCTTCATATACATGTGTGTGTGTGTGTGTGTGTGTGTGTGTGTGTGTGTGTGTGTGTGTGTGTATATATATATATATATATATATATATATATATATATATATATATATATATGGATGACACCATTAGTATTGTATGTGCAGTATACAGTCAATACACGATGCTATTACAACACTGAAGCAGAATGTCATGAATAGCATAGGTGTTGTCTTTGTAATAATGGCAGAACATGTGTAGGCTATTATTTCTATTAAGTGCTTTACATTTCTATCTACATATATTGTGAAGTATTATTGTGCAAAACAGAAAATTTGTAGAGTGGTGTGGGCTATATGGGCACAGAGAATGTAAGCAGAGAGCCTCCACTTGATGGAGTATTCCTTGTTGGCTGCTGCTGTAATATCTACAATGACTGTGTTCATAGCAGTTTGCTGTGAGCTAACAGTTGTGTCCTAATATCCAAATCACACTCATTGTTTTCAAGTGTCTGAATAATTTATCATGTTGTCTTTACTCAAATTGCAAATTTCACAGTCATAAAGCAAATTACTTAAATGTAAATTGTTTTATAGACTATTAGAAAATCATCAAGTATAAGAAATCAATAATGGAATGATTATTGTAGTATTTATTTGTTGTTGAGCGTGACATGGTGTAAGCAGAGTGACTGTATGTAGAAGACGAGGCTGGTGGTGAGGGTGTGCGGCAGCAGCAGCACCCTGATCACCCTTTGTTTCTAAGGTACTCACCTTGACTCGCTGCAGGTCTATGGGACTCATTATGGATCCTTGGAAGAACTCTACAGTAGTGAAGTGTCGTTTAAATAACCCTTCTAGCTCCAGATCCGGCGGCTTTCTGCATACAAAATTTTAAATAAAACAATATAAAAAATATGTACAAAACTATCAGAACCAAATAAATAGAAAATGAAGGAAAAATGGACTCTGGCACTCCACAGCAGGTCATGTACACTTGCAAGTCAATATAGAAGTCCACTGCCCTACTCCAATCTGGTCACATTGGAAGAGACAGAAGAATAGAAGAGAAGTGAAACAAACTATACTCAAATGCTATCAAATAATCCAGTGAACCCAGGAGCAAGGCATCATGCTAGACTGAATAATGCTTCTGGTCATAAACTTTAATGCATCACTTTTTGGAGCAGGGGCCTCCCAACTGACAACTGCGGGTGCCACACTACCCCGGCTAGGGGACCCACATGCAAGGACCCGAGGATGATGCTGTTGGTGGGAGAGGGGCAAGGAGGACACATTGGTGGTCAGTGTTAGCAAGCACCAAGACCAACACATGTCAGAGACTACCACTGCAACAAACCATAGCATCTTACTGAGAAAATAAACATCAGTAAGACAAATTCTATTCAAATTAATTCCTCTCAGTGAAGTTGTTCATGTGTAGGTAACTTGGAGAGGCACGCTGCACCATCCACTTATCAGCAATAATCCACCCATCACCTTACTCAGTATTATTATGAGCATGGTCACAGGTAGAAGAGAACAAGGGATGGAGACATTAACCTCATGTGAAAGAGATGTTAAACTAAAAAAAGTTGTTCAGGTTGTAGTTTTGTGTTAGTACACAGTGAGCAGTAGTATATCTCTGCAATTACATGAGCTAGATGTTACACAGGAAGACACAGTCACCAACTCCCTCTTGGCCAGTTCTCAGGCTACACTGGGGAAGGGGGGGATCATTTACCTTTACACGGCTCAAGTCCACTGCACTCATAATGCTCCCCTGATAGAAGCTTACTGTTGTTGAGTGCCGCTTCAAAAGCCCTTCCAATTCCAGGTCCGGTTCTTTTCTGTTCAAAACAAGGGTCAAAATACTGAACTCCCACATCCCAGGGGGTAAGTAACAGTACTTAACTCCCACACACCAATGGAGATACAAAAGCAGTGTGAGGGAAGGAAGAGGCCTGGTGGTGGTGGTCATTAGCAGTTTGCGTGGAGGGAACATTCACGAAAGCTGTCGTGGAATCGGAAAGGAGTTAGTTTTCGTTGGTTACGTATTTGACATCACTCAATGGCCAGCTTGAGGCTTTGGGCTTCCCACCTTAATTGCTGCAGCTCATGAATCCGTCTTTGTTGAGTTATCGGTTATTGATTGACAAATTGCGAAAGTGATACGCATATTAGCGAGCTTATTTTTTTCTACATTGAGATATATATATATATGCATATTTTATTTCTCATTCACCTTAAAACTCCTCTAAAAATCTATCAATTGAGTATATGCATAGAATATATATATATAAATAGGTTTAAGGCAAATGTTTAAAACATAAATTGCCATTTTCAAATACGGATAAGAATTTTCAGTTACTACAATTTCCATATACTATTTCAAATAACTTCTGAATAATTTTTCCACACCAAAGCAGAATGTATTTTCCTTACCACTATCCTAAGCCAAATTAACTAAGGAGTCCAGTGACAATGCAGACCAAAATGTATTATGCTTACAATGATTTATTATCACTTCTTCACTGATGAATTTAGAAAAATATCTTTGTTTTTATAAAAGACTTAAAATCTTAAATTGGAATACCATGTCTGGTTGAAAAAAGTTTGTTGCTTGCTCCTATTACAAGCCTTCTTTGTTCCATCATGCAAATATACAATATGTACATTTATGCTGAAATTCTCAGTTCCAGGTTTGGTTATTATAGCTTTCTACTTGGACAATTTCATGAAAATCATGAATCTAGTTTGGAAGAGAAGGCAAATATTAAGTTTGGTCTTTATATTCTATTTATTTCAAAATTATCATATGTGGCAAATTCAATTGTACCATTATTACGAATATTGCCACTGCTCTTCATTCTTATATTTATTGGTGTTTAGAGGAATTTGTGTCAAAAATAAGACAAAGAATCTATGAGTCAGAGGAGTTTCATCTCACTACTACTTCAGTCATGTCAGTGTATCACCATCTATAAGTTTCAGGATGCTCTCAGGAAAGCAGTGTTTGTATGATGCATTTACATAGCAAGACAAAACATAATATAACTGGGAGCTGTGGGACATCAAAACAAAGGTAGAGGTAAGTTATCCATGAAGGCTGTTTAGAACCGTTCTGGTGTGAGCATCTGTGTGTTTGTTGATGCTTCATCCTCCTACAGGTAGAGACAGTCCGTGTGCACATACGAGTGACTGGAGCATCATGGAGTATGGGTCCCAGGCCATAGTCACTGTGGGTGAGGCTTAAGCAAGGTGGAGTGTTCAGACTCTCGCAGCACAAGTATAGATTCAGTAATTACAGCACAAGCTTGAAAATAAAAATCAGCTTATTGTGAAAAATGAACATTCATTCAAAGAAAGGCAAATAAAAACATTTAAACAGCCAGAGTTAAATACTGCAAATTACTGTTTAATAGAGGTCTTTGTGTTTTCAATATGCAGTTTAGGTAAGTTTAAGCAAATAAAGTTTTATATTGGCAGGCACACCATCAAGGAAAGTCATTCACCTGGCATAACATAACACAGAAGATTTCAGTGTGATGGAGGCAGAGTCTAAAACAGTCTACCTTTCCTAAACACACCTTTCTCATTCCGAGGCGAAAAGATACTGTGGCCGCGTTCATGTGACCGAGAAGAGGAGTATAAGAGTACTGAACTTGAACAAACCAATAGGTGCACTGGATCCTTAATCAAGCCAGCTAAGAGGAAAATAATGGCCTTCACTACCTCTGAATCAGTCCAGGAAGAGAAGTGAAAATAATTGGAAGATAAAAATAAAACCATGCAAAAAAAGATGTTATTACAGAAGAGCATTAATAGAAATTAAAGCAATCTTGTGTTATACAGTACTATAATAAAAATAATATGAAGATAAATAAATGTAACAAAATCAAAGTGAGAGTCGTTTAAAGAAGAAAATAAAAGTTACATTATGGAAGCATTACTGTACTGAAGGTCTAGAGGAAGGGATAGTGAAGGACGGTAAGGAAGTATATAGGAAAATTGTTCAATACCTTGACACGTTCTAAGTCTACAGAGTTAAACATTGTCCCTTGAAAGAACTCAACGCATGTGGAATTTCGCTTCAACAATCCTTCAAATTCCAGATCAGGCTCGTTCCTGCAAAAATTCTCTATTAAACGTTTGAAGGTGGGGGGAAACATATAAGAGATTGGAAGGTCATCAACACCAGCTCATGCTTTCTGGGATGATCACAAACTGCAGAAAATGAGTTAGGTTAGCAAAACAATACTGTGGAACCACTTATCTGAAAAAGGAGAAAAAGAAAAATAGGGGAAACAAAAGAAATTAATGCAAACTGTATTTTCATGTATCCTTCAACATTACTACTATGAATGTCCAAGAATCTGATTAATGGCACTGTATGGTTTTCTTCAGACACTGCTCTCACACTCACTCATGAATCAACTAGTAAAATAAACTTCCATACTTGGTATAATTAATTTTCAATACATCTATCAAAACTTATTACCAACAGATTACTGTGAATTTACTCCCTGGTGAGACCACATTTGTAGCACCCATTAAAAGAAAATTCTGAATCCCACCATATGAAAAGGGAGATTGTGAAATAATGGAAACTGATCCTTACTGAACCATAATTGTAATAATGCTGGACTGCACAACATATAGAACTTTGCCTTTTCACATAAAATCTTACACACATCTTCCTTTCAAAATCAATAAAGTCATAAACACTGAAAATTGGTAAATGGAGAGAAAACAAAATAAAAACATGCAAATAGTACTTTTGTGAAGGTTGAATCTGTGTCTGAGGTCCACCTTTGATACAACTGATCTGTTAAGTAAATAGATTCATATCTGGGCTGTAAATCAATAGTTAGTAATTTCTGATTTGGACATTATCTTTATGCATGGATGAAAAGTAGTTACTTTTACTATCTTAGCTACCAATTATACATACCATTGTTAATTCTAAGGTGTTACAAAATCCTGCTTCAATACATACAAATATTATGCATTACCTGCTTTGATTGTATGCAAATTGTTTTCACATGAAAAATAATATTCATAAATCTACAAACGTACTAAGTCACTCTAACATGAACATATCCATCATGACATAAGAACAAGTGTCCAATCAGTACAGGGTGAAGCTCCTTGTGAGACAGGAGTCTCAGACCAGAGTTACATGCCTGTGTCCCACAAACTGGGGTGTGTTGCTTCAGTCCTGCAGAGTAAACTGGGTACAAACTGTACTTTACCTGTGTAAGAACACAACTTCCACATCCACGTCTTCACGATCTTCATGTAAAAAGTCTTTCAGGAAATGGCTGACTGACTCATAAGTGATATGGCCACATACCACGATGTGTCTGTGGTGCAGGTGTGGGGAGGAAGAGAAATAATAACTAATTAGAAAGAATTCCTCCCAGGGTTGATATTTCTGACAATCAAGTCTTTCTAAGTTCAGGCATTACAAAGTGACAATCACTAAAGCCTCACATGTCTAATAGACAAGAGGATAAAGACATCACAGTCAGAAATATCAATATTTCTTATGTAAAAATACAACTCTACTCATTCACTGAAAATAAAAATTCAAAGTAAACACTTTACCACTGCCAAGTGTGAGTATTATCAACTTGATTAACACCAAAACATTTATGAACACTGAATATATGTAACAGTAAGTATTTCTCTAATTTAGCAAGCAAGTAAACTTTTTTAATCAATTTAAGCTAAAATACCAATGAATCAAGTACAGTTCAATTTCTTTAAAATATTGTCATAATCAAATAAATTTCATTCCTGACATGCGGTTATTATGGCTGTAATAATAACCATGCGTCTGGCGCATCTGTGACAAGATGAAGGATGTCTTGGGGAATGTGGCCTGGAGGGAGGGGAGGGAGTTGAAAGGCTCAATGCTCAAGCAAAAACAGTGGTCATGCACTGTCTGGCCTTGATAGGCTTGAGTCAAGTTGCTACACAGAAACCTCCAGGCCAAGAGCTCATTTACAGCATCTCCACACTAGCTAGCATCAATCGCTTTCTTTTATATTACCATATCCAAATTTTTGAAGCATGCATTTTTTTATAACTGACAAATGATTCTTATAATTTAAATTGAGAGATGGCTAGCCAACATGGGATGGGGCTAAGGCTGCAGGCTGCTAGTGGGTGCTCCAGAAGTGACTGGCTACATAAACTTGCACTAAACTAAGTCATGTCAAGATCGTAAAAGAAATTAATAAAAATAAAAAAGTGAACTAATTTGCATTTGTTATTTCATGCTTTTAAGAAAATAAAATCTCACTTAAGTGACAATATCTAAGATCTAAAAAATATATCAATTTTACATTTTCTCAAATTGCAAAGGAATCTATATCATGAGATAAAAATATAAATAAATTATATTGTATATATATTCTATTCTATGACTAGATATCTAAAACATATGTTCCTTTGATTTAGTGATTTAGAAAACTGTCAGTATTTCTTGATCATTGCAAATGATCCTTCTTTTTGTCAATAACTTGAAAATCCATCTCATTACAGACAAGTGTGAGGCCCGGTGCCCGCAGCCTTACCACAGTGACAACTAGCTGTCAACAACTGGTTTATTTATGGTCCACTGTTCTTCACATTCACATATGATGAGAAAAGTCTCAATAAACCAATTAGTACTTTACAGCTACTGTAAAATCAGATCAATTTTAGAAGAAAGATATTTCAAAGTACCTATGTACTTTTGAAGATTTGACAATTTTTTTCCACTTCAATATTTTACTGAGATCAGCAATTCTTCTATATTGGTTTGAAACAATAAGATATACAAAGCTGGATCTAATCAAAATAATTTAGTGAGAAGACAGCAGACCACAAAAAAAGCATGAGAGGATGCAGATATCCAGGAGTGTAGTGCCGACTGTCATAAATGACTGTCACTGTTTGCATTCATGTTGATGTCAAATAATTTTTGCACTAAAATATTTAAGATTATCAATATGAATGCTGATTTATATACAATATATGCAGCTGAATACCAGGGAAAATGCATATGAATGCATTCATTCAATATTTTGAAAATTTGCAGCACCACCCTGCCCATCCTCATGATAGTGATAATGATGATGAAGCAATGGCATTACGAGATAATTGCCAATACACAAATATAATTTTACCAGTAATGATCAGTTAATATCAAAGAGATCAAACATGCAGAGTTAGTAATCAAACCTCACTAGAAGTTCTAGCAACCAGCTTGGCATTCTTAATTCTTAAGTCAAACACTACAGGTATTAAAGAAAAACAAGATAAGGATCAGGATAAAACATTAAAAATAATAGTTTAAAATGAGCACTTAGGATAAAGAACAAATTCTTTGAAAATTAGAGCACTACCTCACAAATCCCAAGAACAACATCAGACGCACTACCCCGCTACAGTCACCCAGGAAAACATACTCGATACATCTCGTCATTAAATAATTGTAGAAAATTAAATAAGTTGAAATCCAACATGCTGTTTCTTAGATCCCATTTTGTTGAACTTTCACTTCATGAGCTGATTACTGAACTTCATGATATAACCATATGTCATTTGGAATTACAGATACTGTATAATGAATTGTAAATACAAAATAAAGGAAATATTTACAAGATTAAGCACATATGCTTCATCATTCCTAAGCTAATGAATTGGTTTAAAATATAAATAAAAAGACTTAACACACACACAAACACACACACACACACTGGTACATTGGTATGGTGGTGTGATTGCTAGTACACCCTTGGCTCAAAAATATGAGATCTGGGGTTCGAGTTCCCGGCCAAGCAAGGACAATTTGCTTGGTTTGCTTCTGTTTATCTACAACAAAAGAGGCAAGTGCCTTAGTTGACAAATTATGACTTTGTAGTGTGTGTGTGTGTGTGTGTGTGTGTGTGTGTGTGTGTGTGTGTGTGTGTGTGTGTGTAATTCACTACAGTCGCCTGCTGGTCACCCAGCCAATCTTTTCCTTGTGGAAAGAGCTCAGAGCTCATATTGACCAATCTTGTTTTTGTGTGTGTGTGATTCCAACTAAATACAAATTAAACACTGTAATTACTTTGTGATGGAATTCAGTTGATCAAACAAACATTACATTGTCAAGATAAAAAGTTAGATCTAATTGTAAATATAACACATTCATATGACAAATCACACAATAATTTTATAAAATTAAAGTTTGCAAGATTTCTATAGCAACTGTCCACAAAGATCCCTATCTACAGTTGTCACTGAATCTCTCCAACTAAACTATTCAACCTGTAGAAGAAAGATGAGTTACTATTACTTCTCTTATGTGTTAATAGGACATCTTCAATATATATATATATATATATATATATATATATATATATATATATATATATATATATATATATATATATATATATATATATATATATATATATTCATGATTATATGAGTACAATAGAAAAACAAAACCTACTTTCTCATTTACTACAACATTAAACACAGAAAACAGTTAAGCAACTGATAATGATAATGATGATGAATGATGATGATGATGATGATGATGATGGTGATGATGATAATGATGATGAAGGTGTCTGTGTGTAGCCAGACTGTGAATGATAATGATGACGAAGGTGTCTGTGTGTAGCCAGACTGTGAATGTAGTTAAGAGGTATTTACATCCATCATACAGTCATATAACACATGAATAAAACTGTTTTCATTAATGGCTCAACATATCTTAACAATAATTTATCCTTTCTGTGTGAGATACACTATTTCAGGAAATAAATGGAAGATCAAATACAGTATCACATTAATAATGCCAAATAAAAAAAGTGGGAAATTCTACAAGAAACAGCATGTAGAACCAATGAGAAAATACATTAAATTTTTCTGACATAAGCAGAATGTGAGTGTCATATTCATAACTTATACAAAACTCTGGTTTGGTATCCTGGAACTGTTTTGACAAAACTGAAGTACTGTAGATATTAACTAAAATTGATAACAGTAAGGTCAGATAATAATAATAATAATAATAATAATAATAATAATAATAATAATAATAATAATAATAATAACAATAATAATAATAAAAATAATAATATAATAATAAATTATAATAAAATAATAATAATGACAATAATGACAGCTAAATAACAAAAAAATAAATAAAAAACAATATCTTTAAAAATAACCTGAGGATAACCAAAATAATCATGACCTAAAATTTGAAATATAATACTTTGTATACTGATTTTCTTTGCCTACTGAATACTGTCCTTAATGGAATCTAGGATATCTTGCATCTTTCAAAATAATATATACTGTATATATATATATATATATATATATATATATATATATATATATATATATATATATATATATATATATATATATATATATATATATATATATTACAACTTATCTATTGATGATTGTTTCCCTTGCAGTGAAAACGTAGCATAAAATTAATTTCATGTTTGAAAAGTTATGTCTCTAAGTTTCAAGAAACTTTCAAATTTATAAAATAAACAAAAACTATGGTTTCTCTATGGACATCTTACATTAATTTACAGTGGAGTTTATTCCTTTTTCATTGCTGATGACAAAGCACAGCTGCTTGAAAACACACATCTATAATGAACCGCAAATCCTGTATGAGAGAAAAAAGTCGCAACACATCTTCACTCTTCACATTGTTAGTGAGACATCATTAGTTTTCTCTAATGATATTAACTACATTAACTATACCTATGCAGAATTACATATTAATTCTTATTATAACACTACAGTATGATGCTTTCACTGAAATACTTCAGACAGTTCCCATGTGATTAAACAGGTGACACATTACAATACATCTTTATTATAAGACCTACTGAATACTTTTGATTATCAGTAAGACCTGAACACATGTGCACTCCTATGACCATAGCGAGGTGGTGCATTGCATAAAGCTGTTGCTGTGGGATTTGGAGGTGGCACTGAAGGCAGTGATGATGATGGTGTTTTGTGGTAGTGGCATCACTAAGGGAGGGACTCTACACTCTACCTTCTTCCCCTCTCGTTCTTGAGTGTTCCGCCGTACTTGGATCTAGTCCCAACCAGGTCTATAATTTCAGGGATACAGCTTGCGAATATTGCCTAAGTAGAGATGGAGCACAGAACTTTAAGTAGCACCAACACACAAATCACACTGTTGCCAAATTTCATGCAAGAGATTAGGCACACTTTCACCGTGGTCAACATGGCTTTGAGGGGTATACAATGGCTGCTGAGATACAGATAGCAATTAAAGAAAGCCAACTTGTATGACCACCTCTTGTCGCCCGTGCTCTGTTGACAGGAGTGCAGCAAAGTGCCAGCATCTCCCATAGCCCACGTTTTATGGCCTTGATATGAGTAGAAAATACAAATGCCACCGAGGTTGGTTTATGGGAAGACTAAGCTAAATGATGATCATCCCATGCAACATGTGCCTAAACAGTCGCGGGTCACGGGATTATAAAAAAATTTAATATGATTCTACGGGCTCTCTCCTAAATGATACCTCCGTCCATGTGACCGTTTGTACTCGCCGCCATACTTGGACCTGTTGCCTACGATCTCGGTGATTTCTGGTATCCAGCTGGCAAACACAGCCTAGAGGGACCATAGCAAGCCAGTCAGACGAGGACCGGCACGGGTTGAGGGGCTAGACTAGAGGACTTGGGTCAAGGAGTATGGGATCCATGGGGCGGAAGGTTTAACGAGGGGCAGATGACACGAGATGGCGGGGTCAGGTGTAGTGCAGTACATAAAACTATAGACAGAGGTTTGGAGTATAAGGATGGCAGCAATAACAATGGGGTATGAAGGGTGACAGGAATATGGAGATTGACAACACAGAGTCTAAGGATGTGGGAATTAAAACAAAGACAACTATGTAAATAATCATGTGGAAAGGAACCCCTATATCAGACGGTCATTTGCAGAGGCAAATAATCCTATAGGTATGCACTATCTTCAGGTATTCACTGCATTAACTATACAACCACTTACAAAAAAAAGTACACTGATACAGATAGGCCATTTAAGTGTCAGGGTGAAATATACTACAAAGAGGTACACCTTGAGCACAGTTGTTGGTTAGCTCAAGAGAAAATATATAAAATGAAAGAGACAACAAGCTGGCAGATTCCAAAAGGACAGGACTAGATGGTGTGATCAGAGCTGTAAGGATTATGTATAGTTTTATATATATGTATATATATTCAAAAAGATGATCATGCAGGACAGTACTATTATTGATTAAAGAAATACATAAAAATTACGATACTGGCATTGGGAAATAATTTAAACACACAAAACACAGAATAACGAAAAGGACAGTATCTTTTAACTGGGGTTATCACAAGGTATGAGAAGAAAGATGGATGGAATGTGTGTCAGATGATGATAATAAGACCCCCCCCCCCACCCATTCATACACAAATTACCAACAGTTTAAAAATTTCCTCAAATGTACCTTGAAGATGATGAAAGAATATCACTCAAAAATACCTAGTAAAAGGTATAAATCTAAAGAGGCTGTATCAAAACCTCAAGGGAAAGATAGATAGATAGATAGATAGAGAGAGAGAGAGAGAGAGAGAGAGAGAGAGAGAGAGAGAGAGAGAGAGAGAGAGAGAGAGAGAGAGAGAGAGAAGAGAGAGAGAGAGAGAGAGAACTGGAAGATCCATTAATGCAACAGTCGCTGCATAATAATAATAATAATAATAATAATAATAATAATAATAATAATAATAATAATAATAATGATAATATTCTGTCCAAAATCATGAGGCACATAAATAGAATGCCTTAATTATTGGAATTCAACATCCATGTATTATTAGTTGACATTACGTCTTCCATTCCTCCCTTCTCTTCTATGGCTGATATTGCTTTTTCTCTTTTATGTATCTTCTGTTGCTATGAAAGGTTTCTTAGGATTACATCAACCTTTCCCTCTGTTGAATATTTCTCTACGGGGGGAATTACTGAGTTACCAAGATATATCACTAATGTCTGAAGTGTATAAATGTTTCAAGGATACCTACAGAAATACAAGAACATTACAAGAAATAAGAAGAAAATGTAAAGCTTTCTATCTGCCAGTGAAAAATTATTACAACCTATATATCTACATGAATTGGTGACTGAAGGGTGGTACAGTTTAATATAAAAGGGATATTTCTGATTATAATTTCACAGAAATGTGTATATGTACTGAGTATCAAATTTGCATTTCAAAATACATCATAAAATGTAGTTTCAAAATATCACTATGAAACAGATTTTGTTTATAATTCATCATTTGTGGCAAAAAATATATACTACAAACATCTGAGGCATTCAGTAAGTTCCATATGCCTACAAAGAATATATATATGTGTGCCATGGCAAAAATGTCTTTGACTAGAGCCTGAAAAAAAAGAAAAGAAACAAAAAGCTGGCCCAGTAAGACATGACATACAAGACTGTCCTCACAGGTGATGAGGATTAAGTATTAATTGTACCAGTGGAATAGAATGCTGAAAGTCATCTTTTACTGAGACCAATACTCCATGTAATTGGTTTATTACTCTGTTTAAGAAAATAATTCCAATCAAATTTCTAAAAAAATATGTACAAAGTACACCATTAGTATGTAGTATCTTTTAATGCATCATAGAAATGAAGCCAATTGCTATGCAAAGATATAAGCAGTTTGTGAATATTGAATTATGGAAAACTTTATATTTTAGTACGTGGTGGGTGCATGACCTGCATTACATACATTGATGTGAAATTATTTTCCTAGTGCCATAATGTTATGGAAGTTGGTAGGGCAGTGTGTGATGTTATGCTCATGTATCAGTGTTCAGTGTATGTATGTAACTATCATTCAAACATGAGCATACCGTTTGTAGATAAAATGCACTAACGCTACCAGCAACTCAAATTAATGTGTTTAATGGACACACTAAAATATGTTGTGTCGTGAAACACAGGACTGTTGCTATTTCTTGAGTTTTGTGGTACTCACATCTAAGACACTCAGGGGAAAAATGTAAATCTAGGAACTTCACACAATTCAAAATTAGGAATTAAATTTTGTTGCCCACTGCCAACACAAGCCCTTAAATGCAGTAAGGTCACACAACTTGCCAAAAAAAAAAGTGATACAGCAAAGATAAAGGCTTCAATGAAAGCCATGGCTGATGTGGTGCTTCTCCCAGAAGACTAAGGTTTACTCCTAGTCATGTCAAAGCCCAAAATTATGTAGTATAATTATTTTGCAAATGAGGTTGCATTTTTCATTAGTTGATATTAGGTATTCTAGGTTATGTCAATATTCCTTTTGCCCAGAGGAGTTATACTGAAAATAAAATAACAAGGGAAACTAATCCATTGAAAGTTGTTTCAGGCATCACACGAGAATGGAACTAAACTTGTACTTAATTGTGATAACTAAGAGAAAAATACAAAACTATAATTTCTTGAGACACAAGGTGTGAGTACAGAATTATCAAACATATAAGTAATGTCAAGGAAATTTAAAGAATAAAGCCTCATTGATAATATTTTAAGAAAATACAGAAATGTGTACAGAATGTGAAGAGTAACTACTACTTACTAAAAAAAATATATATGTATATATATATATATATATATATATATATATATATATATATATATATATATATATATAAGGGAGGAGTTAGGATTCTATAAAACTTGCCATAAACAGAAGATAAAATATTATACAACATGGTTTTGCTATTATACTATTAAAACTTTAATACATGTCACTAAAGAATTTTGATTTATGGAAAAATTTTCCATGGGTGCTAGCTATAATACCAGCCAAAGGGAGGAGAGAACCCAGGGATAGGATGACATGCTCTTGAAAAGACTCTCTGACCCAAGAGCTACAGTACTTGGTGCCTTTGAAACTCCAAGACAATAGTTTGTTCCTTAAAAGATACTTTTTGTATGGCAAACTACATTAACATGAAGTGAGCAACGATAGCATCCATTTCCAGCTGACTTTACATGGTTGGACCATTATGTTCCGAGAGGTATAGAAGTAAAGTAAATTAGTAAATATTTATGATTATTTTGTAACAAAATCCATATGAATTATGTATCTACAAAATGTATGCTTGAACTGAAACTGTCAATGAGATCTTTGAAATCTAATATGACACATTTAACAATATGATATGTAGTCCGAGACCTACAGTCATTATTACTATAATTCATACCATCACCTCCATCTAATATATACTTTCTTCAAATCTTTCCTCATTTATAACCACTTAATTATGAATTAGAAATGCTCAGCTCAATGTAAGAGAAAGTATAATTATTAGCAACAATTATGAGAAAGTATTATACCAGCCTTGTCACTAATCTTACACATGGGTTCACAAATCTCATTATTACAATTTTGACTGACAGATATTAGTGTGTTTAGTAAATGAGTCAAGCTTGACAGTTATATGCCACTAAGTTTATGCATGCCATGTCTCTTGTTTTCTGGATTCTTCTTCATGGACTGACCTCATCTAGTTTACTTTACTTATTTACACTCCAGCATCCCATTCAAAATATATACTGTACAACATCCCATCATGCTCATTCCTTTGTCTCAGTACATTGTGTCCATCACCCCAATGATATGGTTGAATCTAAATGACTTCTACCTCCTTTTATGGAAGCATTTCAAATTTTTTTTAACTAGGATGCATTCCAGTACATACCACTGGCCACTAACCACCAGCTGCTGGAAAGAGCTGAACACCCATTGAGATACAAAGCAGCACATCAAACATGGAAAGTAACTCATATGGTGAAAGATATTAAAAAATCATTTCACTGAGTGACTACTAACTGGCAATTCAGAAGATCATGGACCCCTACCGGTATTTCCTTAGTAATGAATATCAATCAAATTCTATAAGATTTCTAAACAATGGATGCCTCTTGCTTTGAAAATCATACTATTGAGTTCAAGTCCCTCTTACCCCAGCATCCCCTTAGGGATCTGTCAATTTCTTTATACACTTTTTAAAACATACCATGAAATACTTGTGTAAATAATGAGGGAAGTGAACATCTTATGATAATTATAACTTATAAGGAGCACCAAAGCTGTTCCAGATGTAAATAAAAGCTCGATTCATGGCAGAATCTCAGAACCATAATGGCAAATCTATGAGCCATGGTACTTATGTATACAGCCACACTGAAAGCTTTGCACAGTGTGCTAATACTTATCCTAATGTCACAATATTAGTTAGAATTAGAAACATTTATTAAAGATATGATAACTATTAGTAAAAAGCACTGTAGGAATTGTAATGTATCACAGATATGCCCAATGAGTCTATTTCATATACAGTGCTGTATTTCTCACACCAGCATTACTGACAAGTTTGTTCAAAATGACACAGTGAGTCATATTTCTCATAACACCATAGCTATGTTTTCAAGAAGTTGTTTTCTTATAAACTGTTATCTTGTACCAAACAAATCAGGTTTAGAAAAGAACTACGAGTTGTAATATCTAGTGTTGGACTAGATAGAGCCCAAACACTACAAATAGAACAGTGGTTTCCAGATGACTCCACAATAAAATAAGATAATAAAAGGCTAAATTAAAATAAAGATAAACAAAGAAGGTGAAAGGTATCAGCCACAAGCAAACCACTCAAAGGCTTTACCGCATTTATCAAAACTTAGTCCTGTATGTGGTAAAATGCTTCAACAGTTTGTCTTGTTACTAACAATAAATATCAATCTCAAAAACTACAGAAAAATTTGTTATCACTTTCAAACCAAAGATATTATTTAAAGAGGGTCACTGCTATTCTGCTTCGGTAAACACTGACAAAACACATTACAATTAGTCTCATGACTACCTCGAGTCTGTCTTAGTGTGTGAGAGAAACTAAGATAATTAATACTAAGAAACAAAGCTTCCTTCTTGTTCCTGTGTAAGAAATGTTATTTCCAGTCTGTTTATAGTTGCTGTACTCTGGAGCTGATATACAAGTTTAAAAAACTAAATATTGTTCTATATTATAAATGAAAGGACCTTAAGCTCACCAGTCATATCTGGTTCTAATGCCACTGCAGATACACCACTGCTATTTTCATAATGCCATTGCAGGGCAAATGGTTAGTCTGTGGTAGTTAATGGGGTTACACCACAAACCACACCATGTTAGTTTGAAGTACTTTGGAAGTGAATCTACACCATAAATGGAGACTCCAAACTATCTCTATCTAAGGTCTTTATTCTCAGTTCTGCTGGCTATGAGTCTAGCACACATAATCACTGCACCATTAGGTCACACATTGTGGGCGTAGAAACATGCAAATTATCAACCATGGTGAAACTGGCCACAACAGATAAGGCATCCAGTAAAAAGCAACAGAGCTCCATTTTTTAACATTTTTGAGGCAAGATCAATTAGGAAATAACACTTAATACCAAGGATCAAAAACTGAGTTATGAAAAGTAATCAAGCTGTCTCACTCCCATCAGTGACTTCCAAGTTTTATCATAGTAAAAAAAGATGTGCTAAAAAACACATCTATATACCTCTGTATATCCACAACTCCTTTTCACTACATTACTATTGTTCATGTGGTTTGCCTCCCTACAAGATGTGGTTTCCATTTCATTATAGCTCTTTCACTTCTACATTTCTGCATCACTACTAGGCTACAAGCCAGACTGCTATACTTTTAATATAATGACCTGACAGTAATACCCATTAATTTTTATCAAAACTTTACAACCGAACTTTCATAAAAAAAATTACTTAAATCTCCAATGAAAGCATAGTATAAAAAGTCCTAAATGTGGTAATCATTTAATCTTATGACAGTGAGCTGGAAGAATCTCAATATGTATATCTTCCTACTATTATGCTTCCATCCAGCATAAAGATAACACACGGTAACAATGAGTGCCAACATTGCTCTTAGCTATCATGTTAACTGTAGTTTGTGGTCCAAAATCAAACCCTTTTAAAAGGTTAACCAAACACGTTGTTTCTCACACTGTAGCAGAGGCCATTGGAAAGATTATTGGGGAACAACCTAGACCAAATGAAGGAACAACTTGAACTTGCTACAATTAAAAAAAAAAAAGAAAGAAAGAAAAAGTAAAATATGGATGTGACGAAACTGGAGGGTATATAATATCATTCAAAAGAAATATTACAAAAATATTATATATAAATCATATAATACCAAGAATGATTTCAACTTATGGAAAAAAAAAAGGAAATACCATGAAATCAAAGTTAAGTGACTTGGCAAACTATGTAAATACTTCCCCCAAAATGAACACCTATTTGATAAAAAGAGAAAAAGGTTGTAAAGAAAAAAAGTATATGTTATATAAAATCTACGTACGATGAAATATAAAAATACAGAAAGTCCATTAAATCATCTAGGTAAATCTGAAGTCTTATCAAATACAAGCAATTGAGAATAAAGACTTGCAAGACATGATTAAACAACTGGTTCATATTAAAAGGGGGAAAAAATTGGTTATGCTAGTAATAGATTATGGTGCATAATAATGATTCCTGATAAGGGAGTGCATCATGAATGATGAAGTGAGAGGACAAAATGTCAAGGAGTCAGACAATGATAAGGAACCAGGACAAAGGTTGAGTGCCAGCTAGAGAAGTTGCATATTAAAAAACAAAAAGTTTACTGGAAATATTTCAAGTTTTCTTATTCATAAGAAGTGACAGGTTGTAACACTAATAAAGGTATGTACTCTACAACTTCCAATCATCTTATTGCTTTAGTAGACCTAAAAGAGCAGTACTCATGCTTGACAATCATGGGAAACTTGCCCTGCCTCCGCCGCCCTGCACTGGGTGACACTCTGTGCCAGCCCTGCACAGTACCTGCGTCCCACTCCTTGGAGCCACTCTGGGTTACCTTCATCATTATTTCAACTCTCATTGTCTATCCCTCCACATATGTGCATTTTCAAATGTGACATTACATTTTATTTCAAGAGTCAAAGCTGCAACAATATTTAAGCAGATTTGGCATCATGCCTAAGTCTTGTGCAACATGCAGCGCTTGTTTTGTGTTCCCGACTGGCAATGATGTTGATCAGAAAGCAAATAATAGCTCCTTTTCCAAGCTGGGACCGCAGTATACTTATTAGAGCCAACACATGAGCTACAAATTACAAACACAAAGAAAAGGATACCAAAAAATAGTGAGATTACATACAAGACAAGGATGTGTAACTAACAGAGGTTTGGCCACATTAAACAAGGTCACAGAGGTCAGGTACACAGGTAGTAAGTAAATCTTACTGATGTTAATCCAGAAATGAAGTTCAGGCACAGTTGCTGAGGTAATGTAAGGCACCAGCAGTAGTTCAATGGTTCCAAAGGAATAAAAGTAAACTACTCATCCCACAAATTTCTTTTAGTCAATGGAACCTTTGAACAAATACTGTGGGGTTTAGTTTCTAATGATGATGACCAGGAAATGACTAAACTTACACAAAAAAATCTTAACCACACAAAGAAGATGTTATATAATTTTACGTAGCTAACTGAAAAAAATTGCAAAATATTTTGAGAAAATTTACATACAGAAATAATGAATTATCAGTAAAAAAAAAGAAAAAGCACTTAATAATCATACAAGTTATTTTTGACAGTAAGAAGAATTTTTCAAGATCATGAAAATGGCAAAAAAATGAATTGTGGCTGGAGTTAGTATATCAAATAATTTACAGTGGCATCTTCTGAGTGTAGATAATGTCATCAGGCTGTACCCTGTATGTCTGAAAGCTAAAAGCACCAAAATCTTGCACACAGTATGAAGTGACTTGCATATCTAGCAAATATTACACTACTTATAGCAAGTTTTTGTGCTTCTAAAAGTAAATCAAGGACTCATTAATACAAAAGGGAGGTGCAGCCCTCTAGCACATGTGGCAAACAGTAGGGCAGAAGAATGAAAGGAGATTGTTCTGACAGATAATGAAAATGAAAACAGATGGAATTAGTTACAGGAGAGAGAGGAAGATTTCAGGTAACTAGTATCATGAATATGCATTTCATGGCTCATTCTAAGATCACACAAGACAAATAACCTGCCATATGGAATTGCTGTAGCAGCAAAATAATTTTAGCATTAGTAGCATCCATGACTAAGTTCTATATTTGATGTAGATTATCATAAAATAATGTTAGATCAATTAATTCATCTCAAGAAAAATCAATGATGCTGCAGCAATAATACTGAGATTTTAAGTGAAGTTTAGAAAAAATTAAATTGATACTGATAGAAATTCTCTTTCATTCTACATAGAGCAGTGCATTGAAAAGCATTATATATATATATATATATATATATATATATATATATATATATATATATATATATATATATATATATATATATATATATATATATATAATCAAAAGGCACAGGCAATAGGTAAACATTCCATGTTTGAATGGTTGTATTCAGTGAAAATATCATGAAAAAGGAGAAGCTGGATATATATATATCTACTGCTGGTGGTTTTGGGTAATGGCTTTGGGTAGAATGGGTCGTGTCTTGGATGTGGCGTGCAAAGGGCAACACATGCCCCCTCCACGCTCCTTGCGCCCTCGTTCAAACCTTGCTAGGATGTGATTAGCCAAGGAGTTTAGGTCTCTAGCCAAAATTGTGATTTATATAGAAGGAAAACAATAATATAAAAGCAACAAACAATAACACTTATAAAAGGACAGTGAAATACAGGTGGCAGTAAGCCAGAAAGCAAAGGAATGGCCACAAAGGAGCAGGACAACACAACACACACACACACGCACTACTGCATGACCACCCCTGCCCTGCCCTCCTACCCCTGGTGCTGCTGCTGCATGTAACATCCACCACTCATCCCTACACTATGAGGCCACCAGCAGCAGTAACAACAGCAGCAGCAGCAGCAAGAGTAGCAGCCTAAGCAGTAGGGCAGGCAAGGGAGGGCTGCAGGTGGGAATACGTGACCAGGCGCTGTACCTCTTCCCATGCTCCCGCTTGTACTCTCCACTATACTTGGACCGGCTTCCGGCCAGCTCTATAATCTCGGGAATGCTACTTGCAAACAAAGCCTACAAGGAAATATAACCAGCCATAAATTGAATGCATTTGAAAATTATTACTCAAGGTTATCTAGCAAATGGCTATCAGGTCACTTAGGTAGTTACCTACAATAATGCAATCCAAAAAGGGCATTAAAAATTAAAAATAAATATTGATGAGGGCCACAAAAGTGTGCCTCTACATTGCTCCCAGACATGCCTTACCCTCCACTCTCCTTTGTGCTCCTCGCAACCCATAAAACCATCATGGTCATCAGCAGGATCCAATATCATTTTGCTGGAATGAGGCTGGGTAACAAAGCCACTCATGATATGGAACCAGTGAGTGCTACCTTCATCATTTGGTAAGAATCAACTCCTAAACTAATAAATCAATTAGGTTCCTTCCAGTCAAAATTCTGACTGTTTAACTGTATTAAGATTCTGTTGCAACTGATAATACTGAGAAACTCTCAAGCATCTTTTATCACTTTTGCTCCTCTATTACTTAGTTACTCTTCCTAAATTCATTATAGTATTACCTAATTCACTAAGCTTATATTTATAGTCTACAAGTATAAATGACATAGACAAAATGTAAATTAATAATTTTTGTGCTTTAATCTCACTCACTCCTCCTCACACCATATGGAAGCTGCAATAATGATACTCTCCCATTCAGACAAATGACACAAATTCAGACTCATCATAAGACAACACTCAGCCAAGCACACAGACTATGATCTATGGTGCTTGTCTCATTGTACAAAAAATAAGTCAATACCCAACAAAATACGCTGATGTGTAAGTGCTCACCACTGGCAGACCAACAATTAAGGAAATCAACACAATGTTCACCTATAAATAAAACTAACCTAGTTATTATGGGGACAATGGCATTAAAATCAAGTGTTAGATATTATGAAATTATTACTTACGAGTTAAGAGTAATGACTACAGTTTATAATAGTTGTATAACTATGCACATACATACATACATATTTACAAATATATTACTGCCAGATGGCTTGAAAATAGACAATATTGAAGATTAAGAGCAACTAATAATAAATAATAAAAAGCTATAGCTAGGGGTTTGAAGCTAGAATAAAATGGCGGATCACAAGATACAGGGAAGAAAAGCGCTAGGTGCTACATTCAAAATAAAGGTTGACTGCCAGTTCTATTTTAAAACCTGACCAGGTTCAATAGCAAGATCCTTTAGCTGGCTGCATACAAGCCCCTATGCAGGCCAAGGCACCAGCAGAGTCAAGAAAATAACTAACTAATATATTCATCTGCATGAACCACTTTCAAAGACAAGAACAATGCAAAAACACAAACATAGAGACAAACATACAGCTCTCTCTCTCTCTCTCTCTCTCTCTCTCTCTCTCTCTCTCTCATTAATTAATTAACTCTCTCTCTCTCTCTCTCTCTCTCTCTCTCTCTCTCTCTCTCTCTCTCTCTCTCTCTCTCTCATTAATTAATTATCTCTCTCTCTCTCTCTCTCTCTCTCTCTCTCTCTCTCTCTGTCATCAGCAAACATACAATAATTTGTTATTCATACAAGAGGCCTTCTCCCAAACAAATGGGGTGGCGCATTACAAAAAATAATAAAAAGCAGAATCATATGGAGACTATATCAGTTAATGTATAACTGAGCAAAATACATAAAAAATATCTTGTATTTCAATCCATAAAATCAGTCTATGAAGTAAGTATCGTATGATTGAGTCTCATACGTCCAAGATCATTTATCTCTACCTAAGTATCTAGACAGTTCTATTGAATGTACTTTATGAGTTTGTGAGCCAAGAGCAATATATACTGCATAGCCTTCCCTTGTAAACTTTGAAGTGAAAATTGACTCATAGATATATTCAGGTTAAAGAAAAATATGAAAAAATATAAATAACTAAGAAAATAAAAAAATAAGATGCTTAACATCTCGAGCAACAGCAGCATCTTTAGTGAACTGACAATCTTACATCATCAAACTTTTCTCTTTAACTGATATATTTTTCTCACCATTAATGATAAAAAAAAATATGCACAATCTTCAGCCTAAAGTGTGAAGAGCTTGCTTTGGATAACTGCAACAGTTTTATGCACAGGGCTCCATTACAACAGTGCCATCCAGAGGACGTGCATGTTTGGCTCCATGTTTGTACATAGATAGCACAGCGCCCACCTGCCAAGCAAGCTATGGCATCACACGAGCTGTGAGGTGGAGAGTAATGCATGTCCAGAATGTAAGTCAAGCATTTATCTATATTAAAACTGGGGGGTATGACAGGAGAGCAGGTCCATAAGTGTAGCTGTCATAACTGGTGTGGCACCATGCAGCACCAGAGGCAGGCGCGCCAAGGGCCAGGGCAGCAAAAATTGAATGAGTTTGCTGCAAATTATACACAGAGGATATTGGTCATAACTGGCATGGTGGTAGAGATCAAGCAACTAGAGCATGAAGAATACCAATAACTCTAAGAGTAAAAACTACACTGATAATGAAAATACTATCCATTCAAACGTGGCATGTGATCAATGGAGCCGTCAGTGTTGATGTTGAGATGGCCGGGTGAAGAGACAATTATGGGCCATTCTACCTGGTTACAACAGCTCCACACATTAATACTTTTAACACCTTTACTGAAAAATCGCCCAAAAATGACAATCCTCAACTACAATCAACTTCTCTCCTTTTCCATTTGCATACTGATCCGCATCTTGCTACATGGGAATTGGCAGTGAAACATGACTTTGCAAAAAACAAAAAATTTAAATACTTTTCATAATCTACAATAAAAAATTAACTTTAAAAATAATTAAGAAACAAAATGCTGATAGGTTCATTCATCTCAACTGATGAGGAACTTGTCAAAACCCATTGGAGCGATTGATAATAATAATAATAATAAAAAAATTACAAGTTTACTGAGCTAGATGATGAGTTGAGAGACACTATACTGACAGCCAGGGTCAGCTAAGATCAAGACAGGGAGGTGGTGGTTGGTGCGAGTGAGTGGTGGACACAGCGTGCAGTGTGTCCAAGGGGCATCCAGGGCGTCCAGGCAGGCGAAGGGGAAGAGGGGGGGGGGGCATCCAGGCTCAGCCCAGCCCCAAGCACCACATTAAAACAAAACTGGATAATGGCTGACCTGGAAATGCCCAAACCCACAAGTGCTGTCCTTCGTGTGTTTGGCAACGTTACAACTAATGATTGATGCACACTTTGTGTATACACATATATTGCTAACTTATTGCTACACTCAGTGAGCAATAAAAACTGACACAAGAAGTAGTATGAAGTTCCAGTAATGCTAACCACACTTTTCATTAACATAGTGGACATCTGACGGGACATTCCTTGCAGGGTAACGAGTCCAGCACAGGCAGGATGGGCAGACACCAGGTAACAAGCATAAAACTGGCTCAGACAGTAAGGAAGGAGCAAGGCAAGGTCGTACTGGCTGACAGACAAGCGGCAACACAGAGAGAGATATGTAGGCCATGTTGCCACGTTTGAAAATCAGTCTTACGAGAGAAATCTGGCAACCATGTTCAAATACTAAAAATATTCTTAGATTCAGATACACAGTTATTTATGAAAAATATTCATCAAGAAGAATATCTCAAAATACCATTTAAATATTATATATACCTACTTTTATCCCTATGGTTTCTAGGGCCTAATTTTTTTTAGTGTGCATGTGTGTGTTATCCCTCAAGAAGTGGCACACACAGTCTGATGTGGTATTAAATGTGGTGATGGTGGTGGCAAAGACAGGGCTTGACCCACCAAATTACAACTCCTGTTACCATTTATAGTACCCATCGTGAAGCATAAAATGGTAGCCAGAGTGGTACTTGCACTAGGCCTGCCAGTCATGCCACAGTGCCATCATTGCCACTGCCACCAAGAAAAGGATGAGTGGTGACAAGGATGGCACAGCAGTACAGGCTTGGTCACTCTGCCACCGCAGCCACCTCCTTCATTACAGTATCTCAAGATAATGCAGGTGATGACTGGGTGTGCACCTGTAGCAGAGGTTGGGCCACCCACGAACTTTTTTCACTCCCGCCACCACTATTTACTGAACAGTAAAGTAATGGTGGCAGGCACGTCAGGACAGTGGGAAGGCACAAGGAGGCCAGGCCGACAATGTCTGGTGTAGTGTGAGTTTGGCACAGACAAGCACTCTGTGTGGCAGCCTCGCCACTACCAGCGTGCAGACAGAAATGGCAGTATTGAAAGTGCATGTTTAAGCTGGTAGTTACTCAGTCCTCACAGCCACAAGGGAATCACATGTCAGAGTGCTGTGCTTCATGTGGGTTAACCACAATCCTACACAGGCACAAGCTAGTTATTCATACTAGCAAAGCATCTTCAGGTATGGCTCAAATGATCTATAAATAATTGGTAGTAAATAATGATATATGTCTGGTGACAGTATCTTGCACCAACGGTCTAAGTCATAGCACAGCCTGAGTGCAGCCTGCTGGTGCCACCATGGTTGCTACTGCTACGTGGTGACAATGACCCATCACACATGGCTACTTGTGCACCCAGGCTCACACATACGCACACACATGGAAGGAGGTTGCACAAATAGGAAGGCTGGAGTGAGGATTTATACTTAGTAAGAAGGAACAAAGAAAGCTGGGCAAGAAGCAAAATTGATTCACCTTGAGAACAAGAAAAGAAAAGAACCAAAATGTAGCTTTAGACTATGCATAGCAGAATTTATAGATAATTATTTTAGTTTATTACTGAATGTTAATAAGCGTATGAAGGATACCTTAATACTGCAGAACCTCTAATGTCCACTGAGGGCATCAAAACTTGAGACAATTTCTAACATTGTTGTTAATTAACAGCATCATTTAATTCAGCTACAAACAATGATTCTGTAACAATCTACAGCAAACCTTGACTCAAAGAAATACAAAATGTTTTCCAACAAATTTAGATTATAAGGCAATATAGACTTATGCCAATAGATCCACTGCCTTGACTAAGATTCAAGTTTTAATCTGAAGACTTAAAGCCAAACTCCAATCATATGAAAAAGCTGCATGCTTATGGCAATATGTGAAAAAAGTAAAGTAACTATGATTCTTACCTGTTATTATTTAAAGTGTTCAGAACTATACATCAATATAAATATGACAAAATTTACAAGAAGAAAGCAATAAGCACTGAATATCAGGTATTTCAAGATAAGACCCACCAGTAACATTCTTCTACTGGTCCTGGTCTGTATGAATAACACAAATGTGTCACAGCATATTGCTCTTCAATTAAAATATTGATAAAGTTTCTTTGATTAAGATTTCAGTGACTCTAAAGGAACTATGCAGCTCTTTACCTTTTATGTGTGAGAAGGCACTCAAGTTAAGTGTCGTCTCAGAACCCTGCACAGATACTGGTGTAATTATCATTATCATGATCTTTTAACCATTTAGATTTGTCAACATTTGAGGTTCTACTGTTACTGAAATTTATAACTCAAGGCAAAAATTGATACTTTACTTTATTCTAAACCAAACTGTATCAGAACCACTGGATTTTGGTGCATAATGCCTCAATCAGACTTCTAAAATTCCATGCAGTAAATAGGGCTATCATTAGTAAGTGAGCTTACATTCCTAGAATACAATATACATTTTCCTTTCATACAGGTATTTTCCTAGATCCATTGTGTGAAGCTGTGTTGTGGTCGCATGTCCTGATATGCAACTTGATCTAAGGGCAGTGTAAGCTAAAGTAAACATCACACCCCAAGCCTAGTGGTTCTGTCCAGCCACAACAAGGAGCCTCAGTGTATGTTCTGTGCTATCACATTCAATATATCTATCATTGTTTTGACACTTCAGCTTGTAATGTGAAGAAATAAATGAAAAAAGTTGATAATGGAAATTAAAACAGGAATTAATAACTGCAGTGAGTTAATTAAAGATTAAATAAAATAAAACAAATTCAAACCCAGCTAGGTGTGTTGCTGCAAGGATAAAGCTTGAGGTGTTTATGAGGTGTTTACATTCTTCAGAAATGGTATGCAAGCCTCATCTACAACAGACTCTTGACAATGACAAAGGAGGAACCGACACCACATAAATCCAGGAAACTAAGTGGGCTACAAGTGAGAGTAGCCATAGCCGGGCAACCCACAGCCGAGCGGTGCCCAGGCGCACAGTGTGGTGCCAAAGATGTACTGTGGCACCAAAACACAGTCAGCTTACACTACAGGTTGTTACAGCCACAGCATCACAGTCATGTGCCAGCATCATAAAGCACTCAAACAAATTCACTTGCACATTTATTCAAGTAACATTTATTTCATAAATTACATACTGTACTTTAAGATTAAGCAGCAATTCTGAGTCAAAATTCATTATGGATTTTGGTTCAATATAAATGAGTACTAGTGTAGCATTAATGAGGACTAGAGCACGAGCAGCAGAGCTTGTGGCAGCAGCAGACAGTGGAGTGTGTGCAGCGGTGGTGGGTCAGCACAGGGGCAATACCCTCATTGCAAGAACCTGCACACACTCAAAAATGCAGCACATATGGTGTACAATGAAAGTCCTGTTCCACAGGATGTGTTGAGAGTACACTGTGAGCCCCGGATGGGTGGGGTGCATGAAAAAGGGCGAGTGCCACCAGTAACACTAACCATCACTGGTGGCACCCGCCCGTGACAGGTGATTCCCGTAGCAGATAGTACTGAACAGAAGAAATTTGGATCAAGAGAGAAAAAGCAACAGAAACAAATTAATTTGTGTGCAAAAGATACAAGAAATATATTAAACATAGTTTATGGAAAAATCTTCTTGAGTCCCCTTATCAACACTGCCAATTCCAACGCTATGTCACATTAATTGAAAGAAGTCATTTGTAAACAATTAGAGATACTGTTTGTTGTGTACAAAAATACACAATAAGTCCCAAGTATTATAGATACAGTCTTATCTATAATCAAATCATATGTATACAAATAAATATTATATTACTATTCCCAAGATCAAATTGCTAAACTATTCCTTTATTCATTGGAAATGACTAACCAATCTTTAATAATTTTTATCACTGTTAAGAAGCTGGAATGGTTGAGGGACGGATGTTAGCCTACACAGTATTTGTTAAATTATTTAATAAGAAATCACGGTTGACTTCCAAAAAACACTAAGTTTTTGCCAAAAACTTTTAATAACAAATAAATAAATAAATAAATAAATAAATAAATATATATATATATATATATATATATATATATATATATATATATATATATATATATATATATATATATATCCAGCTATGTATGCTGATATCTGAAATATTATAGTACTTTTAAGGAATTATGATAGCCCTCAGCATTCCAGCTTGTATAGGATATTATACTAACAACTAAATAATAATACAGAAATCTAAACAGAATAAAGCTTACCAGACCGACGAGAAGAAAGAAGACGAGAAATGTTCTTCCAAAGACAGTTTGACAGTAGACGTCACCATAGCCCACTGTAGACATGGTGACAATGAGGAAGTACACACACGTCCAGTATGATAGCGGGTGTGCATTTTCAAACGTGAGAGGATCACCAGAGTTCTCCAGCTGTAATCAGATCCAAGTTAAAGTCTTTGTCTTTACAGCTACAAGACTATTTTCCTATTTATTCAGTCTCTGTAAGATTAGATCCTACTACACCAAAGAAGCAACCATATAGTAGTGGTTATGTGACTGCAGCTTGCCTGAGACATTTCATTGCTGAGGTGCACCAAGAGAAGATGTCAAAAGTATTTGAGCTGAGAATAAGTTAATAGCTGAGAATAATTCAATAATCATACAAAAATCATACTTATGAAAAATTGCATTGAATTATTAAACAATAATAATGATAATAATAATAATGATTTTTCATTGTTCATTTTTTTTTTTCTTTAAAATTCCATTTTGAGGAGTACATAAATATGGACATGTTGATTTACAGCACCTGATTTCATTTGTGTTAAAATGGTCAGAATGAATCACTAAGTAGTACAATAAAACACTTTACCAGATGAATGATGCCCGCTCCCGTGAGCCACACAGCGATGAATATAGAGCAGAGTTGTGCCAGCCTGATGCTGGATGATGTCTTGAGGACATTCAGGTACTGCAGAATATCTGGCACTGACATGAGGCGGAGGGCTCGAAGGAAACGCAGCCCTGTGAATGGTCAGTAGTACAGTGTCCGTTGCATCACATGCAAGTTTTATCAGAGGGAAATACTATTTCCAGTTAGTAAGTTGATTCTCTTCAAGGGCAGCATTACAATACATCAACAGAGTTATTGTTATGGTTTTACAAGTTTACTGAAGTTATACTAAAATCATAAAACATCATACTATTGGTCCAAGAAACATGTAAATGGCATTGCAATTTCATTAACTCTTTTTATTAATACAGAGTAAAATGATTGGGTCAAGGAGTTAATTTAATTAGAAATACAAGAAACAGCAAGCTTACATAAATCTTGACAGCTCCTTTATTACACACACACACACACACACACACTAATCTTTACTCACCTATCCATGTTCTGTCCAGATATATACTGACAAATGATGGGGGGATGGTGAAGTAGTCTACAAAGGAGTACATCTCCAGCATGAACCACAGCTTATCACTCGCCGCTATAAACTGCAGGGAAAATAACACGTCTCATAATATTACCTATAACCTGTTAGACAGAGCTTATTTTGAAGTAATCTCTTCCTCTATGGCATATTTTGTTACACAAACTCAAATACACACGTACAGTATTATGTAGTGCTAGTTGTAAAATGTACTGTAACAACATATATCATTTGTATTCAAGTCTTAATATTATCACCTACAGACTACTTCCAAAATGAAGGTACAAGTACTTAGGGATTGAATCTGTGTAATGTGAAAGTAAACAGCAAAGTACAAGGAAAGCAGAGCTAAAAAATGAAGGGGACGAAGGTGCTTGTCACGAGATGACCGCTGACATCATATACTTTTATACATATCTTGACATAACTCGTATCTCAAGCAATGCTCATGGTCATCAAGGTATATCAAGTCGTATACGTGCAGTTACTAGTCGTGTACTAGTGATATTCAATACAACCAACCAGGTTACATGAAGTCACCTTCACGTAGAATTTATCACTACCAAGCTCACAATGAGCTCTCTATGCAGGAGCTCAACTTATCAGGTTCATCTTGGTACACTTCACTGAATCATTATTGGCCTAACTCTCTCAGGCTGCCGTGCACACATTTTGGCTGATGTTGCCCAGATACTACAGCAGAGCAGCCTCAGGAGACGCCATCAGCCACGAAAATTCATGGCCGCTACAAAATGGCAGTCGCAAAATACAACTGACCAAAGTAAAGCACGAAGAAATCAAGATTCCTCAATCTCGGTTTTGGTTTTGATTTTGTGGGAGCTGCGATGATTCTATAGGGGTTGTATGAGCCCCAGCGGAGACCCATGAGAGTACCACAGGCATGATGGCTGTCCTGTCTTCTTCAGCAGGCACAGGTGAGGAGAGTGAGCTTAGTCAACATGAGTCGGGGGCTTCCGCTTCACCACGT
>CM035202.1:4761743-4790685 GCA_020233015.1 Callinectes sapidus | reverse complement strand
CTCTCGCCCCCTCTCTCTCTCTCTCTCTCTCTCTCTCTCTCTCTCTCTCTCTCTCTCTCTCTCTCTCTCTCTCTCTCTCTCTCTCTCTCTGATTCCTTTTAACGATAACTCCCTCTTTCCATATCTCCCTCCCTCCCTCCCTCCTTCCCTGCAGCCCACCCACCCACTCTCCTTCCCTTCCTTCCATCTCCGTGCAGTTCAGCAGAAGGTGGAAGCGATACATCCTTTACACTTTTATCTCCTTTGCTCAGTATTTTCCGTGTGACTGGCCGCAATCCTGCCAGCGCGGGTCTTCCTATGATGTAGTAATTGGCTAGCCGTCGCTTGTCTGTAGCACACACGCCACCAGAGGGAGAGAGGGAGAGGGAGTTAGAGAGATACCTCAATAACGCTGTACATCATCTGTGGCACAAGTAAGCCTCTCTAACCTGGTATTAACACAGGTTTGGCTATCATATTGGACGTCACCTGTGAGACTGATGTTTTTACTTCCTCCTTCCTGCACTGGGATCGTTTCCTCCTGTGAGTGGTTGTGATGTGTACTTTGTCCCCCTCCGTCATCGCATCACAGCCTAAACTAACATAGGGAACTCAAAGATGGAAATATATGCTTCAAATTAAAACTACAGCGAATTTAGTCTAATAGTTTGTTACGTGTTGATCTCCCCCCACACCTCACACTCCTCCTCCTCCTCCTCCTCCTCCTCTCCACTCCTCCTCGTTAATCTGTGTGTCCTTTCTTAACCATCCTTTCCTCGTTCTACCCCTCTACATTTTTTTTTTTTTTTTTCCCAGGCCGCCTGTTTCCCGTTTTCTTTCCTTATGTATCTTTAAATTTTCGTATTTTTTGCTTTTCTTTTGTTTAATTCTTCTCTTTTTTATTTTCTTATTTTCTGGTCATATCCCTTTTGTTTAAATCTTCTCTTTTATTTTTCTTATTTTCTGGTCCTAGTTTCTGTACGTTCTTTTATCCGCGTGTGTTTGTTTAAGTGGTGTGTGTCTGTCTTTCGTCTTTGTCTGTGTTCGTACAAGGTGTTTCAGAAGTTTATGGAGTTTACACAGTGGAAGTTTCGGGTTAGCTGTGCCGTGTGGGCTAAGGAACAGTTGATTACACTCCGAAATGGATCGAGTTTCCTTCTAACTACGTAAACTCACTTTTCTTTCTTTCTTTCTCTCCTTCGTTCGTTCGTTCTTTCTATCTTCATTTTTTATGTATTTGTTTCTTCCCTCGTTCTTTCCTTTGTTGTTGTTGTTGTTGTCGCGAACCTTCAACATTACACAAGTCAACAGAAGAAATTTTCGGAGTTTCATTTCATTACACGGAGAACGTTCGCCACATTTCATATTACTGCGGTGGCGGAGGTACTCGCTGTGGTGTGGTGTGGTGTGCAGTGCGGTGCTGTGCGATGCTGTGCGATGCTTTGTAGTGCTGCAGTCTGCCTTTACTTGGCGGTAAACAGCTAAACTTACCAACTTAATGTCTCTTAAAGCCGAGGGAAGGGGAAACACTCACTTTACACCAGTTTTCCCTACTACGTTTGCATTTGTCCGGCCAGATTAAAGCAGCACCATCTCTCCATCTCTCTCTCTCTCTCTCTCTCTCTCTCTCTCTCAGGTCTTACCCTTGATTTTCTCCCCACAGAACTTAGCAATGCCGCACCAATGGCTGGAGGGGAACCTGCCTGTGTCTGCCAAGTGTGCGGTGTGCGAGAAGACCTGCGGCTCAGTGCTCAGGTAGGGCTGGTGAGGCTGGTCAGGACGTGGTAAGACACCTTTAAGAAACGGGAAGCTCTTGTGTATCTTAATTTTGTGTCGAGCTTGGGGTATGATATGAATTAAGTTATTCATTTAATGGGTGTTGAAGTGAAATAAAGGTAAATGCAGTAGTTACCTACCTGTCTTACATTAGGTTAGGGGTGATTTGGGGGTGTTTAAAGTTTTTTTTTGTTTGTTTTTAATTTTTTATGTTCATATTAGTTTTTAGGAGTTTTTCATGTTCTTTGTAAGGTGTTTTCATGTTTTTGATGATGTTTTAAGGGATTTGCAAAGGCGGTTTTCATGTTTTTTATGATTTTTAAGATTTAGGTTAGGTTAGGGGATATTTTTTTGGGGGGTGGAGTTTAAGGTTGTTTTTAGGGGTTTTAAGGGTGTTTTTATGGTGTTTTAGGTTGTTTATAGCTGGGGGTTCAGTGTAGTATTTTTGTTCAAAATAATCTGGAACGGATTAAATGTTTTTTACATTAATTTCAATGGTAAAAATTGGTTCCTAACTCAAATTTTTGCAATTTGGAACAGCCAAAAAGAACTAATTAAGTTTGAATGAAGAGGTACCACTGTATGTACTTCATAAAAACAAAGAGCTACCACATTCACTGAACACCAGAGCATCCCCACCACTCACAGCATCCCCCCTCCATGGAAGAAGATGAAACACTTCTTTGAGTGACCCCCTTAACTATCATTGGGTGTATTTAGCTTCCCCAGGACCACCAGTAATGCCAGTAACACCAGTAACACCTGCCTCTCCCTCCCCCCTCCACAGACTACAGGACTGGAGGTGTCTGTGGTGCCGCTCAATGGTTCACACGGCCTGTCGTCCTCTCCACCCCACCCGCTGTCCTCTTGGTCCCTGTCGCATCTCCATTGTTCCGCCCATTGTCCTCTCCACCATAGGTCTGACCCTTGTGACTCGCATGCATTTTGAAACACAGGGACTGTTTTCATAAAATGTTTTAATTGGGTCCTCATGTTTTTTTCTTGTTCATTAGTGGTGCAGAAACCTTGTTAAACTGTTTTATGATGGTGAAACTGTCAGTGCAGACGCTGGTAATGTCTGTTGAAGGGTGTTGAGTGTTTCAGAATGCAATCTTCTATGGTGTATCTATGCTGCTGTCTCTCTCTTACATTAGATTGTGCTTTATTATTTTTCCCTCCCTCTTTTGTATCTTTTGAATTACCAGTAGTCCTTGCTTATTGTGTCTATTAATATTTATAATGTTTATAGAAGTGAAGTTTTATTATGAGTTATCTGACATTTGATTAATTTCATGTTGTGTCACAAAAGTGGAATAAGATTAATGAAAAATATGAGCAAGGATTTACTGTGATGAGTGACTGACTGATGGAATGAAAGAATGCTACAGTATAATCATGCAGCAGGATTAGAAGTACGGAAGTAAGTAAGAGTGTGTGACTGAGAGGGAGTAGAAGTAGAAATAGGTGATGATCATCCCTGGAGAGAGAAGTGAAGAGCTGGTGTGTTTGGCTTTCAGGAACAGATGAGTCTTGGGAGGCCACCAGACCGCAGGGATGCTCTCCCCTTCTGGTGTTTGTGAATAGTAAGAGTGGGGATAACCAAGGGGTCCGATTCCTGCGTCGCTTCAAGCAGCTCCTCAACCCGGCACAAGTGTTTGACCTGATGCACGGTGGCCCGGTGCTGGGGTGAGTGGCCACGGCTTGTGCTGGCTGGCTTGGCAATAACAGCAGCATTGATTTTCTTGGAAGAGTAAATGTTTGTTGCCATGACATATAGTTTTATATTTAATTTGGATTTCAGAGTTTTGGTGATTTACATGTTTTGTTTTTTCTCTATTTTCTTGATGTTTGCTTCTACATAATGTCATATTCTTTAATACCAAATTTCAGTATCTTCCTTTTGCTCATGTATATTGTTTGTACACACTTCTCCCTTGTGTAATGCATTTCTTTTACTGCTAATGAAAAGTGAGAGTCTTAGTGAATTTTTAAGCAAATAAACTTTAGACCATTATTTTATACACACACATTTAACTTTTCTTTGTCCATAAGCTAGCTAATTGAGTGAACCTATGACCCACTTCTCACGACTGACTATTTTGCTGCTGATATTGATTAATCTTCTTTCTGACCTAAATATCCCCTCTTGTTTGGTGGAAGAAATGGGGTTATTGATGATGATGATGGTTAACTGAAGGTGTTGAACAGGATATGAGGGGAGGAAAAATGCTGTGTGCTGTGGATAAAGTAATGTTCCCCTAACGGTATTAATTAATTCTTTTTTCCAACCTGTATGTATCTTGTTTAGTAATGTAATGAAAATAATGTTATTGATGAAGGTAGTTAGACTCAGAGTGGTGTACAAGAGAGGTGGAAGGAAATTAATAAGCCATGTGTGTGTGTATATGAATTTGTTAGTGTGATATGCATATACTTAGGTAATTTGGCTTAATACTCATTATATGTCTATATATTTGAGTTTTTTGGTTAAGAATTTCTCTTACAAATTTAGGGACATATTTTATATTTGTAGTTATGTTTACAGGATCTTTTATTTCAACTTTTTTCATTCTACATCATTGAATCATACTAAGACATGTTGCAATCGAGAAATACTTTCATCAGTATTTTCATGTAGTAGATCTGATTTATATTTTTATGAGACTTACTGGATATCATGATCTGTGTTCATAACATTGCTTCTGTTTATTGTTTATTCTCAGGTTACGTCTCTTCAAGTGCTTCAACCCATTCAGAATACTGATATGCAGCGGAGATGGCTCAGTGGGATGGGTCTTGTCGGAGATTGATAAATTGCATATGACGGTTAGTTTTTTCCTCTTTGTATCCATTCCCCACAAAATTCAATTGAATAACAAAGGGAAAAAACAAAACAAAAGATGGGTGCTTTTGTCAGTAAGGTAGTGGAGAGAGAGAGAGAGAGAGAGATAGAGAGAGAATCATCAGAACTAACAAAAATGAAGAAATAATCCACAATAAAAAGACAGATCAAGTAATATTTAGTCACTGCAACAAGGGAGTCATATGGCATCACTGAAACAGAATGAGAACCTGATGTTAGTTACTTAGCTTTCCGTCATTTCCTCACCCACAGAATCAGTGCCAAATAGGAGTGTTGCCTCTGGGGACGGGGAATGACCTGGCACGGGTGCTTGGGTGGGGCTCAGCCTGTGATGACGACACGCACTTGCCCCAGACACTAGAGAGATATGAGAGAGCCACCACCAAGATGCTTGACAGGTGAGGGTGCATAGACCATTAGTGTGTACGTTGTATGTAATGTGTTTGGCCTTATAGAAATTGTCTATAAATTACAAAAACTTCAATCCCTCATTATAATTTATTTTTCATTATTGTGACCTATTTTTCATGTCTTGCTTTCATTGAAGGTGGAGCATAATGAGCTATGTCAGCCATGTGGCTCTGCCAGCACAGCCAAAGTTGGAAATGGAAACGCTACACTCCCAGGTGGCTCAGTATGAGGACTCTGTGGCAGCACATCTTGCAACACTGCTCCAGTCTGACCAACACTCAGAAGTCATTGCATCAGCCAAGTGAGTCAGTTCATCATACTCTTCTTTATATAAAGAGGAGTGGAATGAGTCTATCCATAACACTTATGTCAGATAACACATGACAAATAAAGCATGAGAGTAAATACATCAATATTCCCCAGGGTGCTGTGTGAGACAATCAAGGCCCTCACAGTGAAGGTTGGCCGGAGCTGGGGTGAGGCATCCCACACCACAGAGGGCAGTGTGGACACCCAGGAGGACTCCCTGTCTGCCAAGTGCACTGTGCTGAATGACAAGCTGGACCTGTTGCTGCGAGCCCTGCATGAGGAGAGTGTGGCCTCCATGTCGTCAATCAGCACCACCACTGCTGAGGAGTCTTCTGTCATGGAGGAGGTGAGTGTCAGACATGCCAGGTATACAGAGATGTAATTTTGGAGTTGTGGGTTTTGGGAAATTATTGTCTTGAATAACATATCCTCCAATAATTCATTCTTTCTTTCATACAGAGTCCGGACACTAGTATTGACCTTGATCCCATTGAAAAGGGAGGCTCATATAAAGACAGTAAGAATATAAGTAATCAACAAAAGAAAAGAACAAAAAAGGTAAGAATATCTCACAATTTTATAGCATTTATCTAGAACATGAAGGCAATGTATTATTGAGCTGTAAGTATTGGCTAAAGCAGTACATGTAGGATATGATGTCAGCTAGCAGGTATGCAATAAGAGAAAATAAATGGCATGTTACCAGTATATGCATCCCTCAGGAATGCAAAGTAGAATTAGTTGGTCATATCCTTGCAGAAACACTTCATTGAAAGAGACGCCCTTATGTCCCGAGCTAACAGTCTGAAGAAAGCTGTGCGAGAAATAATTGAACACACTGAAAAGGCTGTGGATGATCAGAATGAGCAGACCCCCATCAGACTACCTCCTCCCACCATACTCCTCCAGCCCTCAGAAGATGTTTGCCAAAGTGATAAGCATGGAGCAGATATGTCCTCTCTACAGGTGTGCTTCATATTCTTTGTGGTAGTGTTAGTAATTTAAATAACACTGAATGGAAAATATTTGTCTTATGATCATATGTGTAACAGTCTTTCATGAGACGTATCGATCCTTAATGGTCTTTTTTACTGTGTACAGGTCCTCCCAACCATTGAAGGGTCATCCACTGAAGCATCCCCCTGCCCCTCACCAATGCCAGGCGCCAAACCAGTATTTGTATCATCCATCACAACAAACTTTCCACTTCCCCCTGTGTCTCCCATACCAAGTGTGCCATCCACCCATCCACTGCATCTCCCACACCTGAGCTTGAGTCACCAACCACCTGCTGGCCAGCCTACTATGCTGCTCCACCCATTAGGGGCTCCGGGTGAAAGTGGTGCCACAGATTCAGTGGGGCTTAATTTTCAGATGTTGTCACCTCTGCCAGATCAGCGGAGAGACAGTCACACTGAGTTTGAATTTCCAGTTAACATTCCTGTGCCTAGTGAGTTTGCTGATCTGTCAAGAAAAAGCAGCATGGTGGATGGGACCTTTGCTCATGACAAAAGTGCTATCTCTCTGGAAGGCATTGAAGTCAGAATCCAATCCTCAACAGACAACCTCATGGATGTGTGTGAAGATGAGCCGTACATGTTTGAGGAGAAGCCTATTGAGGAAAGACGAGAATCCTTACCGAGTCTATTGGACAAGTCATTTACCATTGATGAGGATGTGGAACATTCAGAAACGAAGAGTGAAATAGAGGACAGAGACCAATTGGAGGACAGTGGAAGTGCTGCTGGTGAGTCAGATGAACATGATGAGGTGCAGGAGGAGGAGCAGAAAGAGAAGACTGAAGGGCAGGAGAGTGATGAGGCTGATGAAACTGTAAAGGAAACATGGACAGGTGATTGTGCCTTGGGTGAAAATGGTGAGGACAACAGCACCCCGGAGGCTGACTCTAGTGCACTGGATGAGACATCAAGAGAAGTGGAAGGGGAGGCTCATGGTACTACACAGAAGGAAGAGGCAGATGCGCTTTCCATCAAAGAAAAGGAGGTGGAAGAGACAAATCTTACAAAAGAAGATGCTTCCACACAAGAAGAGGAGGAAGAAGAAAAAGAGAAAGAAAAACAGACAGAGGAGGCAGCAGAAGCATGTCTCATAAAATCAGATGAAGAAGTGGAGGCTGTGAGTGTAGTGGAAGAGGAGCAGGAAGTGAGCCTGAGACGGGAGGAACCAATGGGAGAAGATGCTGCTATAGAGCCAAGCACCCAAGAGGTTCCTTTAGCTGAGGAGGAAGTACCTGATATCCAGGAGGAGGAGTTGGAGGCAGCAATGGACATCAGCAGCGGTCCACCAATGGAGCGCATCGTGGAGGGAGCTGAGGCCGTGACTGAGGACGAGATGGAGGAGGAAGAGAAAGGTGAGAATTATGAGTAAACCTTTATTGTTGATAGTACTGAAGTCTGTTATGCATGAGTTGTATAAAAGTAAGTTATTCTAAATTTGCTTTTTACAGTGTTAAAATAAAAGATATAATTCCAGCAAGCTGGTTAGAGTTGCAGTGATTCAGAATTTTGAAGTGTTAAATAGTAATGTTGATATAGATAAATCATCTATAAATAGTATACTGTGATATATAACTTAGAAGTATATTGATAATGCATTGATAGTCATAGTACCACATGAGTTTTTTCTTGGATAGCTTTCGCATGCTTTCATCATTTGCTCACCTCATCATTGGCAAGATACAGACTTATAACCACTTACACAGACTCTTTACAGTCTCTTTGGCTTGGAGCTGGGAAATGGAATAATTTCTTGGTACTATATCTAAAGGAATTCAATATAAAATGAAAATAATGTACTTAGATTTATAGAAATATATACTATTGGAGCAAAATTCTTCACAAGTCGAATACTATCTTGATCTTACAAATGGGCTTCCAGTTGCATTGATTCAAGCATGGTGTCTCTCTATAAGTCAACACCGCTGCCTTCTGTTGCAGACAGTGGTGCTCCCCACACTACTTTGCACAATGGGTTTTTCTTCCTTCCAAGCATTTCTCTTTCTGCTTACCTCCTTCCTCTTTTTCTTGATGCATTGTTCTTCACAAACAGTGCCCCTCTCATATTGCATGTTCCTCCTTCTATTACATCTTCAGATACACAGTCACGTTTTTCTATCGTCGTTAGGCATCATTCAAGGATCACATTCACTCTACTGCTAAGACGAAGATACAATACATCTCCTTCTAATTATTGTGCTCACTTATGCAGTCTCATCATTCTTCTCCACATAAACACTTGTTTTGCTTCTCATTGGTATTTTTTTCCATCTTTTAAGTTATCTTTAAATTATGAAACATCCTAAGAATCATGTTCTTTATTCTGCAATGCCTTCTTTCTCTCTTTCTTTTGCTATATGCTTCCCACATGGGTGTTATTTCTCTGTGGATTTTTTCGTGCATTCCTAAGATTTTTTATAATAATATTGAAATCAGGTCTTCTCTCTGCCTTAGTCTATTAGCATGAGCATATTTCCAATAATGCTCACAAAGCATATTTTGATTATTTAACCTTTTTCCAATGACAAAAAAATGAAAAATGAGTTGAAGAATTGAATTATTTGGTGTGCTTTGATCTGATTAGAAACTAGTAATTAGTCATGTACTGAAATTAATATTATAGTTTGATGTACGTATGTATCTACATGTTTCATTCGTAGCTGATAACTTTGTCTTTGTTTTTTTTTTTGTCTCAGAATTTGATTATTTTTGTGGCACTGTGGTATCAAGTTTGAGGTGTTCTAAACAATAACTTTTACTTGCTTACCTGACATGAAGATAGTGGCCTCATTCCTCACTTCTAGTTATGTTTGAGTTTACTTCTGACCCGAGTCAAGTTAGCAGTGTACTGTGTGTGTATGTGTGATAGATCACCAGCAAGTGTTTGTCTCTTAGGTTGGTTCACACCTGCTCCTCATGTCTCATTTTGTGGTGTTCTTCTGTGTATTTTCTTTATTTTTGTAGACATTTAGTAATGTATGACTCGTCCCATAGAAGTATGTTGTGCATATTCTTTTATGTATGTATATTTAGTGTGTTCAGATTTTGCCATTCTATATATATATATATATATATATATATATATATATATATATAAAGCTATAGATGATACTGAGAGACATGAACTGGAAAACACTGCAATATTCATGATACCTTTTGGTAAGGAACATTTTGTTTATGAACCAGTCCAGTTGTAAGTGTCACATGACAATGAATTTATGCACTACTGTATATATCATGTGACAAGGAGAAATTCAGAGACCAAAATTAAGTTCTACTGAAAAATTAAGATCAACAAACATAAGTATAAACTGACAGATTGTTCTTAGTGATATAAACACTTTTATTGGCCATTCTTTTGCTTTAGTATTCACTAAAGCATTTCTTCTCAAATTCACAAAGTATTCTCACTATGAAAGGACAGATTTTTGAATGGTCTGAGGAAAGCTTTGCAGGATTATTGAAAAGATATAGGTAGTGCCAGTACTCAGGTACTCTATATATTTGTATTTAGATATTTGTGAAGAAAATCAATGGAAATGGCAATTTTTAATGCATATTTATGTAGATGTAATCTGTACACAATATACTCTCTTTTAAGTTACTCTATTACTACTGCATTTATGTGGTCTTGTTTTGGCATGTACAGTACACGTATAGGCCAAGTCCCATTACTAGGATGTCGAACTATGGGACATTTGTTTTTTGTGGGTGTGTTGAGAGTTGAGGAGCAAGGCAAGGCAAGGCAAGCAGGCCAGGGACTCTTAGCTGCCCTCTGCTCTCCTCCCTGGATGTTGTATATGGCTGTTACCTCGGCCTGTCCTGTGGTAGCCAATAATCCTTTGCTGTATTATATGAGAATTTGAGGATGTTCCACTATTTCTAGAACAATGATGTTTATCTACTAATTAGAAGAACAAGTGGGGATATATATGTTTACTGTGTGTGTGTTGGTTGTGATGAATGTCCTTTTTTGGTGTTGTGTGTTAGTAGGTGTGATTTTTCTGTACTGTTTGAATGGAGAATTTTTATGTACTTATGTGTACTAGTATTTGTGCATGATTTTGTATTGTTAGCATTGTTTGTTTCCTGATTTTGTTTGGTTTGAGGATATAAAGTTTTGTGATGGTGAATGATATGGTACTGCAGTTCAATGTATGCACTCTTTTGTATGTTTTATTGCTTGCCAAAGAGAAACCTACCTGGAGCATGGCTATCATTGTCGCTTTCATTAGATTGTTTCCACTCTTTCCTTTTGCACTCTGCTTTGTCTCTTTCTCACTCTGCACTCACTCATCACTAATACCACTGCCTTCTCCCTCCTACTGTTGCAGCTTCATCGGCTTTTGAAGGTGGATCTGTTGTCAGTTTGACACTTAAACAACTTGCTTTGAGGTCTGGATATACATGATGATATGAGCATTCACCATTTTTTATCATCATACTTTAAAAGCTTCATCACCTGACCAACCATGGAGCCTCACGGTGCCTCTTCTCCATCAGCATCAAGGCGTATATCTTCAGGCTCAACCCTGAAAAGTCAAGCCGGCCGCATATCCATATCTGCTGGGCGGGACAAGAACAGGAGTCCCGATCGTGGGGGGCGGGGGTCCTTCTGCAAAGGGGTAGCTAGGGATTCTACGGCTGCTCGCCCATCACGCAAACACCTCCCTATCATCAACCCACTAGTCTCACTACCCATGTGGCCAAGTAGGTTGACCCTAGAGGTAGTGGCCACCTTTCAGTTGCTTTACAGTATGTCCATGTGTGGACTGTTTAGTGATTTTATGCATGGGAATCCAGTAGGTATTGTATAGAATATTTGTTGCTTAGTTCAAGCATTTTAAATATGTTTACTATTCCCTGTAAATACTATCAGCCATAAATTCCCTCTACATTTTCACAGGTCAGTTATGGAATTTTGCTATTACTGTAAAATTATGTCATGAATCAAGGTAACATGTTAGTTGTATATGAAGAGAAAGGTCCTGTGGTTTTGTGGTTTAGGTTTGAAAATAGATAAACTCTGAGAAAACTAAGTGTAGTGTGGAGCTGTATTGGATCCCAGGGATCCCATCAGTTCAATGTTGTACATAATGTGAGGTTGGCCTGGCAGTGTGACGTTGTACCAAGGATGCCTTGGGGTGTGGTAGGGTGATGGAAATCCTTGGCTGCCTCTGTGTTAAGACTGGTTAAGGAATTGCAACACTGATGTACATTGTTTGGTGTGATGGTGGGTTTACATGTCCAAGGCCCATATGTAAATGCAAATAATTGCATGCAGTGTGCTTTTTCATAAACAATCCAAGAGTTCAGGGATGCATGGTGCAAAAACCTTTGTTTACAAAGTAGCTAACCATTTGTGTGAATTTGGAATGTGTGTGCGTGTGTGTGTGTGTGTGTTGTTGTTTTCAGGATATATAGGCCAGAGGAAATTTTTGTATACTATACATGAACTCATTAATCCTGTCCTGTGTGTGTGTATATGCATATGTACATATGTGTGTGCGTGTTTGCGTGTATGTGTGCGTGTGTATGTGCTAGTTAGGAGGAATTAAAAGGTATTTATTTGCTACACTCTAAAAGGTAAATAGGTAGAGGTATTAGAGAAAATAGCTTAATGTAATAAGGTGGTAATGAAACGATGTGATAGCTCCTGAAGCAGATTGTGTTGTGTTCATACATTTCATGTGGAACAGCAAAGTAAGTGTGTATAAAATTAAGAATTCCAGGATAAGATGTATGGAACCAACAGTGCCTGTAATGTTCCTGTGGTTGTGCCATTCGAGAAAGTGAAGTTTTCAACACCTTGTACAGTCAATCTTATAACAGTTAGGATTGTGAGGGACAGGGAAGGCAAAGAGGGAAAGAAAAGAAAGAAGTAGGTAATTTTATTTTAATTCTTTTTGCAATAAGGCAGACATTAACATACAGGTAACCAAGTTTTTTGTATGATATTTTATACCAATAATTAATATAAATTTCTTGTACCATTAAGAAAGGAAGAAAAATTAAAAACTTGGTTGCTGTTTTTTGTTTATTATATAATCATTTATTAGAAATATTCCATGAATATTTTTCTTCAACATAAAGTAGTTCTTGACTGGGTTTAGAGTCTAACCCCATCTGGACCCACAGACATAACTGCTGGTGGTAGTACTGGTGGCCTCATCAGGAAAGTGCTTCTTGCCAATGCTGACACACTGTGTGCTGCTGCCTCTCCTCTTATGGACCTGGATGACTCCTCCCTGTAGGTGGAGGCTTGGCTGTTGGATGAATTGTATTGCCAATGATACTACTCTGCTTTGATAAAGAAGGGAAGATATAATGAATACATTTTAGTTATGTGTATGGTACAGTTTTCTCTTCTTTTTTCAGAGAGGGTTTTACTGAAAGATGTATAATGAACAATTATTTTGGAATTGGGATTGATGCCAAGATTACACTGGATTTTCACAACAAAAGAGAAGAGCATCCAGAGAAGTGCCGTTCAAGAACCAAGAACTTCATGTGGTATGGAGTTCTGGCATCCAAGGAATGGCTGTGTGTAAGTGTCTGCTAAAACTTGGTAGTATGTATTCATATAATAACAATTTGTCCAATGTGCTGACTTTTTAGAAACAAAGATCATGTCTTTATATTAAGAATTCACCTCCAAACTGGGCAATGTTGTAGCCTTACTTTTTGAAGCTGCCAGCTACTTATATATAGTAAAAGAATCTATGACACTTTTTTCAGAAAACTTACAAAAACCTGGACCAGAGAGTACAGCTTGAATGTGATGGAGAAAGGATCCCTCTGCCCTCATTACAAGGCATTGTTGTTCTCAACATTCCCAGGTCAGCTCTTATTTCTATCTTTCCTTCTGATTGATGTTTCTTGGAACTCCTTCTAAGTCTACAACTTCATGCTTCCACAGTTCAATTCTGTACTGTATAGGTTAGTTAGTCTTCACAATTTGTTCCCTTAGTGAATGGAATTTTAATTGTATATCCTTTATTTTATCCAGGGACTTCAAAATGTAACAAACAATACTTACAGGATATCTTATCATTCTTTGCAGTTTTATGGGAGGCACCAACTTTTGGGGAGGGACAAAAGAAGATGACAGTTTCTTGGCACCAAGTTTTGATGATCGAATCCTGGAAGTTGTAGCAGTTTTTGGCTCTGCACAGATGGCTGCTTCTCGCATTATTAATTTACAACACCATCGAATAGCTCAGTGTTCCAGCATTAAGATCACAATCCTGGGAGAAGCCGGTAAGTGGATGTATTGGTGAATAGTTCATTTTTTTCATGATTAAACTGTGTCTTGGGGCATCAAGGAAACTGAGGTATTTATCTGAAGATGGGATAAATTAAGCATGAGAAACTCTTCCCAGTTGATTTTCTTTCAAAGTCACAGAAACATGTTTGGTCCTGTATTGACCAAACCAAAATCACCATGACTATGACCATCATGTTTACAAGATCAAGAGTCATGTGGATTTTAATCAGTTTCAATGATTGTTCTTCTACATGTGATTGTATTGAATGTTAGATGCTAAAAAGTATGTTTACGTTTGAACTTTGCAGGAGAAGATGGCGTTCCTATTCAGGTTGATGGGGAAGCCTGGACACAGCCTCCTGGAATAGTTCGAATTGTTCACAAGAATAGAGTGCAGATGTTATGCAGGAATCGGGTAAGTAACATTAGACTGTATCAGCCTGTCTTGTCTGTATTGGCATGGATTGGTGCATATGAATGGAGGCTTAGCAAATAATGTTATGGGATTATTTTGCAGGATTTAGAAGTATCACTCAAGGCCTGGGAGGAGAAGCAGCGTAGCTTAGGAAGCCACACCAAACAGTTGACCTTGCTTGCTGATGAAGAGCTGCCTGTCTTGGCAACATTAGCCACATTGGTAAGATCAGTTATTCACTTGTTCCCTATATTTGACAGATTCATGTGCTTATGCTCTACAATTTTGAGACATTGGTTTTAATGATTGAGCATTGTACACAAAATTGGAATCTGCATAAATTTCTCTTTTGGTGCCAATCTGTGATAAAATCTGTAGATGTTGTGGATTGCTGTTGTGTCATCAGCAATAGAAAATTTGGAGACATAGCAGTTATGTTTGTTGTATTTCTAGGTTGCAGATGTGATCAGCCATGTGAAGATGGTAATAACAGCCAACCCCTGCCTGGAAGCAACCTTTGGGGAAGTAGCCACCTCAGCCACTGCCAGCTTGGATAAAGTGTGGCGGGATGGTAAAATTATTGAAAGTGTAAGTTCTGAAGGTTACTGTATATTTTGTTTTATTATATATGAGAAAAATAGATTAGATATTTGCCTTGATTTATATTATATAGATTAAAGTATTATTATTATTATTATTATTATTATTATTATTATTATTATTATTATTATTATTATTATTACTATTTTAAAAGTGGTTGCTATGCATCAAATTGTAGATGTTTTAATGTCTTATGTATTTGTTGTTGTAGCCGAACTTGAGGATGTTGGCAACACAGTTGGTGCATAATATACGGCATCTTCAGGCAGAGATTCTTCATGCACTAAAGGATGACCCCAATGTGAGCTCTGAAATCTTTTTATCATATTAGTATTTGAATCTATATATTAATTTCTTTTGGCCATTAGTGGACTTTTCATGGATCATTTTACGTACCCGCTTATTTATTTTGATTACAGTCTCTACAGTTTTATATAACAATTTTGTTAGCATAGCTTGATAACATTTAACAATAAAACTTTGATTTTCAGATAATGAATCAAACTCTGTCAGACAACCTTCAGACCGTTCTGTCTTCCCTTGATAGTGTCTTGAAGTCAAAGTCTGTCCATGAGAAGGACAGCCTCATGCACTTTGCCTCAGAAGAGGAGGTGAGCAGTATGATGATTAGCAGTATTTTCATCTGAGCTCTAAATGTGTCCTTTGCTATTTCTATTTCATCATGCAAGTTAAACCTTGGTACTAATGGATGTTTTTTTATGCATGGGGAGTAATAAATTTGAATGAGATTTCCATCATTTTTCCAAGGAACAGTCCTTTCTTCGGAAATGCTTTTCTTGTTCAAAAGAATTTCTTCAAGCCATGTGAATCTCTGCTGATTTGTAAAGGTCTAACAGTGTTATACGACATGAGTTTTGGCTCCAGTATATTAGTCATCAAAATAATTTTCTTCCATGAGAATAAAACATAGTGGTATTTCAAAGTGTTTTGATTATATATGATATGAATGTTGTCAAATTTCTTGTTTCTTCAGGGAGAGCCTAAAAGAGTCCACTCCAAAGGACTATTCAAGTTGAAACTAAAACGTGATGGGCGAAGAGGAGGCTTTGAGAGGGAGGTGAGGGAGTGGGGCACTGAGGAGGTGGCGGCATGGCTGGATACACTGCTGCTGTCTGAGTACCAAGAGTCTTTCCTTAGTCATGACATCCGGGGTGCTGAGCTGCTCAATCTGGAAAGGAGGTGGGTGCATTCTGATTATGTTCATAGATTGCAGCTCCATAAGTATTTGTACAACATTTATGATAATTGTATCTCCTGGCTTCTCTTTATGTCTATGTGAGTTGCAGTGACTGATGCTAATATCTCATTTGATGCTTGCAGGGACCTCAAAGAGTTGGGAATAACTAAGATTGGTCATATTAAGAGGATTCAGCAAGGAATTCGGGAAATCAAGGACAGTAAGTCCCATAGTTAAGTTTTACCTTGAAGTGTTGAAACTAATTTTTACTCTCTGAAAGTTGAAGGTTGTTAGTTATATAATATCAGTCATATTTGAGTATTGTGAGGACTATTGGAAATATTTGTATCTGTGACTTTCAATAACTTGATATCCAATCACAAAGGAACACACTTTCTTCAAAATTTCTCCAAGTACAAAGTGTTTTGTATGATTTTTGGTTCTATTTTTATCATGAACATAATCTAAGTGCATATTGGATATTGTTCAGTCATATTTATTACTAAATAGGTTAAAGTATTTATTTAAGACCCATTATATGATGAGGAGGCTGTATTATGAGAAGATAATTGCTGACTGAATCACATGGTTATGGTAGAGTTTGCATTGTGAGGGTGTTTCTACTCTTCCATAATATGGTGTTGATTTTTCTAACGTCTTGCTAAATTGAATACTGTTTTTAAGGCTTGGCCATTTTATATGCTATAGGCTCCAATAAGAAATATAGGCTAGTCATTCTTTTATAATACTACTGTTACCTTCTAGGATAGTGAAATGGCAGCTACTTATGCAAATTAATGCTGTTGTTTGTTCCTAAGTTTCATATATTTATGTGATGTGTATTTCTTTTATGAAGTCAATGAATCAATTCTGTATTGAATTTTAAGTATGCCTGTTCTAAGGTGTAGACGTTACATCTTCTTGCATTGTTTTGGTGCCCACACACTTTTTGAGAAGATTTGTTATACAAAAATATTGTGTATTTTCCATAATTATTTTTAGTAGTACTTTTGTAGTACATCATATAGTATCATTTGTAATGATGTATATTCCTAAACTTATTTGTATTACTAATGTTACTGTTGGTCATAAAAGTGTAAAGTTCTTGATGCAGTGCATATATATATATATATATATATATATATATATATATATATATATATATATATATATATATATATATATATATATATATATATATATATACTTATCATATTTTCTAAATTTTAACCATGATTGACAGTCTTGCTGCTTTAAAAAGATTGTCAAAAGTTCAAGGATATAATACTATTGTCTTGCCTTTATAGTAACTGCAACAATCCTTGTTCTCTACTCTTTATGCTCATCATGATAGCTTTTCAAGGCTGATGCTGCCAAGGATGGTGTGTAGAGGTGAGGGGCTGAGGGCAGCATTGTTAGCCTTGTTCTTGTCTGTGTTTTGCTGGTTAGATATGAGCCATGCTCATCTTGATGCTTAATAGTAATTTATATGCTTCATCTGTATTTGTAACTGTTCAAATTTAATATTGTACTCAAAAAGTACACACAAAGGAATAATGATTTTGATGGGTTTTATATATATATATATATATATATATATATATATATATATATATATATATATATATATATATATATATATATATATATATATATATATATATTTCATGCATATTAAAGCTACATGTTTGACATTCACATTTTTTTTAATAAGTAAGAAAAACACAATGCAATGCACTTGTGCAGTTCATTAGAGCTGCTGTTGTATTCCAGATTGTACTTCATGTTACTCTGCCATGTGATACATTGTGCATTGCCTCATGACAATTGCTTTGTCTTACATTGCTGTTTGTTGTTGCTGGATGTTTACCAGCGCCCCCTCAACTCACTGCATAGTTTACAAAGACAGTCATCACACTCGTTAAGGCAGCTATATCATCCTTCAGCTGTGGGGGCACTGGGCCAGGCAGGGTTGTCCCACAACCACCCCACTGTCAACAGATTGTGGTTAGGAAGGAATACCATTGTCTCACTCATCACCACATCATTCTCATCATCATTTTCTTCATCATTCTCTTCATCATCATTTGAAAAAAGGCAGGTTCCACATCTTCATTGGCCATTATTAAAACAAGAAAGATAAAAGATAACATCACTTTTTGTGTGGTGTAGATAGGCTAGTACTGGTGTTGGAGCCCTCCCTCTCTGAACCAAGCCCCCTTGCTGTTGGAATCTCCAGTGTGTATAATGAATCATTCCATCTCCAACCAGGATATTCTAAGGTATCACAGTATTATAGGTGTTATTTGTATTGTATTCTTTTCTCACCATACTACATAGTAACACATGATAATATGTATGAGTTATTTTTTTGAAGTTTCACACATGCATGTATGTGTACATTTTTGGTGAGCCATCTGCACACATTTTCAATCTAGTTTTATATTTATAATATATTTAGCAGAAATTTTATATGATTCACAATATTTTCACCACATTTACCATTTATGAAACGTGCCTAAATCCTGTTGATGGTGTTATCTTTCTAACATTGATATTTGTATTGTCGTGTCTTTCTATGCTGTTGACCTTAGGTGGCATTTGTTTTGGGTGTCTTTGCACTTCCTGTGGGCACTCATTCCCCTGGTGGTGCTAACCTCGTGTTTTTGGCTTTACTAGTCTCTCCCTTATCAATAAGATGTCTTTTTGGTGTGAGTTGTGTGTTAGTATGTGGCATTTTCTTCTTTTGAACACTACCAAGTTCCTGAGAGGTGAGTTGAGTGCACTGGCTAGGCTGTGGTAAAAGGCATCCACATGTCATGAGATAGAAAAAACAAACCATCACTTATACTACCAAGTGACTCTAGAAGGAAAGGTTATGTATTTTCTCTTTTTATTCATACATTTATTAGTGTACATGAGTTTATGAGATGTTTACAGAAAGCATTAAACATTGTTTATAAGTGTGTTTATGGATTTTTAGGTGTTATATACGTTCAAAACAAATTTTTAGAGGAAACACAGTAATTATGATCTATCTAAGTATATGTACAAGGCTAACATTTCCAGCAAAGGGTTTTAATTAAGACAATGCACCCTTATCCACACACCTATTCTCAGCCACATTTACAAAATATTTACTTATTGGGCTTTTTTTGTATTCAGTGGAGTAGTCAATTATCTTGTTGGGAAATAAGCAGCATAACTTGACATCATTTCTTCAAGGAGGATTACATTATTATAAACAAAGTAATATTGTGATTAGTGTACTACATACATAACAGAGATTTAAGTTTTACTTTCTTGCATTTTGGTATTATTTTGAGCAAGTTATCTGTAAAAGGGGAAAAAAGGTGAAGTGTGGCTATGTGGTGCAGTGTATGCCCAGCCTAGCCTGGTCCAGATGTACTGGGGAAGTGTCCTGGCCAAGGCATTTCCCCTGGACCAGCCTCAGCAGTGCCTCCCATCATGGATGACAAGAAACACAGTCCTGTACCTTTTTTGGTGTGGTATGTGATGCTCATGTCTACTTTAGGGAAACTACTTCATCTCCTTGGCTTATTGTTTCTAAGGTACAGTGTAAAGGAGCTCCTAACATAATAGCAATATTATATGTGCATAGAGAACTTTAATTGTAAATTCTGAAATTACCAAAGCTTGGCTTTTTTGTCAAAAGACCTCAAGCTTTTGCTTCTAAACCATGTATTTTAGCATAGTGAAATTCCAAGAATATTCATTACAAGTAAGATGTTGTACATCATTTAATCATTGTATTTCTTACCAATGATTTATCTGTACTTTTTGTTTTTTATGTGGCTGGTGCCAAATTTATTTTGAATCAACAAGGTGTCACATCACTTGTTAAGTCTTGAAAAGCTGTTATTTCCAGCAATTAATTGTTGGTGTATGTTATGCTTCAGTTATTCCTTTTGATGGAATTACTGTTACTAAATAGTGAAAGTTAAGGTTGTTAGAGATATCATGACATACCTGTAGCTACCCCGGCTTTGCAAACATTGTATGATTATGATCTATGATACTTTTCTATTCATCATATTTGAGAATAAGATGTGCAGATTTGAACAACTTGGATTGATTATTTTCATCACAAACATCTGTAAGAGCTACAGTTATATGATAAGAGTTATAATTACCAACTTATAAGTTATGACTATGGTCTTGAGTCCCTTTGATTAGCAATACTATCATTATGAATGTATTTAGATGTTAACAATGAAAGTTTATACATTTCATGTTTCACATTCATCTTACAGAATACACACACCTACATTTATGTATACCTCTGTCTCAGTAATGCATGCATTGATTCGCTTCATCACAAACAATTGTTTGTAATGACAAACAAAGACCTTTTTTGGGAATTTCAACTTGGTAATGAAAAGTCTTATGCATTGTACATATACACTTTGTGGTACAGTATCATGAACATCTGTAGAGTGATGGATATTTTACAAAACTGAAAGTAGATCATAAAGTTTTCTTATGCCTGCAATTTACTTTTTTTTATTTTATTCATATATAAAGGAAGAGCCTTCCAACTTCCAGTGTGAATGTTTGCCTCAACACAAACTGTTATGCAAAGGAAAAGTGTGGGATGATATGTTGGAGAGAGTGCTGTGTATATTAAGCAAATGAGTATTAGAAACTTCACTCCTAGTAATGTTGTGGATGTGGATTCCACAAAGATGAAGTGAAATGGAATAGCAGTTGATGTGTCATAAAAGTACAAAAAAAGTAGTGTCAGATATGAGGCAGCTTGGAGTCTGAAAATGTGCACAATTATATTGTTCAGGATGTGTGTCTTTGCTTGTTCTTGAGGTCTTGAGGTGGAATCAGAGAGAAATGTTTTATGATTTCTGTAGATGCTGGTGCTTACCAAGAGACCTGTGTGTGTGCAGTCTGCTGAGCAACAGTTGCACTAAAAGCAGTCTAATGTGTGGTTACATGGTATATTCATAGTGATTTGATTTACAGCTTTTGCTTCACCTGACCAGAATTACAATCAGAGCTATAGTGAAGGATAATATGCAGTATATGCGAAATCACATCATGATGCATTGGTGAAACTAGAACATAAGTTTCACAAACATCACTTGGTTATCTTAACCTCTCTGGTATTGCCTCCTTTATACGAAGATAGGATAATGTGCCCTTCTCTTTCATATTTGTATGTTGTGTCATGTAACTAGTTTTTTATCAGATTATGTATTGTAAGCTGTAAAGGTTTTTGAAGATTGTTTTCAAGTTATTTGTTACTGGAGGAAGTAGACCACTAATAAGTGTACTTTCATAACTGGTTTCCAATCTTATGATTACATGCAGTCAATGGGAAGCAGACAAAATATCTTCATCTCATCTTGTCAAAGCTTTATAAATGCTGAAAATGGTATGTCAGTTGTTCATCAGTAATGAACTCAGTGACTTGTGGTGTGACTGATTGTGATTGTGTCTTGAGTTTCTGTATGTAGTATACCTACATACGTAAATAAGTCACGACATGTAATCATTGGTGTGTCACCCAGATGAATTGATTGATTTGTTTCAGTATCTAGTCTCTTTCCTTTGTGTGGATTGTATAGTGTTGGTTTTAAAAGTTACCATGAGTGCATTGCAGAATCATTACTTGTGCATTTGGTTGTATTTTTTGTTTATGTAGGTATTCAGTTCCTTTGTTAGAAGATACAAGTGAATTTTTTTTTTTTTTTTTTTTTTTTTATGATCATCTTGTACTTATCAACTGCACTCCCTTTAATGTTATGTCATACTTTACAGTATCATTCCTTTTGCATTGCCTTCTCCCTATTCTGTTTCCAATCCAATATATAACATTTTATCTGATGGTTTTTCCTCACATTAACTGATTTTTTTATTTGGATATTTTATTGTGTGAATGATCTGTATCAGCATATAAAAATGACATGGCAAATTGGACATGTAGAGTATTTTTTTCAGTGTTTTTAATCAATACACCAATGCAATGTAAGGACTGGTAAAGAGCTCAAGAACGTAAATGATGCTTAGGGGTAAGTGTACACATGACGTTCATAAGTAAGTTTAGTGTTTTTTTTGTTTTTTGTTTTTTTTCAAGTAGAGTGTATAGGTGAAAGTATTTACTATGAAGTAAGATGGGCCATAGCAGGGTTCAGCAGGGTATGAGAAGGCACTACCTCACCTGTAGGGTAAGGAAAAGCAAGGCAGTTTGTGTTGTATTACTTAATATGGACTTTTCTGATCATGTTACTCATAATCATTTGCCCCTACTTGACTATTCTCCTTGATGTCCAATATTTATCTTTTTTCATGGACTCACTCATCTTCACTGTATAAAATCATCACCTTTTCCCTTCTCTTCCACCATCATCATCATTACAGCAACCACCACCACCACCTTTCACCCCTCAGAGGGGACACATGCAAGAGATAGCAATAGCACAAATGGTACTTCTTTAGAGGGCATATCGTTATTGTCAACACTATTATGTAGTCCATGCTGGCAACCTATTAACCTGTTTTTGTGAATCTAAATGTTACATATGTAGAGTGGCACACCAAAGAATATGATTTTGAAAAGAAATGCAGCAATGTGATTTTCTTTTCAAGCAGTGATCCATTCATTTTAAGGAATCCAAACATGTTGTATTATGATATATATGTGATCTTTTCGTTTGATAGTCGAGCAGGTAACCATGGCCAAAGATCCCTTATGCTAGAGCCCACAGTGCGGGAAGGAAGTGAGTAGCAGTGCCATTGTTGCGTCACTGCTGCGAGGCTGTTGTGCGGGTGATGAGCGAGAAACACCGCTAGTATGTTGGTATGAATGATGGTATTTTATTGTATTTCATGGGATTGTGGTGTAGTGTAGTGTAAGTCAGTAGCTGTTCTCATGGCAGATCACTATGCTGCTTGAGTGGTGCTGACTCATCACCTCATTTGTTGCCACACTATATTATACTTTTCCATCTCAACCGTGTATAATAATTTATAAGTCATCTGTTATAACTTTTTTAATGCATATACAAGTCTTCAATAAATGTTTATTCAGTATATAATGTTGCTTTATTCACTCTACACCTCTAAAGCAACGAAATGCTTATAAAAACAGAAAATCGTAGTACTGACACTAAAGAATAGAATTAGGAGATGATCGGGGGAAAAAATGAACCAGCGGATGAGCGGGGTAGTAAGAGGAGAGGGTAATATTAACCATCACCTTGTCTCAATAATTATTGCTTTATCACCTTAAAGAGATGTTCCATAATAATTAGTTAGTGCATACATATGACATTTTTATTCGCTAAAATTTCCATGAATAATGGAGCTGCTGTCAACTTAATAATTAGGGACTACATATGTAATCATTCGGTTGATAGGGGTTAATTAACTGAAAGAAGCGAAATAGAATAGCCAAAATTGGAGAGAAGGTGGAGGGAAATTCATGTAGGTGGAGGAAAGTGGAGGAAACATGTGGAGGGAGAAATGGAGGAAAAGAGAGAGAGGTGAAGAAATTATCTTTACACACGTCTCTAAGCCAAACAGAGAGAGAGTGCTGAGGGAAGGATAGGCCGTGAAATCTTATCCTTTTTGCATTTTTAGGCCTATTGGAATCTGAAGGTGAGGGAATAGTAGAATAGTCATCGTACTATCCACCACGATAGTCAGAATAGTCAAAATGAGGCGGAAAATAGGAGAAAAGCCACCACCTGATCTAGAGAAAAGAAAAAAAAAATTAGAGCCAACTTTAACAATACTTCTCTCATTATCTGTACAGCCACCACCACCACCACCACCACCGCCCCTGCAATGGGCCGCATATTTCTGGAACACCTGGGCGGGACACGGCTGTTCTGCCCCACTTCCTATACAAAACTGACCAACAGAACTGAGCTCATTTCCACCCGGTGAGATCAAAATTTGACCTTTATTGTACCAAAGAATCATTACTTTTAGTTTCGTGGTTTTAATGTGATTAGGGATCAGCAGGGGTGCAGGAAGGGTGTACGACAAGTTTCCTTAGGTTAGGGTGTGTTTAAGGTTTTTTGTTTTTTTTATGTTTAAGTACAAAAGAACGATATTTTTTCATGGTTTTAATCTGGTTAGGTTAGTTTTTTTGGGTGTTTGGGGGATAATGTTTTTGTTTGGTTTGTTTTTTTGTTTTAGTTTGTGTGTTAAAGCAATAATGTTTAGACTTTCATAGGTTTCATTAGGTTAGGGGTGTTTTTTGGGGGGTATTTTCTAAGGTTCTTTTAGAGGTTTTAAGGTGTTTAAGGTTCTTTCTTATGTTTTTTGCTCTCTATGAACACCTCCAGTTAGGTTAGGTTAGTTTTTTGGGGTGTTTGGGGGATAATGTTTTTGTTTGGTTTGTTTTTTTGTTTTAGTTTGTGTGTTAAAGCAATAATGTTTAGACTTTCGTAGGTTTCATTAGGTTAGTCGTGTTTTTTGGGGGGTATTTTCTAAGGTTCTTTTAGAGGTTTTAAGGTGTTTAAGGTTCTTGCTTATGTTTTTTGCTCTCTTTGAACACCTCCAGTTGCGACCACTGGGACACTTGTAGTGGGACATTAGATTTTGTTAAGTTAGAGGTGTTTTTTTTGGCAGTTTTAAAGTTTTTTGAAGGTGGTTTTAGGATTTTTAAAGTTATTTTTGCATATCCTATCTGTAGAGGAGGGTTAACATTAGGTTAGGTTACATTTGGTTAGGGGTGATTTTGGGGGGGTTTAAGGTTTCTATATTTTTATATTTAGAGGGGTTTTTCATGTTTATATTGGTTTTTAAGAGTTTTCATGTTATTTGAGGTTTTATTAAGGTGTTTTCATGTTTTTGATGATCAGTTTAGGGGTTGGCAAAGACAATTTTCATGTTTTTGACTCTTTTTAAGGTTTAGTTTGGGTTAGGGGATATTTTTTGAGGGGAATGGTTTTAAGGTTGCTTTTAGGGGTTTTAAGGGTGTTTTTAGGGTGTTTAAGGTTGTTTCTTAAGGCTTTCATTTTTTTTTCCTTACTCTGAACACTGCCAAGTTGTAAAACTGGAAGACCTGTTAATGGACGTTAGGTTTCATTACGTTAGGGGTACTTTTGTTTTTTTTCTATCTGGTGACTTATTGTTTTCCGATTAAACAGATGATTTTTTACTTATAATCTCAATTATTCTTTTCTGCCGTACACAACATAATATCACCTTTCTATATAAATAAAGTTTCTTTGTAATCTTACTAAACTAACTTGATTCTCCACTTGTGACATTGCTTTCTGATTAAACAGATGATTTTTTATTCTTAAGCTCAATTATTCTTCTTTTCTGACTAACGCAACATAATATCGAGCCATATTTCTAAATAAACACAGATATTCTTTTAATTCTCACTAAACTAACTTGAGTCTCCACTTGTGACATTGCTTTCTGATTAAACAGATGATTTTTTATTCTTAAACTCAATTATTCTCCTTTTCTGACTAACGCAACATAATATTGAGCCATATTTCTGAATAAACACAAATATTCTTTTATTTCTCACTAAACTAACTTGATTCTCCACTTGTGACATTGCTTTCTGATTAAACAGATGATTTTTTATTCTTAACCTCAATTATTCTTCTTTTCTGACTAACACAACATAATATCGAGCCATATTTCTGAATAAACACATATGTTCTTTTCATTTCTACTAAACTAACTTGATTCTCAACTTGTGACCTGTTATTCTTTTCTGACTAAACAGATGATTCTCAATTCATAACCTAAAATAATTCTCGTTTCCTGACTAAATCATCAAATATTCCTTTTTCTCAATAAACACAAATGTTATTTTTTTCTAACTAAATTAACTTGTTTCTCTACTAGTGACCTGTTATTGTTTTCTGAATAAAACTAATATTCTTGAATCATAACCTCCTCAATTATTATTCTTGTTTCCTGAGTAACATTACAGAATATACCATCATGCTATACTCAATACCCAACCATAGGTGAAGGGATAGTAACATCACTATTAACCCCTTCAGTACTACTACTGGGACACACTTTGACCACAAGATATTCATCTAAGGAAAAATTACACACTTAGAAATCTCTTAATCCAGCCAAAATGCATCCCAGTACTGAAGGGGTTAAATACAGAATATAAGGTTATCTCTCTCTCTCTCTCTCTCTCTCTCTCTCTCTCTCTCTCTCTCTCTCTCTCTCTCTCTCTCTCTCTCTCTCTCTCTCTCTCTCTCCAGCAATAAACAAAACAATATACCACTGTATTAATTAGTTATGATACAAACACAATGCTTTATACTCATCCACACTTCAGAATCTTATAGATTCACTCAGAAAGGCTGGAAATTGAATGAAAGCCAGTTAATGTGTGAGAGAAAGTTTTATTTGGGTAACTTGCTATGCAGAAAATAGAGTTTGTGAGGTGTAATATTGGGTTAGTGGTGCCTGGATGCTACCTGTGTGTGTGTGTGTGTGTGTGTGTGTGTGTTGAGGGACCTATTTTAGCCTTGTCTTTTTTATATTCATGACTAACTGTGTGTGTGCATGTGTGTGTGTGTGTGTGTGTGTGTGTGTGTGTGTGTGTGTGTGTGTGTGTGTGTGTGTGTGTTCAATCTATTTTTCCTCTTCCTCCTCCTCCTCTTCCTTGTATTACTTTTCTTATGTATTTGTATGTATGTATGTATGATGCATGTGTATGTGTATGTATGTATGTATGTCCCTATCCATTTATCTGTGTGTGTGTGTGTGTGTGTGTGTGTGTGTTAGGCACTAAAACATGCCTAACACACAGTGTTAGCTTTATTTCCCCTTGTCTTCTTCGTTTGTTTGTTTATTGCTTTGATGTTTTGCGAGTGTTTGATAACTTTTTAATTGGTTTAGTTTCTTATAGTTAGCATTCCATACTGATTTTGTTGTATTTCTTGATTTTCTGGTTGCGTTTCAAGTGTCAAGTTACCTCTTTGCCTTGCTTGGCCTTGTTCGCTTATTTATGTGTTATTTCGTTCATTAGTTTTCCTTTGACATTTATGGTGTTTTATATTTATTGTTCCATCGTTCATCTGTATTGGTTGCATCACCTACTTGATTTCTTAGTGCATATACTGTGTGAATAGCAAATTAGCAAGATAGGACTACTGGTAGTTCCAGGCCGTGACGTCTGCGTTCCTGCCACACGTCAGCAGGTGAGGGTGGAAGGGCCGGCAGCTGTCTGTCTGGCGAGTCCTTCTTGACTCAGTGTGTTGTGGGTTGAGGCTGTGAGCGGGTGGAAAGGTCTTATTATCCTATTGAAAAGCCTCTAGTTGAACGAACACTGGTTTTTGAAATGTTTAACCATTCTAGTGACATGTTGTTAAGACGATTTTTACCTTCCCAACCCTGGGAGGAAGTGGCAAGCGGATTGAACAATATAAGGACAGAATAAGGAGACGGTGCTAGTTGTTGTTCAGTATTTAAGTCATCTTAATACTGGACTAAAGCCGCAAGATGGAATCACAGGGGCTGCTGGACTACGTTATCAAGGTGACTGCAAGCGCTGTGACAAGCATCACGGTGCCAGTGTTTATTTAGGGCAGACACTCCTATGCGGGAGAGATAACCCCCCCACCACAGACCCCGGCGCCATCTTTGATTCTCATTTCATCGGTCATTTTTAGACTCATCTCTCATTATTATAGGCTCATCTTGCCACAGTATGCAGCCATGGTACTAAGCTTTCATATTAGCCATTCAGACATAGCTTTCGTGGTGAAGTTTAGGTTTTGTGAAGGTTTAAGCGAGATATGCGGGGGTCGGCCCCCAACCCGGGGCCCCCGCCTGCCAGGCGCCAGCCGGCCCTTATTTCAGCTTATTTTCATTTATCTCTAGACTGTTTATTTAGGCTCAATAGTGAAATGTAATGCTTTCTATGAGTACTGTGGGGTGGTTTGAATGTCTGCCATGCGTGTGTGGGCTGGAGATGGCTGTGGTTGGCGTTATTATGATCGTAAATAAGGACTGATTTCTGCTCCAAATTAATTGGAACGCCCAAGACCATCCTTTATTTGAGGCAGTATCAAGTTCTTATTAATTGCCAATGATAGTCCATATCAAGCTATGTTTTGTGCGTAAAGCTCAGTGAAATCAGTGGAGGGTACAAGTGTTTGCTAGCAGTGTTTAAAGTTGCATTAATTATTTATTCATCAGCCTGTAAATGATTTAATTCTGCCTCTAGATCACTCTGAAGTGTTAAGAATAAGTAGAAAGAATGACCCAAGTGCTTTGAAGTGGTTTTGGGTTCCTTTGAAGTGATAGTGAGTGAGTATTTAATGAGTTTTAAAAAGGGTCATATTTTTATAAAATACATTTTTCTAGTGGAAATTCTTTACAATTACTGTTGTTTGGAGTTTATTTATGCTTTGGGAATTAGTTAGAGTATTTATGCAGCCGGAATATGTCCATTTTATTGTTCTAAAAGCGTTTTTTCGAAGGGTCATTTTTAAAATGGTCTCCCCTAAAATACGTACGTAAATATGGACAGTCAAGATAGAGCACGGGCCAGGCTGTGACGTCATCAGCCGTGACGTCACAATGATGGCCGCCTCTTGCAGCCTTCTCTTTCTGACCTATATGCCTTATATATCATGAGTTACTGCATGTTTACCGTGTTTGCGTGTGTGTGCGTGCTTGTGTGCCTGTGTGTGTGTATGTGTGCGTGTGTGATACTGTTATACTGTTATAGTTGCTCTTGTCATTATATCTAGCACTGTGAAGTGATTTTTTCCGGGTATATTGAGGTATTTTGTGGTATATACGTCATGTGTGTGTGATGTGTTTATGGGGATGTGGTGTTGTGGGTGTTCCACGGTGTGAATGTGTTGTTGTGTGGGGTTACACATATACACTTTTTACAAGTTTTGTTAGGTTAGTGTGTGTTTTGGGTTGTTATTCAAGCATTTATATACGAAAGAACACATTTTTTCTGACGTTTTTACTTTTTTTTGCAGATTTACAGGGGCAAGAGGGAGAGCTTTTCTCTTCAAACGGGTTGTGAATTTGACATACAGGTGAGAGAGAGAGAGAGAGAGAGAGAGAGAGAGAGAGAGAGAGAGAGAGAGAGAGAGAGAGAGAGAGAGAG
>CM035202.1:4735645-4748894 GCA_020233015.1 Callinectes sapidus | reverse complement strand
TGTGTGTGTGTGTGTGTGTGTGTGTGTGTGTGTGTGTGTGTGTGTGTGTGTGTGTGTGTGTGTGTGTGTGTGTGTGTGTGTGTCTTTTTATTAGTTCATGTCAGGTACAGTTATAAACATACATTTATTTTTGTATATATGAATGTTATCGTCATGTGTATTGTTTTTACTTACTTTAGAAGGGAGTCACTTAAGTGTATTAGTTCCGTCTGCCACTTTTTACCACCTTTATGTCATGTAAAAATAAGTCACTTACCTTGCCTTTTTTATGGCCTTTGCATTACCTACGAGTATACAAAACGCTGAATTCTGTAAGAACTGGAGTGTGGCGATTTGTGTCATTCTAGCATTAAGATTCTAATTCAAGGCGTAAGACTCAGAAAAGTGCATAGGATCACGAGATTAAAATGAATTAGGTACAGTACGTTTGCTGAAATAATAACATACCTTGATATTCTATTTCGGGTGGGAAGCAGCGGCAGTTGTTGCTTCTAAGATCCATCAGGTAGTCATTTCTAAAGAGAAAGAGGTAGAAGTTTTTAGAGAGAGCAGAGGTAGGCCGAGGTTCAGGTAGCGATGGAAAATAAGGGTGGAGATTGGAAGAGAGGACAGAGTGAGTTGTCCCCGTGAAAACTTTGAAAGTGCTGAAAGAGGTAGGAGCTTTTAAAAGGAGTAGAGGTAGGCCTAGCTTCAGGTAGCGATGGAAAACAGGGGAGGAATTCGAAGAGAGGACAGAGTGAGTTGTCCCAGGGAAAACTATGTAGGTGCTGTCTCCCTCAAATGACCTCGTAGCCTTTCCCTGTGCCCACTGCCCTATGATCCCGTTGCTGTGGCGCTCTAAATCAATCAATCAATCAATCAGTCAGTCCCTCGTGACCCTGACCACAAGGAAGGACATCGCTTGGAGCTACACTGGCGAAGGAACTTTTTTTTTCATCAAGTTTTCAGTATCTGCCGGTTAGAAAAATCTGCGGTCACATGTTGCCGCATTTCATCAACTTCATCTTTGCCGACAGCGTCTGAAAAAATCACCTTCACTTTGTTGTATTGTTGTGGCATCCTGTATGATGACCTTGTGTGTGTGTGTGTGTGTGTGTGTGTGTGTGTGTGTGTGTGTGTGTGTGTGTGTGTGTGTGTGTGTGTGTGTGTGTGTGTTCTGTTCTCTAATACACACACACACACACACACACAAAGGCCTACACCAACAAAGATCCCTATGGAAGCCTAAAACTGACCAACTACGAGGTGCAAGAGAGAGAGAGAGAGAGAGAGAGAGAGAGAGAGAGAGAGAGAGAGAGAGAGAGAGAGAGAGAGAGAGAGAAAACAGAACAGAACTACAAGAATAATAATACAAGAGCCAAAAGAGCATCAAGTCGAGATCACCAACTGGTTTCAAATTCACAAGCAGACAATTCCATCCTACTCCTTTTGAAAACTTTCTTAATTGAGAGCAGAACCAATAATAATTCTGACCATCAAAGTGTAGGAGAAGGAGGGAAAAATAAAGAAGGGATGGTGATGGGGTATTGGGGGTGGAGGGAGAAATTAGACCCTAATTAAACACACAAAGGAGCTTGCCAATGTTATTAGTGGGTCACAAGAATAGATCAAATTTGCAAAAAGGGGAAAAAATGGAGCAGAAGAGTCATAGAACAAGGCATTCATCCAGTGTGTGTGTACTTACCTAGTTGTATTGTACAGGGGTCACAGTGTCCTATCTCTTGTGTGTGTGTGTGTATATGTACTGTGGAAGGAAGGAAAATGGGAAAAAAGACAAAATGTAAATGTATAAAAAGAACATGAATAAAAAGGATAACAAGATTGACAGGAATAATGAGCAACATGAGGAAAGTAACTAGAGAAAAGTGCAGAAATGATACACCCAAGAAAAAAACAAACTTGACAAATAAAAAAATGCAGAACATTAACTTACCAAATCCCACTTTTAAACCATAAAAAATACAGAAGAACAGAACTCATAGCACGATAAACTTTTTTCCATAAGATATCATTGCTGGAGACTAAACCTCTATAAAATATGATGTACGGCACACTAGATATCCAGACCCGAACAATGATTTTAGGAACCTTTGTACCTCCAGTCATAATAAACTCCAACTAAGCATGCACATTAATTTCACCTTTTCATGATGGAGAAAACAAAAAAACTCATAAGATCTCACAAAACCAGGATGGAAAAACAAGCATTCCCCCCCCCACACACACACACACGTGCAAAAAGGCTAAAAATATATATAGAACTATGAACCCTGAAGCCTTAGCATGGGAGAAGAATAAGAAAGTCTGTCTGTAAGCCCAAGATCAATGAAGCCACTGGGTCCTTTCTGAGAAGGGAATTAAGGGCAGAATGAGGAGTGGAGGGAGGGAGACAAAAGGGGTCACCCTATAATATGGCCTCAGCAAAACCAATCAGAAGGAATGAAAGAGAGGTGCGAAGACAAATGAAAAAAGAAATGTCAGAAAATATATAGAAAATATATGTAGATGTGTTAAATAAAATGAAGATATGAATAAAGAATAATAACTTTAAAAAATTTGGGAAGATATTTTACATAAACATATACCTATCATGTAAAATAAAAAAAAAACATGCATTTAAGAAAAATCCAAAATATATAAAAGCCAAAAAAAATAAGTCTAAACACAGTAATGATGAAAAAATATGAAAAATTTGAGGCATAGGTCACAACAGAATAGGACACAGGAAAATGGAAAATTAGAAGATAGTATAAAAAGACCTGAGTAAAGAAGCGAGGACAACTTGAAGGATAGTGACAGTGTGAGAGGTGTTCAGTACTTACTGTCGTGTCCTTCCCATAGTACAACTTGTGTCCCTTAAGCTTGAAGTATCGTTTCCGCCACCTTTGGAAGGAAGACGTTTGTTTCATCAGGTAGCCTTCCTTTATCGACACCTGTAATGGATGTGATATCACTTAGGAGACTTTTCTGAATAAATATTGCAGGTAGACACCATCTCTCAAGGTAGATAACTTACCAAACAGAAAACACATGGTAAATAACACACCAAAACAGCACCAACTTTTCTCTCTTTTACCTACATCCTAGACAAACTTATACAAGTAAAAGGTAACAGGAGACAACCACTTAACGACAAAAAAAGATAACCCTAGAATAATATTGAGTTACTAAACTTCTTGGCCAAGTTGAGCATTAACCACTGAGTTACTATTACCTATAATGGCTAAGACAACTTCTATACCTTAAGCCTACCTGAAGATGAGGTCATGTCACAGCTAAAACTAACAGAACCTGAACAAAGAAACACCAAGGCTAGATTTCCATGTTTTCTTATCTAAAGTACTTTACCTCTTGTGGAAAGAAGATAGTACAAGTGATCCTGTGTAAGTTTAGTGCAATGCCCTTCAAAGTACACCTGCGGAACTCTAACTGGATCGCACTATTCTCCGTACTGAGCCAACGCTTCTCACAAAGAGGCAAACGATGAATATGCAACAGGTAAAAGTGTCGCACGTTAGATGTTATCAATGGTATCTTACAATAGCACATATGTGACATGTGTGTAAGTGGACCATCTGGAGGGTGGAACAATGCGTCTTTAAGAAACTATGCAACAGGAAACCAGCATAAAAGATGATGAGATACTGTAGTGCTATGACATCATTCTTGTACGTAGATAGCCACATGGTGTCCCTAAGGAAATGTTGCATAGGGAAAAGCTTACACACTACATTCACAATACAGAACTTCTCAATGAGTCTTATCAGTTTTTTTAGCTTTTTCCTTTCTCTTTCACCCTCCTTGCTGCTTCGGAAAAGTATTGTAGCTCCAAAGTATTCATTGGATACTGTAGTTATACCAATACATATAACGATAATTAGAAAATGAAGTAGGGAAATTCAGGAATCATTCTTCTGTATTTATACTTATACAGTACAATATGTGCCACCTTATCTCAGATTGCCTCCTTTTAAGTTAATCATAGACAGATATTATATGATATCAAATAACGTAGCATTTAAATAGATACAGAGCACAATATGAAATCTAGGAAATAAAACAACAAGATTCATAAACAAATAAAGGAAAACAAAACTGAATTATTATATACATGTAAATAACATGTGGGAAGGTCAATCGACAGCAAAAATTCTTTCCTCCTTTCCCACACTGAATTCACAACGACTGCCAGGCTTACAACACGGATATCTGAGAACCCTCCTGGCGTTACACTACGGTATACTGCAGCAACACTCTTCTTTCACGTCTTTTATGAATGCGTGCTGTGATAATGAAGGGCCCCCACTGATGATGTATCTTGTACAAACACCACACACATTACCTCAGTAGTGGGGGCTATCAATAGACAGACAGCTGGCCATCACTGAGGAACTACTGTGCTGGGTTCCGTGAAAGTGATGCTATGGAGTAATGGATAAGTGTACACTGTATTGTCTGCATGCTACTGAATCATAAGACAGAATGGCATATTCATAGTTTAATTTGAAATGTTGTAAAATAATAAGAACAACCTGAGGGTGACCCAAACCATCTAGTGTTTATTGTACGAAAATATAAAAGAACCAACAGAATCTTAATGTAAATTCAGGGCCATAGTCATTCATCAATGTAAGTATAAGGCCACAGGAAGACCCTAATGTGGCACTCAGCATGTCAGCACCACCTCAACACCACCACACCTAGCATACCAGTGCATCATCACCGACTGTGGGGATTCTGTCATCACACGCCACACCACTGATAACACACACCACACTGACAGGCCGCGTGAGGCAACATATGGCACTGGGGACACGGGGCACGGGGGACAATTCTGAACGGGGAGACACTGGAACGTTTTAAACTTCCCTCCTGCCTGACGAAGGGCGGGAAGCAGGGAGGGCGGCGCCTGCACATCACAAACACCACACACTTAAACTCCCACCCACCACATAGTACACACTGCACACTGCTTCTTGGGTACTGTACGCCACGGATATCCTCCCCAGTGTGTCCTCCCAGGGTGTGTACTTCCAAGGGGGCGCGAGTGGCAAGTATGGGCGGCACAACAAGGGCAGGGCGGCTCCCTCTCTCCTGTTATTCCCTCCCGCCATTACTTACACTGCATTTTATCTCCTTGTTGGTGCTGATCCTCCTGTGGAATGATTCAGCGGGCTCTGTCTCCCCGTCACTCTCTGAGGACTCCACCTCAGCGTATCCCCCACTTGGTCTTCCCGGCACACTGACATGCACCTCACCTCCCCCCGTCGCCATATTTACACTGTCACTTCACGGCTGTGTTGACATGTTTGCCCCGCGCCGCTACACTTAGCACTACCCGCTACACACCTTTTTTTTTCTTCTTCTTACATACTCTCTCTCTCTCTCTCTCTCTCTCTCTCTCTCTCTCTCTCTCTCTCTCTCTCTCTCTAATGTAGTGAAGTTGTTGGGTGTTTTCAAGGGTTCTTATTATGATTATTATATCCATAAAACAGCGACTTATCATCTCTATGGCTTTTTTTGTTCATGATTTCAATTGGACTATACTAATACTGTCATGAGGGAAAGGTATATCATTGTAAGTCATAAAATAAACTTTGACTAACCACCACCACCACTGCTGCTACTACTACTACTACTACTACTACTACTACTACTACTAATAATAATAATAATAATAATAATAATAATAATAATAATAATAATAATAATAATAATAATAATATAAGGTTTAATGGAAATAGTCACCTTTTGCCATATTCACTTTATTCTGCATAGGATTTTCAACTTGAGAGGAATAAAATTGCTGAAGTTTTATTCAATTGTCAGTCCACATAGACATGGCACTTAAACATGCTACGTATTCTTACTAGTAAATCTACAAAATAGTGTCACAACCTAAATTGTACAATACAGTATAGTCTTCTATAAGTCTATGCTACTAATAAAATCCAAATTAGTCATTAAATGAACGTCTAGAACTCTACGGTAATTATGATAACATTTTACTCACCGAACTATGAACTATTCTATGAGAACAATTTGTATATATTGCTTTCTCCATCCTGAGCTACAGTACTACTGCTTTGTGCGTCCCTCGTTCCTTCGCCACGCTGAGCCTTGAAGGACGGGAGGAGCCGATGTAGATGTAAGAAGTGTGGCGTTGCCGTGACAGGGGAAGTGTCGCTTCGTAACGGCACTCCTTAATGTGAATTTGATTTATACTCTTCCTCTTTTCATTCTACCCGTATTCCTTTGAATCATTCGTTCTTCTAATCTTATCCGGCAAAATTCATGTCTTGTCTTGCCATACCGCGCTTCACCCGTGGCATAAACTATATTGAGATCTAATACAATGGACAAAACACTTTGACTAAATCATAATTAAAAAAAAAAAAAAAAAAAAAAGAAGAAAAAAAAAATCATCAAGAAGCTTCATAAATCAGACTTCTAAATATAATTTACTCCGTGACGAGTGCAATAAAATGACATTTTTGCATTGAGAGCGAAATTACTAGTCAAATAAGCAGTAACAATAATAGTAATAATAATAATAATAATGATAATAATAATAATAATAATAATAATAATAATAATAATAATAATAATAATAATAATAATAACGATAATAATAACATTCCATCCTAACCAAAAGGCCATTGGCAAAGACATGAGTTATGTTAGCGAGTTTTGCTAGTGTTTTGAAGGATTTGCAATGCGTCGGTCAGTGCCATGCTGATAGAGTGTTGGGGTTATCAATGGGTGTAACTTGGTTGCTGTTGAAGAATTCGTTTCCTTCCTTGCGGTCGTTGGAGTCTTTGGATTTACCGTTGAGGAGGAATGAAGGCAGTAGCTTCGTTTTGAAACTATTGGTCGTCACCTGCGCCACAGCCTTGGACAGAGTGGAGCCGCGGCGCGAACTCAGCATATCGAGGTTACCCAGCACTTTCACGTGACCTGAGGAGAAAAGGAGAAGGAATAGATACAGAATTGTGGTACGACAACCACAAAGCCATATTCGACGAGATAACGCTACCTCTCCCACCAGTAAACTGTTAAAACATACATGGATTATCTCCCTGGGGCAAGATGTCACTGTAGTCGAAGCCGTTGTGCTGTAGACCCAACACAGACACTGCTCTGGACACACCAACGTTGCGCCGCCTGATACCGTGCTCCGCGAAGTCAGCCCCCACCAGCTCCTCCCACTCACTCATACGAATCCCAATGAGGAACTTGTCAATCAGCTGAACAGTGAAGAAAGGTGATGGTTAGTGTATTTGGGGGGATACTGAGGATCTTACGAGGGTGGATACTTTGCTCTTTCACCACAACAATTTGCCGGTCATAGAAACAACTAGCTGGATTTTCAAGACAGTTTCTCCTTACATAAACCAGAAATATTGCTAATCCATCACCAAAACCATATAAAATACCCTTAAAAACTTACTGTCTTCAACTAGAGCATTCGGAAAATAATGCTGGTGAGAGAGCAGTGTTTAAGAATAGGGGCAATAATGTTGTATTTGGTGTGATGCATAGTGAGGATTTTTTCTTTTTCTTTCCCTTTTACGGGAGTGGATACAGTTAAAACTTACGAAGAGGATGATGAAGGTGACCGACATAGACCAGGTCATGACGCAAAGGCAGGCCAGGGACTGTATGCCGAGGAGATAGAACCCTCCGCCTGTAACAACACCAGAAACACAGCACCACTCTTTACAACGGAAATCTTATGCCTGCAACACTAACATCAATGAAAAGAAATTGCCATGACTTTCTTTAACGACATAACCCAAAGGTACTTTTCTTCCTATTCTTTCTTCTCCTCCTTATCTTCTTCCTTCTCCTCCTCTTCTTTTTTGCACACTGTATCCTACAGCAAATTACATTTTCCCCTACTAATACCCTTCTTCCCCCTCCTTCTCCAAATACTTACCCCTAAAGAGACCCGAATACCCGCCCGTCATTTTCTGGAGAGAGTCAGCCTGCACGAAAAGCCCAATAGACATCATTGCCCAGATGCCGCAGAGACCTGTAAGGGAAGGCCGAGGAAAGGATGCGCTAAGTATAAATAAAGTGAAATGAAACAAAAGAATCTTACAAGAAATCTAAGACTAACAGTAACAAAACCAGAGTTCAAGAGGCGAGAGGAAGCGACTGACCGTGTACAGCGACCGCGCCAACAGGATCATCAATGTGGAGCTTGTCAAAGATCGGCATTCCCAACACAGCGATGAGTCCACCAACGACACCAATGAAGAGCGCCTCCCAGGAAGTGAAGAGTGCGCACCCGGCTGTGTGAAGGGCAATAGTTTAACGATCGTAGACAGATAAATAAATGAACAGATAAACAAATAGATCTAAAAACACTCAAAACAGACTTCATTCACCAAGAAAAGAAAAAGAATATATATCTGCTTCACTTCCACATACCTGACAGAAACAAGACCCCGGAATACACTCACACTTAAAAATATCTGAGAAACAACACACCTGCCTACACCATCCATACTATCCCTTTTCTATCCTTTCTATCTTCCATCTATTCTGTCTCCTTGGCTCGGCTTCTCCATCCATCTATCCTTTCTCCTCCGCTCCCCATTCTGTTACCATGCAGTAGATGTAGCGTTTTCCCGTTAACCTTAGCGGTGCCATATGACCTAAGCTGTTGTGTCACCTAAGGGTATCACTTCCATTTTCCCTCCGACTCACCCGTGACGGAGACCAGCGCCCCCAACACACTGTTAACCACATCTCCCACTTCCAGACGGTGATTCTTGTACCAGGAGAGGCTCATTCCCGCCAAGCCGCCCCCGATGCTGGACTGTATGGTGGTGACTGCCGTGCGAGCTGCGTACTTCCATAGATGTCCGTTAATCCCGAAGGTGCTGCAAGGGAGAGAGGGAGAAATGATGGTGGTGGTGGTGGTGGTGGTCGATTGATGTGATTCTGTTATTGTTTTGTTTTATTTCTGTTTTTTTTTTTTTTCTTTATCTATCATTGAAGTTTTATTTGGTTTTGGTTTTGTGTTTTATCGTTTTTCTTAGTGTACGTGTGTTTTGTTATTGCACTTCCTTTAAGTTTGTATTAGAAGGAGGAGGAGGAGGAGGAGGAAGGAAGGATAGACAGGAGAGGATGGACAACAACCACAACAATAATGGCAATGATGACCTCAGCTTCCTCCTCCTCCTGATTCCCTTTCCCGCCACACAGACAGGATGGGATGGGCCGTAACTGGTTAAGGGAGGCAATTAGTGAGGGGAGGCAGAGCAGGCAGCATCACTCCACCCCAGTAGGTCCCAGACACGAAAGGCTAACATCAAAGCACATCAAGATACACGGCAAGACTAGATTAGGTAAATATAAATGAGTTAATTATTTTTGCTTTCTTCCAACTTATTACTTTTTTCATCACACATATTGGTATTTCTCAACAAGTTCTTCGCATTATAAGTTTCTCTTTCCGGGGAAAACAAACCGATTGGATAATAACGCGGAGATGGAGTTCCAACATGTAGATAATTTTAGAATACGAAGAAGAAAATGCAACCAGATTTCCATGCTTTTCATTACATTTGCTTTTCTTGTTAGCATTTGATTCTATGAGATGTACCGAGTAACGGAGTGAATGAAAGGATGAATGAAAAAATGAATGAATGAATGAATGAATGAATAAGCAATCCATCTTTAATCTCCCATCTGTCACCATCCATCCCCGACCTGCCATTCAGTCACCCTGCCACCGCCCTACCTGCCGCAGTTGAAGCCGAGCCAGCCCCACCACAACATGAACATGCCCAGGATGGCGTTGGTAGGTGATCCCATGGGCAGCGAGGCTTCCCCGTCATCATACCGTCCAATCCTGGGACCCACCATCTTAGAGGCCACTAGAGCTGTAATGCGAGGGAAAACAACGTAAGAAAGAAAGAGTTGTGATTGTAATATGGAGGGGAATGTGTGCCAGGCAGCTAGGGTCATATGGTACTATAGGGAAAGTAGAGATTAGGAAGGTAGATGTGTGAAGTTATATTAGATGGAGGTCATTAGTAGTATATAGGAAAGGAAGGTATTGAAGGGAGAAAGGAATATCACCATTTTAATGCACCAATTGTACCATTCACATGTAAAAATGTACACCTTTTTTCTGCAATGAATACTTATTTTTCCAACTATCCATATCTATGCAACATCAGAGGAGGATGAAAGAATGAAACAAAAGATTGAAGCGCATAAGAAAAATAACCACACATGGAATTTCTTTTACTGAATCCTTATCCAATACCATACATTTTCAAAGAGTACTCTACTCACCAGAGGCACCCCCGCAGAGATGCACGCCGCAGGAGCCAGCAATGTCTACCACGCCCAGCTGGAACAAGAACCCATGCTCGCCCCAGATCCAGCCGGCGGGAATGCAGTAGACCACTGTGTTCACCGCCGAAAAGATGACGTACGCCACGAAGTTGAACCTGAAGGCCGAAGCGCAAGACGATCGGTAACTTTGGAGGCTACAACGTTCACTGACTCACCGTTGTCATTTAATGTTCCTACTGTTACATTGTTTTTTCTTAGAATTCTTAAATAAAAAAGGGGAAGAAAAGGAGTAAGAGGAGAAAAAAAAAAAAACAATAAAAACAATAACCAAAAATTGAAAACACACACACACACATACCCACACAAACACTACAACACTTACACCCGCACATCCTCAAAACAAACAAGCACAGTCCATCCATCACCTTTCAGCAATGGCCCCGGACACAATGGTGGTGGCGGTGGTGGCGAAGGACATCTGGAAGAAGAAGGTGGTGTAGACCCTGCCCATGGATCCCTCGTCTGGGTTGATGGCGAAGTCCCCCCAGCCACAGAAGGGATTGGTCCACTCTGACTTGCCGAAGGACAGGGAGTACCCGAAGAGCCAGTACGTGAACCCGCCAAGCACAACGTCCACCACATTCTTCACCATAATGTTCGTCTCGTTCTTCATCGACACGCACCCTGACTCCAGCAAGCCAAAACCTGAAGGAGGAGAGAGAGGGAGGGATGGGGGTTAATGGTGGGATAGGTGGTGGTGTGAGTAGTAGTAGTAGTAGTAGTAGTAGTAGTAGTAGTAGTAGTAGTAGTAGTAGTAGTAGTAGTAGTAGTAGTGGTGATGGTGGTGGTGGTGGTAGGTTATATCAGATTAGATGGTGGTAGTCGTAGAAGAAAAAAGAAGAAAAATAATGACAATAACAAGAAAAAATAATAAATAGCAGCAGTAGCAGCAGAGATATAACCATCAGTAGTAGTAGTAGTAGTAGTAGTAGTAGTAGTAGTAGTAGTAGTAGTAGTAGTAGTAGTAGTAGCAACAACAATACAAAAAAGAAAAAAACAATTCATCTCAGGAACCGTACCAGACTGCATGGTGAAGATAATGAATGTAGCGGTAAGAATCCAAGAGGCGTCGTTACCAAAAGCATCATCTCCCTCGAACTGAACCCCGCCGCCCCTCGAAGTAGCGTTGCTGAGGGAGTCGTTGGTCAACAGGGTGCTCTGAGTCATGTTCTCGTTGTCAGTCATGTTCAGGTCCCCGATTATCGCCAAGCCACTGTAGATGAAGTGGAAACACAAGTACAGGTAGACGAAATACGAGATTCTTTCCTTTTGTGATGATTCTCCTGAGTAAAAATATGTAGAATTCGAGACTTTAATGATTCTTAGACCAAAGTGCATTCAATTCATGCTTTTTTTATGATCCTCTCTAGTAAAAGTGCAAAAAATTCGAGATTATTTTGTTTTATAATGAATCTCACGAATAAAAATACATAAATTTCGAGTTTTTTTATGAATCTCAACCCAAAGTGCATAAAATTCTTGTTTTTAGTAGTTTTAACAATCCTCTTTAATAGAAGTTAATAAAACAAGAGATTCTTTTGTTTCTCGATAATTCTCACGAGTAAAAGCACATAAAATTCATGACGCTTTTTTTTTTTTTTTTTTTTTTAATTCTCACGTTTAAAAGTGCATTCAGTTTGAGATTCTTTTGTTTCTTTATAATTCTTAGTCTTTTCCTACATGCAAATGAAAGTACAAGGAATAAAGTTGGATCGATGATAAGAAAAAAGGAAAATATAAAGAAATATATAGATTATGTTTGTGAAATTGATTAACCTGGGCTTCATCTTTCACCTGGACAAATTAATTAAGTAGGTGTGTGTACTTAGCCAAATTAATGGAGAGCCTTTGAGGATATCTCGTTTCTTGCCGCTACTACTACTACTACTACTACTACTACTACTACTACTACTACTACTACTACTACTACTAAAAAGAGCCTATATATTCCAAAAAATGTGAAAAGAAAAAAACTCCATCATACGTTATCTTCATTGAAAAATAAAAAAGAAAATTTAAAAAAGTAAATAAGATAGACACACTAATGATCGTGAGAATAACCGACGACTTTCCTCCTCTTCCTCCTCCCGATCCCCTTTCACCTATCAAATTTCCATTTTCCTCAAAAACAACTCAAAAGTGGAAGAATTAGGTGCGACACGGGGAGTAATGAAGCAAAACAACGCTCTCTCTCTCTCTCCCTCCTTCCCTCCCTCTCTCTCTCTCTCTCTCTCTTGGGTGGTGAAAAGTGATTAGATTTTGTTTTCGGCCGCTCATTACGTAGTTTATTTTTAGCTCAGGCAGCGCAGCACACGTGTGGATTGTGCCTCAATAGAATGGGAACCTACATGCGCCGCTCGTTTCTTTCCAAGTTTTCCTCTCTGTGTTTTATCATTTGTAAGCATCGTAGATAAGACCGAACACTTTGAGAGTACGATGATGCCATTAACTATATTCCAAACAATGATACTTTGAAGCCGGTGAAGAAAAAAGTAGAAATAGAAAGCAATAAACCATAAAACATGTTGAAATTATTCGAGAAACAAGACTCTGAAAATTGTGAGAGGGTACGGTAGTCTCATATGAGTATTCCCAGGGGAGTCTATACGGTACACTTCATGGATAGCTATTGTTACACACCTTCCGTTGACAGGCAGAAGGCTCCCCGTGAGATTGAGAATAGCATTAGCCAGCGTAATGGTGTCTTTCTTGCTGAATGGAGAGAAAAGGAACACATGATTAATAAAACGTTTTGAGTTACATGAATATAGATCAAATACCCCTTATTTTCGTCTCTTACGCTCTCTCTCTCTCTCTCTCTCTCTCTCTCTCTCTCTCTCTCTCTCTCTCTCTCTCTCTCTCTCTCTCTCTC
>CM035202.1:4711919-4730633 GCA_020233015.1 Callinectes sapidus | reverse complement strand
GGGGGGGGGGGGGGGGGGGGGGGGGCGGGGGGAAGGGGAAGGGAATGGGGGGGCTACTACGTCTCTATCATCATGTCCAGCTGTAAGAAATATCGACGCTTTTATTGTTCTGTCAACTTTCTCTCCCTTTTTTGTAAGAATTCCCTTGTAGTTATTCCCTGCTTTCAGTTTTCTTTTTGTTTTTTAAGGGTCTGTGTGTGGCTGGGGGAGCTAGAAGAAGGGGATTGTGGGTAATTTTCGTGTTTATGTATTGTTCTCTTCGTTCAATGTTGATTTGATTCATTGCTGCTTTTTTTTCTTTTTCTTTTTTTTTTGTCTTCCTGTTTTTGTTGTTGTTATTACATGGATTTTCTTCTTCTCTTTTTCTTTTCCTTCTCCTTTGCTTGTTTTTTTCCATCATACATAGTTATGTACAAACACACATTTATACACGCATAAATACATACACTTCCTCCGGAAAAAAGTTACACGTATCTTTACTTTTTTTTCCATTACTTCCAAAGACTGTACAGGTTTAGAACAAATCACTTCTTGGATAACTTCCCACTCACGTTGATAAAAACAACCCTTTCTTTGAACACTCACAGTTAAACACAACTGAAACTCTGAAAGCACACTTAAAAAAATAAGGAAGGAAAAGAATCCAAGCGTCTTTTCTCATACTAAACGATTTGGTAACTCTAAAATTACAAAAGTATAAAGGAGTAAATCAAGATACGAGTGTCTTTTTCAACCTAAATCCTTTCCGCATTCGCACTCTCTTCAAAACCAAAAAAAACTGTTAGTAAAAAAAAACACGAAAACTTCCGCAAAACAATGAAAACCTTTACATCCATCACGCAGAACCATAAAGAACAAAAATCCTATAGTCAGACGATAACAAGCACAAAATCTATCGCATCACAAACACAAAGCAAGCAGAACTCTCACACGATAGGAGATACGAACGCAAAACAAAAGAAACTCGCCAATAAGAGTGTTCGAAACCCTGCAAAATCCCACAGCATCGAACCACACGCGTCCCTCTTCGTAATACTCTAGCACTTTTCTTTTTTCCCGCATTTTTGGGACGAGAACGCGTGTGTCGAGTCCACGCGAGGAGAAGAACGTTTTGGAGCATGATTGATTATCGATACCCAGACTTTCAGGTTTGAGAAGAATATGCTGAGCTGACATGCGAATATACTGGGCTTGAAGTGGTTCAGATTCTATGCTCTTGATGTTCACGCAATATTCTACGCTCCGTCATCATTGCTGCTACCATTATCATCACATTAGCAGTGATAGTGATAGAGCTGGTGTAGGTGATGGTGGTGGTGGTAGAAGCAGTAATAGTAGCAGAAGTAGCAGTGGTGTTGATTGTAGTAGTAGTAGTAGTAGTAGTAGTGGTAGTAGTAGTGGTGGTGGTAGTAGTAGTAGTAGTAGTAGAGGTAGGGAATGGTAATAGGAAGGAAAGAAGAGGAGGGGGAATAGGAGGAGGGCATTAAAACACTATGTGGCGAGATAAACTAATTAAAAAAACACTTGAAGAAGAACAAAAGCAAGAAACTCAAGAAGAACAAGAACAAGAAGAACCGGAACAAGAACACGACTAAAAACAAAAACAAAAAAGAACAATCATAACAAGAACAGGGAAGAGAAGGGCGAAGGGACGGAAGAAGAAGAGGAGGAGGAGGAGGAAGAGGAGAAGGAGGAGGAGGAGGAGGAAAATACATAGCCTTCAAAATGAGAGTGTGTATCGGCGCAGGGGATGTGTGGGAGGGTTGAGGCGGGGCGTGGACTGACCTGGCAAGCTGCCCGCACACACAGGAAAGAAAAGACCATAAAAAGAAAAGGAAAAAAGACATAACAAGAGAGAGAGAGAAAGAGAGAGAGAGAGAAAAAAAAAAAAAAAGAGAGATGAAGAGAAAGAAGTAATTTCGTTCTAGTGTCTTCTCGAAGTTTCGTCCTCTTGACCTTTCACCTCGAAATAAAATTAATATAGATTGAAAAAAGTAAGAGAGAGAGAGAGAGAGAGAGAGAGAGAGAGAGAGAGAGAGAGAGAGAGAGAGAGAGAGAGAGAGAGAGAGAGAGAGAGAGAGAGAGAAAGGGGGGGGGATAGAGAACAACTATGTGAAGAATAAAGTACAGTAAGATAAAGATAATAAACACTTTGCTCCCTCACCGCGAGTGTATTCAAAGGCCACAGAAGTGACTAATAGGGTTTCCAAGAGTGTCTAAAAGATTGCCCTTACGTATTAGGTAGTTCGAATGTCCTATATTCACTGAAAAACGCGCGGAGGTGGTGTTTCGAAGGCGTGTGTCTGTGTGTATGTGTGTGTGTGTGTGTGTGTGTGTGTGTGTGTGTGTGTGTGTGTGTCACGTTATGATGACTGATTATTGAGTGATTGTCAATATACCATTACATCTTTGTACTGCATTTCTTATTTCCTCTCCATTCTACGAAAACCACAAAAAGATTAAAGCTACCGTGTTTTTACTTCTCTTTTATTATTTTTTTTCCAACACCCATCGAAGTCACTCCAGTCTAAGAACTAAGCGTAATGACAGGTGTAGTCCGCCGTGATTGGCCGTCGCGATGATGCACACCTGACGTCATATTGATTTGCCGTCATTACAGTATCTGATTAGCTTCACCGAACGTAAATCTCGGTAATGAAGGCCATTTCCTCCCCTTACCGCGGTGATCTATGGGGAGGTTAACGCACACACTGTGAACGCAACGGCCGATTATAGGGGAGAAAAATACGTAGTTGCTGTTATTGAAGTAAAAACAGAAAACGGAAGTCGGAACATTGTAGAAAGAGAGTGGTATTGCTTCTTCACATGTATTATGGCGTCGTATCAACAGAGATTCTTAAATATGTAACCTTTTCTTTGATGAATTTTTAGTCTTGAAATCTCCTTTAACCTCCCGAAATTAGTGTTGTACTTTAGCCATTATCTCATCACCACCTTCAAATTTACAGCTGATGAGATAATAACTAACTTACAACACCAATTTCCGGAGATTAAGATGGATTTTAAGACAAGAAATTCGACTAAGAAAAAGTTACATAGTTAAGAACCTCTGTTAATATGGGTCCTTTCACTAAATTTCACTCGTTTCTTCAAAATAAATTACGTCATATCTTGGTCAGTGTTAATGTGCACAGTGTGATCGCCTTCACCGTGGCAGCAGCGGTAGAGGAACATTGCCATTGTTTCTCCTACGCTGTGGAAAACGTAATTAACACTTTTCCTGAGATTTGGTTCATCTTCCTTATTAACAAACCAACACCAAGATCTTTTCACTTTAATTCACTGCCATCTCAAAGCAGACTATTATCTAAAGATTGTTCAATATACTCTTTTGAACAATATTTTCTACCTTTCTTGTCGGATTCGGTTAAGATTTCGCAGTTTTGGGACGGTGTTGTGGTGTACGTCGCATTGAAAGAGTGGAGTGGGATCCTGTCTTCTCGGTATTTCTCTTCACTTGTTCTACACTGTTTTCCTGTCAAGATCTCAGTGCGGCTACGCTTTGGTTTAAATACTACGGGTTCATAATAGCGTCTTGGCTTTAAACTCTCTTCTTTATCCGAATACTATCTAACGCAACCTAACCTGACCTTACGCAACTTAACCTTATCTACGTTAACATTACCATATACAGAATTTATGAATCAGCAACACCAGAAAGTCATAACAAATCACCACAGAAAATAAATACAAAGTACTACACATTTCTAGCAGCTGATGGGGGATTGATATTAATGATCATGATTCAAAGTCATATATCAAACCTCATAATGAAGAGCAGTTTTCAGGGAATCTAATTGGTGAAGAGGAAAACAGATATATGCATACACTGTACACTCACTTGATGCATGAACGATTCGCTTCTCAAAATACACTAGATGGAGAAATATATTGAATCGCTGCACGGGGTCAGCATAGTATTATTAGTGCCTATGATGTATGAATGACACTACACTATTAATGCACACTCACACACATACATACATACATACATACATACATACATACATACATACACCGTCACTAAAAGCTCTCATCATAGTAATAATGATATTCTGAAAATCCCCCTATATACCCTTAAATAAAAAGAAATTGAAATGAAAACTCAAAAAATAAGCAGAAAGTGATGCACAAAGGTCAATAGTGCTTTAAATAGTTGACTCAAAGATGACAGTGCAATGAGCAGCGTAATAAGGAGCGAAACGAGCGAATTATAGGTAAAGAATTGTTGGCATGCGTTTTTCGAATGAATGTACGAATAAGATGAGCAGTTATTCTATGCATGATGGTTGTGTGTGGTATCAGCAGTAGTAGTAGTAGTAGTGGTGGTTTTTCTTAGTAACTCATAACAATAATAAACAAATCATAAAACAACATTGAAAAAAAAAGCAAAAAAAGAAAAAAATATGATGAAATAAATAAAATAAACGAAATGAATACGCAAACAAAAACAAAAATGCTAACAAAACTGGAGCACCTTGAAGCAAATACCGGTGATGCCAAAAACAGAATAACCTTTTCATCCGCGTCTCAGTTTGGCGTTGAAGGAGACAAAAGGAGAAGGGGCGGCGCGGGCTCCCTCAGTCTCTACCCGAGCCCTGGAAGACTAGAACTGAAGCCCTTAGTCACTCTAGACCCTCCCCCCCCTCCCCCTCCCCCTTCATCCCTGGAACACTGGCGAAAACATTACATTATTGATACCCTTCCCTCCCTCCCTCTTGCCTTCTGCCTCCTCTCCCTCCCTAATTCTTCCTCTCCTGTGTAAGATTCTCCCCATTCCTTAAACGACTGTGGCTTGTTATGCGTCACCAATGGGAAGGTACACCCATGGGAGCTTGTCTGTTCATCTGTGGCCTTTGAATACACTCGTTAAGAAACCCTAAATAAATTCAAAATACGGGGCCCTCATGTTTCTTTTTCTTTTTTTTTCTTTCGTCCTCTCAATCTTAATATATTATGACTCATTCCTTGTAATTCTTAAGACTCCTTGTGACTCTGAAGACCCAGCCCCATTGATAACTCCCCCATACACCTTGGATAGCTCACCCCCGACACCTTCCCATACGCCTTACACTGCCTTTCGTGAGTCTAAAAGGAGTTTGACGTGTCCTTGTTATCACGTACCTCGCCATACCGCCATAAACACTGCGGCGTCCATCCTACATTGTCTTGATAAGCCTATGACATCAACGGGTCCCGAATCGTCCATTAGGAATAAAAAACAGTAATTGCAGCAATCAGGTTGGTGAGTAATTGATGAGGACATTGCTGCTGCTGCTGCTGCTCCTGATGATGATAATGATGATACTCGTAATGGAAGGTTGGTTATCAGCAGCAGCGGCGCCTGTGTTAAGTTATTGTGGTATGTGTGTGTGTGTGTATGGTGGACAGACACACACACACACACACACACACACACACACACACACACACACATCACGAGTCTCAACACGTGATATTGCCCCGAGTAACATCGTGAATCTGAATCTCTCTCTCTCTCTCTCTCTCTCTCTCTCTCTCTCTCTCTCTCTCTCTCTCTCTCTCTCTCTCTCTCACACACACACACACACACACACACACACACACACACACACACACACATCTTATTTTTCCCCCTCCTTTTCCTCCCTCGGTCTTTGTTCCTCCCCCGTCTTAATGGAGTTGGTCTAGTTATTATCTCTCAAAGTGGAAACATCACGGAAAATAATTATGGTTTCATGAAAGCAGAGTACCTTAATGAAAGAGTTTTCTCGTTAGGGGCTGGCTAATGACGATGGTATGTAAAGCAAGTCGCAATGTAAAATATCTCTATCATTATTTCATATCTTCCTTTCCCAATCAGACAAAATAATGAGCAATACTGTTTTAACTTTGAGCTCTTGCCGATGATATTATGTTCATTTCACTCGAGTAAATGCTATTCCATAAGTTGCTCCCAATATTGAAATAGACAAGAACACAAGAGGTAACCTAAACTATCCTGATGTATGTTGTATACGTAAATTTTCGTCAATAAACTACTACTACTACTACTACTACTATCTCACTCAAACCAACTCGGCCCAACCTAGCTTAACCAAATTCAAAGTAATTCAAACAAGACAAACTCGATCTAACTTAAAACTAATCCTTACTCATACTTACTCTTAACCTAACCTGTCATAATGGGAAATGGAAAATTATGTTACGTAGAATGTCGGGTCTTGGTATGTATGCATGAGGCCACCTGTGTTATACCTAAACTCTATACCAGGATGGTCCGCGAGACTAAGAAACGCTTTGCTCTCTCACCACGACTATTTTCCAAGGCCAGGGGGATGATTAACAAGGTTTTAAAGAGTGTTTCTTCAATTAATAATGTAGAAATCTTGTCAATCTCTCACTAGAACCCTAGAAATATCTTGATAAACTTGTGTAGATTGAAATAAAGATTTTTGAAGTAGGTAAGGTAAAGCACAGAAGTGTTTGAGAATACAAGACTTTCCCTTTTCTATCGGGAGTGTGAGCAAGTGCGCGTTGCTCTTTATAATAATTCTGAGACATTTCTGCTCGCACCTCCACTACTTTCAAAATCCTCTAGTTGAAGTCACACGAGTTTTGAAGTGTTTTGAGGTTTTAACGACGAATTAGCATCGTTTCTACATTATGAAGACAAGAAACATCCTTTAGAACTCGACAAATCATCTCTTGTGGCCTTGATAAACAGTCGAGGTGAGGGAGCAGAGCGTATCTGGACACGAGCCAAAAATATTCATATGGAACACGTGTGGAACTGCAGGGCTGGTATGTAGAGAGAGAGAGGTCAATACAATGTTGATGAAAAGTCTAGCTTGGGGAATTTTACGGCACTTGAAAGCTACGACTGGAAATAAACGAGAGAAAAAACAAACAAAAACTATGGAGCTCGGAGATAAGACGCGCTAAATAACACACACACACACACACACGGCGGTGAAGGAGGAGGAACCGTAAACCAGGATCCGTAACAGGGCGCCATCATTTTCCCCGGCGTTAATTACCAGCACAAGGTAGGAATGCGCGATACGAGAAGTGGAGTAGGATGTAGTATTTCCTGATTGGTCATTTGATATGGTTGTTAATGGTGTGTGTGTGTGTGTGTGTGTGTGTGTGTGTGTGTGCGTGTGTGCGTGTGTGTGTGTGTGTGTGTGTGTGTGTAATTCACTATGGTTTTCAGTATCACGTGCTGAACTCGTGACCAGAGAGAGAGAGAGAGAGAGAGAGAGAGAGAGAGAGAGAGAGAGTAGGCAAACGCGTCACTTCCATAACCACGCTATTGAAAATGTATTTAAAGGGGGCAAACATGACTATTATATCTGAATTTACGTGATTACACCAACAAAACAAACTTACCGGTAAAAGTGGCAAGTATAAGTATTTTGGAAATGAGCGAGAGAAAATGTATAAAAGTAAACAGAAAAAAAGGACAAAGTAGAAAAGAAATTTATATCACCAAAGTAAAAAATAAAAATAAGATCAAATAAAAAATAAAAATAAAATAATATTTTTCAATAATAATGCAATATAGGCTAATCAAGAAAATATACAATTTTTACTATTTAATCATAAGAAAATCTAAAAAAAAAAAATGAAAAAAAGAAAAGGACATTTAAGGCAGAAAAGATAACAAAAGAAGAAAGAATTCCAAGAGAACACATGACCTCTTGCTTAACGACTGTGTTACAAAGACGAATACAGTAATTGGCATCAGCATCAGACGTTCTTTTTATTTGATAGAGACACGAGTATAATGATGTAACCGGATAACAAGGTCAGAGAGAGAGAGAGAGAGAGAGAGAGAGAGAGAGAGAGAGAGAGAGAGAGAGAGAGAGAGAGAGGAGAGTAATCTCCCATTAATTACTGTTAGTTACAGAGTTTAAGCGTCTTCGTAATGGTGCATAATGTCATAAATGAATAAACTCTCTCTCTCTCTCTCTCTCTCTCTCTCTCTCTCTCTCTCTCTCTCTCTCTCTCTCTCTCTCTCTCTCTCTCTCTCTCCGCGACTCATCCAAGCCAGGGATAAAACAAAATGGCAGTGATAAAGTGCGCCATTAAACCAAAACATCAAATCTAGTCTAGAGATGAAGCGCCGAAGTTACTGACCCTTGCACAACAAACGAACGAGAAATTGGCTTTACATAATACAGCACTTTGTATGTATATAAAGAACAGTGTTATCTATGTGTCCGTATGTTTGTTTGTCTCTGTTCCCGGTGCTGAGTTTACCTTCCGTGTTTACGCCTTCCATAGGTGTGGCAATGTGAGGGAGGCATATTAAAAGCGCTGCTATCTATACGTGTCCGTCCGTCTGTCTCTCTGCAGTGGTGTTTGATGCTCGCAAGGTAAAGAAAAGAAAATTCTGTACCATACTGCGACTGAGTTGAAGATAAAAAAGAGGGAAAAAAGTGAGCATATTTTCAAGGGAATTCTGATACATGCAGATCCAGGGTATTTTCAGGCTTCCGCAGATTTCAAACATAAGAACTTTAAAAAAATGAGGGAAGCTGCAAGAGGTCGTTATACCTAGTCGTGGCAGTCCCTATGTGAACGAACACCTCTGCCTATTTCCACCTATCACCCTCATTATGAAATGGCACACAATTAACAATATTCCTAATGTACCTTTGACTTTACCAACATAGCTTTGTCTTTGAATAATGTCTAAAGCGTTGAATATTGTTAGAGTTTCTATATGCCTACGAATAGTGTCTGCTAGTTTCAATGTTTATAATAACCTGGAGGCTTAGATTATCATTTTTTATTATTATCATTAAGTTATCATTAGAAATATTATCATTGACGTTATCACTCGCTCTTACTGATATTTTGCAGGAATAGCATCGTGTGAGAGTACGGAGGACGTACGATAATAAGGATGGTATTCAGTGAAAGCATTACGCAACAAGCTATCTTCCAGCAGGACAGACAGACAGAGCGAGTATGGGACAGCAGTGGCGTGTTTTGGGACGAATCAAAGCGCGGAGGTCTTTTACCATCGATACCACCAGCATGACGCAACACTGCCACACTGCCACACTGCCGACCCGCCACGTGCCTCGAAGAACAAAAAAAGAGGTCTCGAACCATTTGCTAACCTCCGACCTTGAGATATTCTTTACTCCTTTTCCGATTACGATAACCTAAATACATAAAGTGTTTCATAAGTTCACAGATAAATTAATAAGGCAGAAATTTACTGAAGATTTCATTTGTACTTACGAAATCCATCTCTTCTGATATTTATTTACTATTGGTTAAGCATTTGGAGCGACGCCGCATCCGAGTCTGAATACAAGAACATTATGCGTAGCCACAAGAAATAAATAGGCCTATAGCCGCGGTCCAAGTACTAAAGCGTATTTTGTCTATATGCCTAAATAAAGTCCACCTATCATACTTGTCAATATACATCTTTTTGGTGTATATTTCAAGATGTTGTATATAATGTAATCTTACTTTTCCTATTAATGTAAAAGAGAAATAGTAACGTTTTAGTACTCAATAATCGCCGCCATGTACAAATTAAATTATTTCTCATATCTCTTTCTCTCTCTCTCTTGAGGAAACTGTTTTGACAGTGGACCATTATAATTCATTAGTAAGGGGAAGAGGAAGGAATGTTCCGAATAGGTCGAACAACCCAATTCCTAAAAAAAAACTAACAATTATATATAAGAAAAATACCCTTCTTTTAACGCGGCATCACATTTTCTTCACGACAAAATCTGACTCTTATTTTTTGGCTACAACATTATGTAACACTGAATCATCTCTCCTTCCTCTCTCTCTCTCTGACGCCCCTTGCCGCGACCTTTCCTTCCTTAGTGGAGGTAAACGTGGAAAGGTGCAGGGGGAGTGGCGGGAAGGGACGGGGAGGGGAGGGGAGAGTAGCACTGAGAGGAGATGGGGAGTGGAAGGGGAGGGAAGAAGAGGGGCAGGCAGAGGAGAGCCATGAATATGAGAGGTGATCATGGGTGGTGCACGCGAGGTCACTGGATGGATGACCTTATTGACCATTGCTATTGACCACAAGGATGCCCAGTCTGTTGTTGCCTCACACACACACACACACACACTCACACATCACATATTCTATAAGCTCTTTTTATCTTAACTCTCCAAACCTTAATTTGTCTTATTACTCTCTCTCTCTCTCTCTCTCTCTCTCATTATCTTAATTTCTTCAGTTTCCCATCAATCCTTCACAGAACCCAAATAAGTTCTCAGATATCTTCCCTGGTATTTTTACCCTCATTAATTCATCACCATTAGAACCAAGATTCCAAACTGTAAGCTAAGAAATGTCCACTTGTATAAATATGTATTGATGAAGGCTTATAAAGTTCAAAAATATATCAATATGCCAAAGTAAAAACAACCTTAATGACAAGTGACTGAGACAAGACACCATGCTTTGCCTGCAGGTGTGGGTGTCCCTATCCCTGGACCATGGGAAATGGGATATGCACATGTTAATATTTCTAATGTTAAAAATACTGATGAAAAGAAACAATTAATTAAACAATATAGAAAAATGGAGGTAGAGAAATCTAAGGAATATACCATCTCTTTTCTCTCCTTTTTATCTATTTCATTAAGAGATATTACTTTTCTCCCTAAAGCTAGGCAAACTACCAACCACCACCATCACCCAAACAACTCTACATCAATAACGTGAGTAAATGTCCATACCAGTGTTTGTGTCAGTCCTGCCATAAGGTCAAATCAAACTTGCCACTCGAGTTTAAAGTTGTAATCGGCATCACCTACAGGGTCAACACACCCGCTGTCACAACTGCTGCACAAAACAATGTGTACTAATGAAAACTAAAACACAAGAGTGACCTGCAGTCATGTTGCACTCAAAAGATAAGTTAGTATGAAAAATTACCCATCTGCATCGTAAGCTGTCTAATCAGATAATGGCAGCTTTCCCATGAGCAAAGTTCATATTAAACCTCAAAAAAAGACCACTGACCCCAGTCTTGATGAAACATTTTGTACTTAGAGATATTCCACAGGGGACCTCATATCAAAAAAGCACATTCAAAATTTTGTCTAAACATATACATATCTTGGTTTGAGTATATAAAGATGAAATCAATATAGGAAAATATGTACTCTGGTAAGGAGTCTTAAGCTACACTAGAGATAAACTAATATTTACATGGCATGGAAAAAAAGAACTTAGGTATCACTGACTGATCAGGACACCAATATTCTCATTACAGACTATTATCACAGCCATAAGGTTGTATTTTAGAAAGAAACATAAATATTTCAATATGACATCAACAGTATTTTCAAATCCAACCCATCCTTTGTTCAATGAAGACTCACAGCTTCATACATACACAACTACTATTAATTACATCAAATACTTGATAGCAAAGAAGTAAAAACATTTTTCAACTGCAATGCAATCCATGAAAACAATAAACAAAAATCCAGTTCTCAACTGTTCATTCAATAATACTGCTGTATAGAAGTACTCACTCATGTAATACACATATACATAAAACAAGAACACCAGAATCCTACATAAACACACACACACACACACACACACACACACACACAATAAGAACACAACTCACTAAAACTCAATTTGTCAATCAGCCATAACTTTCTAACACAATGCATAGGAAGAGAGAGCTTCCACACACATACCATTCAAGAAACAGGACAACTCATTCACCCAGCCTTTGCTTCGCTCCTTTCCATGGTGGCTAGTCATCCAGTGAGCACATGTAGTCTTGATACATGAGCATATAGGCATTCTTCTCCTCCTGGGTCATGCGAGCAATAAGAGCGTTATCCACCTCCGTAATGGCCACCTGTTCCCCAGCCACACTCACTTGCGGCACAGAGTCCTCCTCCTCCTCATCATCTGTGTCTCCAAGCTCTATCACCTCATCCTCAGGGTTGCCTAATGGGTGCAGGAAGAGATGGGAAAGAGCGTGTGTCAGCAAGGAAGATAAATGAATTATGAAATGATCTCTGATAATGGGATTTTTGTTGATTATGAAAAGGATGAAATTATTTGTTTCTGAAGAAGAATCAATTATCACTTAATAACAAGGCCAAAAATCATGCATCAACTAAATTTTACATTCATAAATAAAGGCACAAATTAGTAAAAGAAAAAAAAAGGAAATTAAACAAAAATATATATCAGTGAAACAAGAGCGCTGCAAGAAAGTCTGCCTTGACACTCACTCTTCGACTCGGTGCCAAAGGTAGGAACAGTGCTGGGAATGACAGGTCTGGCTGCTGTACTTTTCCTCTTGGCTGCCTCATCTCCACTGTCATCTGAGTCACTGTCAGACTGGTGGCGAGACTGACCCTTCTTTGCATGCCGTTCGTGGGTCTGAAGTAACACCATGACATCATCAGCCCCACTGTTGTTGCCACTACTCTGCTGTGGATGGCTGCTTGATGAGGGCACAGCCTTAGACTCACTCTGCAAGAAAAAAGAAATGTCAATGTTACTGAAGAAATAAGGGGAAAAAATGTTTAAATTTGACAAAACACCAAAACACTCAGCTTCCTTGAACTTATAAGTAAATGTGATAGTCCAGTTTCTAGTGCCTTTGTATGACAATCCTTACATCTGTTAAATTAAAATGCAATCAAAAGACAATCCGGCAATTCTACTGAATGTAGCTGGAAGCACTAGTAGTTTTTTTCTGTCTACACAAAGAAAAAACACAGCAAGCTATCACTCCGGAGGTGCAGACCTGTGGATTGGTGGCGTCTGATGTGGTGATGTTGGTGGTAATAAGGGAAGTGGCATCAGACAGCCAGATAGGCTTCTCCTTGGCCTGCACTGTCTCTTCTCCTGTGCCTTCTGCATTGATGTTTACATCTATCGAACCCTCAACCTGTGGATCAAGGTAAAAAACTTGAATAACTCACTGCATTACAGCACACAATACCTACAAATACCTTGAAAAAACAAATATCAATTGAAAGATGGTGGAGAATATAATTTCCCTCACCTGGAAGCCTGACTTTTTGGTGGAGTCTCCTGACCAGACACGAGAATTGTCATTACCAGGAGCCTTGGGCTTGATTTGTCTGTGGGAGGAAGAATTATGTGTTCAGAGCAGTACTGGACAGTATGAATACAGTCTAATCTGAATTGTTTTTCATTTTTCACTACCAAATAAAATACTGAACTATAGTGTAAAGCATGCATGAGTGAAAATAAAATATACATATTGAGATCATTTTCACATACCCAAAATATCATTAAATACATTTAAAAAAAAACAGAAGACCAAACAATAGAGTCAGTTATATACTTTACGGAAACAGTGACCTCTCATAAAGACTAAAATTAACTTTTCTAAGACTTGCACCAAAGTTATGAACCAGAACAATAAGGGCCACTGAAAGATCTGCCAATGCTGTAGCCACAGTAATACATCTAAGATCCCTACAAATATGGTGGAAAAAGTGGCATACAAATACAATGCACATCAACTTTACCCTGACTTCTTGATGTCACTGAAGTCTTTAGGCTGTGGCTCTGAGAATTTGGCGGCCAGTTTAATATTTTCAACCTGAAAAGGAGAACACACTTATAATGCCAAACCTAATACAGAACTTATTGACAAGACATTAAGTATTCATCCCTAAAGGCAATGTTCCTCTAGATGACAGGGAAAATGAAGGATAGAATGACACATGAAATGGCAGATTGTAGATCCAGCCAGTCCTCCTTCCAGCATCTCAAAAATTGATCACCCAGCTCAACATGTGAACAAACACCAGCACTCCGCACCTCTCTCAGCAGATTGAACAGCGGTTCCATCTGTTCGTTAAACTTAGTGAGGAGGAGACGTGTGTCATGGCGTGGCATCCCTGACATGTCTTCCTGCACCTCCTGTTTGCAAATGATACACAGCAGCTGCCCTGTTGTTATGTCCAGCAGCTGATCTGCCTGCCAAGGAAGCAATTATATGTCATCACCTCTTAACAAAGTAAATATTTCCACAGATACCTGATTATTTTTCTTTTACACCTAACTACATCCAGGGACAAAGCACCAAAGAAGAGTTAGAATATGCAACACCATCTGGTGCTAATCTTTAAGCATGATTTCAGATAAAACTTGTGAAAATATATATAAACTTTAAATGTAAATCATTGGAGCATGGATGAGCAGCACAGCACCATACAGGACCACACCTCTAAATCAGTGTAGGTTCGCTGACAGTAATGGCAGATGAAGGAAGCTCGACTTGTCTGATCTCGTTCTTCCATTTCTAATTTCTTCCTCATGTGGTCCAGTTTGTATTTCACCACATTCACGAAACTCTGCAAGATACAAAATAGAAGTAGAAGTCTAGGATTCTTAATAAAAATAAACAGAGGTCTGATGTACACAATCTATTCATTTTTATCTCAAGACAGAGAAGAGATAATACACTCTGGTTAGTCTGTCCCTTCCAAAAAGCTAAGTGGTCATTGAAGAGGGATGGAAAAGGTGGGAAGGGTAATGACAACTTATATATTTGGCAATGACAGTAAAACTTTCAAAATCTCAAAACTATGTTCAGTCTTTTTTGTATGTGTAACACCAATAACTCACTTTGTAGTTGATGAAATAGTACTGTTCCTTCTGGGTCTTGTTGTCTTCAAGTGTGACCATCTTCATGCGAGCCTGAATGAAGCGGTCGGCACGCAGGGTGCTGATCCTCTGCCTCAGCATCTTACGGTCAAACTTGAGCAGGTCACACAAATCCTCCTCACTCATACCTGTTGGATTGAAAGGCTTGTGGTTAAGTGGTTAGTGCATCTCTGGATAGCAGCAGGAAAGTTTCTAGTGTAGTCAATGTGAATTCACTTGCGTGTCCTCCCTGTTTGACTTACAAAAGTTGCGGACAAGCATGTCAATGATGAGAATGTCCTCTGTGGTGTAGAAGCCACGCACCACCAGGCGAACCAACATCTGCAGCTTCTGAGGCACCTCCATCAACACGTCTCCCTCCATCTTGACAATCTTTAGTAGTCACCTGGAGAAAGAATGAGAATACACAGTTTACTCAGGCCACTGTTACCTGGGCCTTCTAACAGGATCTCTGCCCATAACCGTCAGCTCAACCTAGGGTAAGCAAACCAGTGATCAACTCTCATAAATTTATTTGTATAACTAAGCCCATATGCCACACCAACCCTAACATCAAGTTCATCAAATCTTTCTGAATAATCTTACTGCAAAATGCCCAGCTGACTTGAACAAGACTAGTCTATTTTAACATTATTAGTTACCATTACCTTTCAATTACAATCATGAAGGTACTGAATCCATTTATTCATCATAAAATTGGTACATAACTTACATCTATCTGACTACACCATGTGGCCTGTACAGCCTCCCTCACTCAATGATAATGTCGACTTTGAACTACAACTCTGAAGGACTGCCACACACGCATCTCATGTAGCACGGCCAGACCTGTTACTTCCCACCACTAATAAAATCCCCGCCAACGTCTCCCACACCATACAGCTCACGTAATTGTGGCCGCTAATACATCAGCTATAATCCTCTGCTGATTATAATGAAGCCTTTAGTAAGTCTATGATATGACAAAACTATTACCGGCTACCTGGAGAGCGTAACAACAGAGATAAGATGATAAACTCCAGTAGTAGCGCCAGACTTTGTTGATGTTTGGTGGGTGGGAGAAGCAGAGGCCACAGAAGCACATTGTTCTAAATCTTCGCGACTTCTACATTGCCTCATTCATTTTCCTTAGTTTAACTCATGAAAAGTCAATACAATAATGCTACGGTCTAATGTTATGTATCATTTCTCAACGTAAGTCATAAATTCTTGATAACATAACGCGGATTTAACTTCAAGCCATACCGCGCTAAGTTTTCAAGGGCAGACTCTTCTGTTTAAATACTTCCCTTTTGTCAGTCCCGCACTATTTTTGCCTCACAGAAGTAAGGACTGCAATAGGGCAGAACATATTGCAAAATCTATCATCATCATCACAACTTTACTCTCAAATTTAGGGAGATCAAAAGTCAAACAGTAAAGAGAACATAACCATTAAGAAATCAACTATACAGCAAATAGTTTACCTTTTCGAAAGATGCAAGATATAAAATCTGTATGTGGCAGGTTGCCCCGTGATGTGGAGAGAGAGAGAGAGAGAGAGAGAGAGAGAGAGAGAGAGAGAGAGAGAGAGAGAGAGAGAGAGAGAGAGTATAATCTTTACTTCTGCTATATACGAGTAAAGAAAGAAAAGGAGGAAATACAATGACTAACCGATGAGAGAGAGAGAGAGAGAGAGAGAGAGAGAGAGAGAGAGAGAGAGAGAGAGAGACGATAATAACAGCGTCCCAAAAGAGAGATAGAAGAAAAGGAAGAAGAAAAAGAAGAATATAGCATCTTAATGACTGTAAAAACAGCACCGATGGAGTTCTTCAAGGCATGAAGCTGTGAGGAGTTTGAAAGAGTACTGAATCCTTATCCTGAAGCTCTGAAGGTGAAGATGCAACAGAAGGCAAACAAGAAAGGAGAAAGCTTAAAATCACTAGACTAGTAAGTGGGTTTTTAGTGAAGAGTTTTCTTTTATGCTATTTTTTTTTTCCTTATTGTTATTATTACTGTTGAATTTTGGGTCTTTCTATTGTTGGTGGTGTTAAAGAAGAGATGATATGGGGTGAATGGTTGTCATGTTGTGGGTACTCGTGAAGATACTATTCTCCCCTCCTTACAAACAATCCATAATAATAATTACGTATCTGGTAACTAACTGCCACTAACCTCAACAAACATCAATGGAACAAGCAAACCCATGTAAACTGACAAACACACACTACTGTACGGTTAAAAAGATACATAATGAATCAATGCTATTTAGTAGAGAATAACAAGAGCCTGTGTATATATATATATATATATATATATATATATATATATATATATATATATATATATATATATATATATAGATATATATATATATATATATACACACACACACACACACACACACAACACAGCACGATGACCCTTCACTATCACACAGCAAATATCAACTGATAGATGATGATGATGATGATATATGAAAAAAATGACAATGAATAAACAAGTCAAATAGAAAAGGCGGATCCTGCTTATTAGATTTCCTTCTCATTTCCATTAGTGGAGCATTACAGTGTGGCTAATCGGCCTTATCTCAGGCGGCGGCCATCCACGCCCACTGCTGCTGCTGCTGCTGCTGCTACAAGCAGTACTAAACTGCCACATCATCACATCACAGTGACACTCGGTAGGTTGGTAGGTTGGTCGGTCACTGTGTTCTACCAACTGGATCTAATAATGAAGCGGGAGGGATCATCATGTCACTCACTACTCGTCGTCAGGTTAGGGCAGGCCCGGACTGACTGATACGTAGGACGCAGGACGCCAGGGCGGCTCGTGTCCCTGTCTCGACCCGACCCTTCCCGCTCCTCCATCTCTCCACCCTTCAACCCGACCGCCAGAGACCACTCCTCCCAGAATACCCTCCCTCCCTCCCTCCCACCTCTTACACTACTAACTGATGTTAACCCATTAGCACCAAAAGAACAGCCACTTCTGTTACGAATTATGTCTAGAGTCTAATTGTTAAAGCACATACACACACACACACACACTGTAGGGAGAGGCTGGCTGAGTGACCAGCAGGCGACCGAGGTGAGGTGAATAACACACACACACACACACACACAAACAAACCACATGGCTCAGTGGTAAGAATTTTGCATGTGTTGGCCACCATGAATGTCCGCATCACACGTCCACGGAGAAAAGCAGGGACAGTGGAGGCGGCTCTGGGGAGAGATGAGAATCAAATTAATAATGTTGATAAGTAAACAGTATTCACATAGACAGCTAATTCTTTTACAACACGAGAAAATAAAGGATGCGGCAAGAAGATATCAGATCTGTATGTGGCAGTTCCTGTATCAAACAAATATATCGATGTATTTCCACCTATTATCTCCAACTAATTGCTTCAGCACACACACACACACACACACACACACACACACACACACACACACACACACACACGACATATATATCAGAAAATACCTTAACATACCTGGAAAAATAACTTTACAATGCTAGATATGAAAAGAGCAAATATAAAAGTATAACAGTATCACAGCATCACACACACACGTACACACACACACACACACACACACACACACACACACACACACACACACACACACACACACACAGCTCAAGTACCCGAAAACACCTAAAAATACCTGAAAAAAATCATTTCACAGTAATAGATATGAAAAGAGCAAATGTAACAGTATAACGATATTACACACACACACACACACACACACACACACACACACACACACACACACACACACACACACACACACACACACACACACACACACACACACATACCTTAACATACCTGGAAAAATCACTTCACAATGCTAGATATGAAAAGAGCAAATATAAAAGTATCACAGTATCACACACACACACACACACACACACACACACACACACAAACTGCGCATGTACCCGTAAACACCTAAAAGTACCTGAAAAAAATCATTTCACAATACTAGATATGAAAAGAGCAAATTTAACAGTATAACGGTATTACACACACACCCACACAC
>CM035202.1:4699102-4710916 GCA_020233015.1 Callinectes sapidus | reverse complement strand
TTTTGAAACTCGTTAAATATCCATTAACTACCACCTCAGAGGAACCAAAACCCATTTCAAAACAATCAATTATTTAATTCTAATTATTTTAAACACTTTAGAGTGAGTTAGAGGCAGAAATCAATTGTTCACATGCTGATAATTAAGTTTTTAATGTAACTTTGACACCGCTAAATAACACTCTTCCTCTCCACTCATTTCACTGAACTTTAGGCATAAAACATCATTGTATATGGACTATCTCTTGCAATTAATAACAACTTGATACAGCCTCAAATAAAAAAGTGCATTTGGCGTTCCAAGAAATTTAGCGCAAAAATTCCCCCTTATTTACCACCCTGATAACGCCAACCACAGCGATCTCCACCCCTTACACGCATGCAAATCACTTGAAACACGCTGCAGTATTCATAGAAAGCGTTAAATTTGACTATTGATCCCAAATAAACAGTCCAGAAACGAAGACAATATCCGGCTGGTGGAGGCCCCGTGCGGACCCCCCCTCCTATCTCACTCCCACCTTCATTAAACTTAAACTTGACCACGAAAGCTATGTCTGAATGGCTCATATGAAAGCTTAGTACCATGGCTGCATACTGTGGCAAGATGAGCCTATAATAATTGAGAGAAAAGGCTTAAAATGACCGATGAAATAAAAATCCAAGATGGCGCCCGGGCCTGAGGCGGTAACTCACCTGATGAGGCGCGGCAAGAGGCTGGTGGCACAGTCAGTGGCGGTAATAACAGTCAGTCCACCGCCAGTAAATCCATCTTGCTGCTTCAGTCCGGGAATTAGATGACTTGGACACCTAATAAACTACAATACTCTTCTTGTTCTGTCATTATAACCACTGTCACTAAAAAACACATACTGTTTTGAGCGTGGAAATCGTCTTAATATGCCATTCCAATGGTAAAACACTCATGAAATCTCGCTGGTCAGTTTATCCAGACGGTTTAGAGGTCTTCATATGCCACTAGGATGGTAAAAACGCTTAAAATCCAGTGTCAATTCAACTAAATCGCTTTTCAATAGGTTAAAAGTAGCCAACCCACGTATACCCTCCCCCTCCCAACACTGGGAAGACACTACTTCACTTCTTTCTCAGACACCCCCGCGGCCCCGCCCCGCCCTCATGGCTGGCCGGGAAGGAGCATATTATTTTAACACCTGCCAAAGGGTTCTTGTAGTTTTCTAGGTTTGTCTCAACACAGCTAAGAAATCGAGTAGGTTACAGGCAAAGAACATAGATAGACAATAGATAAACATACATACTGCCCTTAAACGTCGAGTAAGGCGAATTAGCGAGAAAAAACCTGTAAAAATAAACGAAGGGGCAAGGCCGACCGATAGTCATGGTGACCAGCACTCGGAGCAAAAAGTTCTCGTATTTTTCAATGTTTCTCTTGACATAACTAAGAAATCGAGTACTTAATATGTAGAGGATATAGAAGAAGCGTGTAAAAGTACATATATAACCCCTTAACCGTGAAAATAAAGCCATTTAGTGAAAAAACAGACGTAGATAAACGAAGGAACAAGGGCGACCGGTAGTCATGTTTACAAGTACTAGGGCCAAAAAGTTCTCGTATTTTTCCATGTTTCTCTTGACACAGCTAAGAAATCGAGTAGGTAATATGCAAAGAGCAAATATGAAGCGTGGAAAAATACATATGTAACCTCATAAACGCCAAAAATAAAGCGAATTAGCGGGAAATAGCAAAACTAAGCGAAAGAAACAAGGGCAAACAGCAAACATGTTTACCAGTACTTAGGCCAAAAAGTTGTTGTATATTTCCATGTTTCTCTTGACACAGCTAAGAAATCGAGTAGATAATATGCGAAGAACATAGATAGACAATAGATAAATACATATATAACCCCATAGATGTCAAAAGTAAAGCGAATTTGCGAAAAATAACAAAAATACGCCAATAGAACAAGGCCAAAGGAGGCATAAAGTTCATTAGACAGTAACTTGACCCCCCCCCCTCTCTCTCTCTCTCTCTCTCTCTCTAGCGAAACTGTATGACATGGTATTGTACTCAAGATTAAAGATGTGGTTTAGGTCGTTTCCAGCCACATGACACCGTCCCTCCCACCTCCCCCACAGCCTCCCATGCCCTATCGAGACACTGTACCGACGCCACTGCCCTGCCAGTCGCGGGTGTTGATGTGGGTGACGGACAGGGCGTCTGATTCCTGGTGGACAGGGGCGCAGTAGTGAGAGTTATTCCTTCCCCCGCCCGGCCGCCCACCCAGTCGACCACCATTATGACCTCCTCGCGGCAGATGGCACCCCTATTCCATCCCACGGCACTATCACTTTCCACCTCGCCCTCACCCCGTCCTGGACACCCCCACCGCCCTCGGCAGAAGCTGTAGGAGATACGTAGATATCACTCTCACTCCTGTATATAACTTTCTTCACCTCAGAGGCAGAATAGTGCGTTTGACAGGGAACTAATGGTAATTTACGAGGTGGTTCACTACTTCTCTGCCATGCCACCTCCTGCCACGCCCTTCCCTGCCACGCCACGCCAATCCCTGCCACGCCCTGCCACGCCATGCCAACCCCTGCTACACTCTTCCCTGCAGCGTCACCCCCTGCTACGCCGTTCCCTGCCACGCCACCCCCTGCCACGCCCTTCCCTGCCATGCCAAACCCTGCTACGCCCTTCCCTGCCACGCCCTTCCCTGCCCATGAATAAACACACAAATGACAATTAGAAAGTAAATGAATGACTGTAAACTTTGCAATAATAATTTGTAATCAACATTTTATTTATTTTTTTTTTTTTTTTTTTTTTTTTTTTTTTTTTTGGCAAGGTGGGATTTGGGAGAAAAATGAAGGGGAGTCACACGAATGTTGAGAATTCATGAAGGGGGAATGGAATGAAAAAGGGTGAGAACCACTGTCATAAACCCTCATGGCTGATATGCACATCTTCACAGTTGCTAATTTCTAATGTAAATACCTACTCTATATATCACATACCTAAGCTGTGAGTAATTTGAAAATGATAATGGTTTCTTATAAAAATCAGTTCTAAGTTATGATATGGTTAGATTAGTTTCTTATCATTAAAAAGGTAAGATTAGGCTAGTTTACTGTCATTAAGAAGTTAAGATTTCCACAAAAAGAAAAGTACCTAAATTTGAAGAGAAAAAAAAAAAAAAAAAAAACACACACACACACACATTAAATATTAACTGGTTAACAAACTTGTTTTGAAAACTAGCAAAAGTATATTCTGGCTTGGGAGGATATCAATCCTCTGCTGTGTGGTGAAATGAGGACGCCTTAGCGGCGTGATCCGGCGAAAATGAAAAGTGCGACAGTTTTTCCGGCGGGCAACGAGGAAAAGTCGTCTGGCAAGTGAAACTATCGTTTTCAGTGATGCTTCTCATAGGCGTACAACGTTCGGATGCAGGACGAACAAAAAGATGCCACTGAAAACGCCTGTAACACACACACACACACACACACACACACACACAGAATAAACAAAGTAAAGAGACTGTCCAAGCGTGTCTGACCTTGACTGTCCCGCTGCGGCACTAAGATCACAGTTATTATACTTTATTTGCCGTCCTCACTGCGTCTACTGGGAGGCTAGAAAGATAATTGAGTCAAGTTATATTAAGCGTTTACCCTTCACCATATTTTTACATTTCGTGAGACGGTTGGGTATTCTGATACGCTTGAATTCGGTGTAGATTAGATATAGAAATTCTAGTTTCCATGGACTGGTATGTTCATTGTGTGTGTGTGTGTGTGTGTGTGTGTGTGTGTGTGACACCTGAATCGGGCAGGAGGAACGTGATTGCAGCCAGGCCAAACCGCAACAGATCAAGACGGTGTATTGTGCTGGGTGTAGTAATGTCTTCTATTACTGGCATTACACAAACATTGAAACTTCTGGTATGTTGACTTCTATACCATGAGGCTATTTAATTAATCTTCACATGTCGAGAGAGAAGTCAAGCACAACTATGAAGGTCAAAGACATGAGCAGGTCCTCCCTCGTTGCCTATCCTATCACGTCAAAGGGGCGAGACAGCAGGAAGTCAGTCTAGGAAAGTTCCCCCTTCGTTGCCTCTCTTCGTTCCGTGCGTAGCGAGGGGCGAGGAGAGAGGGGCGGACTGACGGCGTGGGCCTGGGGTGAAATCCGGGGCTACCACGCCACCAGGCACCATAAACCTTACAACCCCTACCGGTACTGAACCACACGATGACTTGCAAGGGTAGCATAAGGGGACATGTGCATTTGCGGTGCTGGAACCTACAACGAACCAAGCAACGCGCCCTCCACTCCATCTTGAGGAAATTTCTACTAAAGATTCGTAGTCAGTTTGAATATGCTAAAAACTGTAGTAGCCTAACCCGCTGAATTTGAGTCTGACTAAGTTTTCTTACAAATATCCAATAATATATTTATTTATTTATTATTTTTTTTAATAAGCTAGGTGATTAATTTACTACGCTATAGTAGAATTAGTGAAAAAAAAAGAAATATGCAGTATATAGAACAGTAGAAAAGAAAAGATGTGATCTAAACCTACTAACGTCAGTTACGGAAGGTTAAAAGATGTTTTCTGGCATGATAATAAGCTATGCATGATGAATACAGGTAAATGCACTTCATAATAGTGTTGCACCTGGCCGCATGTCCACATACAGTATACAGTAAGTTTTATAGCAAACAGGCCAACCAAAGTGGGTACTGGGCAACACGAGGAGAGGAGCAGAAGGCTAATCTCCGACACGAGGAATTTAGGAATTTTAGAGGTGGACCAAAGGCGGTTGGCTGGTTACCTGTCCTCACCTCCCCATCCCTTCCCTCCCGCTACACCACCTCTCCTTTCCTTCCATCTTTCCCATTTTTTCCCTCGCTTTCTCTCCTTTCAACCACATCCGTACTTCTCATAAAAGTGGGTAAGTTACGAGATTTCGAGAGAAGTCTGTCAGATAATTATGTAAAGAATAAGTTTTGAAATAATTAGGTTTTAACATTGTCTTTTGCCAGTCATCAACAGTTCCTAGTCTTCGACATTATCAAAAGAGGACGAAAGCAAACCAATTTTAAGGTTCAGTTCACTAACTTAAAAATTAAACTGCTAAAAGGTGAAAACAACCGTATCGAGTCGCCTACTGATTCTGCAGGTAAAGAAAGATGTGCATGTGAATCAGCGCGTGCACAGTATTGGCAGCACTGATCAGAAGGCAGGGACATGCGGAGGGCGTGAGCTGTGTGGTGGTGGCCTGCTGTGTTGCCGCCCGACCACGGGTTCTCTGCGTCACCAGTCCCACATCCACATATGTATTTTGTCAACCACCTGAGTCACAAGTAAGGACAAGAGTGCCACTGATAGTGCTGCGACATCATCGTTTCCTTCATAAGGGTACAAGGCAGTGTTTTTAGCCCACAGCCTCTAGAGTGACCAACCACTATGGAGGCATCGCGCATCGTGGGGCGAGAGGGAGCGGCGATGGGGAGCTGGGGTTGGGGAGGGGAGAGGCGGCGGGAAGGAGCGGGAGTTGTGGAGGTGGGGCTATGCGGCAGGGGGGAGAGAGTCTGGGAGGGAGGAGGACCAGAATCAGGTTAACCAACATCAAGTGCTCAGTATTCGTTGTGTATTTCTCGGCGAAGCACCTCCCTCGCTCCCTCCCGCACCCCCCACCCCCTCAAACGTTCAGTGAATCGCACGAACACCACCGGGCAGGACGAGGTGCAGCCCGTGCGACGCTCCTGGGGAACACGAGGAGCGGAACGCGGGAGGTGAGTCCGGAGGCGCCGTGAGAAAGGTTCCGCAGCCTTGTGTGGCGCAGTTTGTTCCGAAAGCTGCCACAGGCCCGCGCGGCGGCGGCGGCGGGGAGGCTAACAGGCCCGCCACTCACCCCAGCCAGTCATCTAAGTTTGCTTCAGTCAATCTACTCAGCAGTACTAACTTTACGACTCTAGATTCTAGAAAACTTGCTATTCGTCCCGCTGGAAGTACACCGAGGCTTTCTTTCGTGCCGCACGTGTATCCAAACACTATATATATATATATATATATATATATATATATATATATATATATATATATATATATATATATATATATATATATATATATATATACACACACACACACACAGAGAGAGAGAGAGAGAGCTGTGTCTGACGGACACTCGTACTGTGAACAGTGAGCAAGGGTCCCAGACTTGATTAAGACTGAATGATGTCACACACACACACACACACAGGAGTGACGTGGACGTTTCTCTTTTCAGTGCATTGCGGCGCCGCGGAACAAGGACGGACGGCATCCGACACGCGGTGCGTCGCCTCGAAACCATTACTCTTGTATCGGTCCCGCGAACTCGTTCGTTGGAGCTCGGTCGTTCTGCATCGGTGGAGGAAATGGTTGGTTGGTTGGCTTGTTGAAAGGGCGGCGTGTGGGCGGATGGGCGTGCTTCTGGTACATGGTCCTTCAATCATGACTAGATCCACACTCATCCACCTGCGCGTCGGAAGTCTGCAGCGAGGGGAGGAGACCTTTGTCTTGCAGGGAGGGAGTGCGGTGGCCTTGTGCATGGCCAAGGCTGCTGCCGCTACGCCAACCTGAACACGTTGGTAAGGTAGTCATCGCCTGCCTCACTCCCTTCCCTGCCTTACTCGGGCGTGTTTTAAGAACGATTGGTAAGGAGTTCCTGAAGCCCAAACCTCATCCTCCCCCTCGCCCCACGATATCCAGAACGACAGAGCTCAGGAACTATAAATCTGGGAAGAGCGTCTCCGTGGTTCGTTGCCCAGACACTCTCCCCTTGCGTCCAGACTTGAGGCAAAGGTGAAGTCCCTGCTTCATTTTGGCATGTGGGCTGCGCGATATCAGGTGACTGTCTCCAGTCCCTATCGGGTCGTCGAGTCAAGCAGGACCGTACCCACAGCACCCTGGCTGCCCATGAGCCTGATGAACTTGAACCACAACGGGGGAAGCTGGCTTGGCTGGGCGCCGGGTGAGTGTTCACACCCTTGCCGAAGCCATGGCTGGCCGGTTCCTCGACTAGGGGTGACCGGCCCTCCAGCCGCACTCATGCTTGGCCCGGAACCACAGTAGTGTTGCATTCAGTTTCAGATAACACATTGCACATACAGATATGAGAGAGAGAGTAGAGTACAAAATGTCTGGATGGTAGGTATTTGAGAATGCAAACTTGAGACCTGAGAAATAGACACGTGGCGGCTGATGAGGCAAGTGTGCCCAGGCTGGGTGAGAAACGGCTGCCACAGACAGCCAAAGGCCAGTGCCCCGGGTTCCTGCCATGCCACGTGGCCTTCAGTAGTTATAACAGGCGCACAACCACTCTTAAGAAAATTTATTAATAACAATATTATATATCGTGTCGTTTTATTCCCTTGAGTGCACTTCGCTGCACCATGGCGTGTTTCACCGAGAATAATGCCAAGAAGTCTATAATGTGTTCGCAATGGCCACCTACAAGAACCGTGCCTTGCTCCTACGTGGCTTCTGTCCATCCTGGTTTTACTCGTACCGTATTCCGTCTTGATGAAAGGGGTGAATAGGTAACTATTCATGCAACGGTGACGCCTGGTAGCGTGAGTGTCCTATGTGAAGGTGACTCGGACCAACGGCCAGGCAAAGCAGGCAGTGATGTGTGGCTGTGCCTGCATGCTGGGTGTGCTGCGCTGTGGGGCACATCATCAGGGCTGCGCACGGGCACTCATTCAATGAAAATAAGTTTGCAGCTATATATTGCATTCGCAGGCACCATACCCCTTAATCTATCACCCCTCTCATGAACATAAGTTTGCCTTTTATGTTTGTTAGGAAGACCAAGTCCACCCATACATCAATGTGTGTTTGTATGTATGTCTCAGCACATGGCACCCGCACGGCCAGCCAGGGTCGCATTGCCCCGGGAGTCGTGTTACACCGCCACCCTCACTCTTTCACTCTTCCGCGCTGACCCAACTAGTCCCACCCACAACTTTACACGTCTGCACCCGCTTCTGAATACCAGACCCTCACGTTAGATGAAGAACACAATATTGTTTAAGACACATCAGGCCCGGCAGCAGAAAATTCAACACGTACAAAGCTCCTCAAATTTACTGCTTAACCTTTTTAACCTTGAACTTTGCTTGTATACCTTCGTTCCTCGTCCCAGCATGTCGGTAAGCCTGCGGTGGTTTGGTGATTCATGCATGTTATGTAAGGCGTAATCAAGTACAAAGTTGAGTAATAGACGCCCAACCAAAACTGACGGGGGGATGCATACTCGTATTACATCACGGCCCTGACTTAAATATTTACAAAGCTTATGATAGCGAGGTGGTGGCGATGATGGTCTCTCTCTCTCTCTCTCTCTCTCTCTCTCTCTCTCTCTCTCTCTCTCTCTCTCTCTCTCTCTCTCTCTCTCTCATACAAACGTGAAACTATTAAAACAGATAAGTTGTTATAAAATGTGTGTGTGTGTGCGCGTGCGAGAGAGAGAGAGAGAGAGAGAATATGCGGGCGCCTGCATGATCTTGTCAACTACTTAATTACTGAACATTTAAGTGTAACCTTAATTAGGTCTCATCCTGGTCAGAGTGCTAACGGCTAACCTACTCACTACTGCTGCTACCGCTACCATCACCACACCACTATTACCACTAACTACAACTTTAACATATACTACTATGAAAACCGGAAATTCCTCTCCTTTTACCCTCCTCCACCAACAGTATATACCACTTCTGAACATCTTACAAACCAATGAGGTAAAAATAGTATTGAACACGGAGGCTAGATAGACCTTGCTCCTCCTCCCTGTCATCACACTGTTTCTTTTATATTACATAAATCTTTATGATTCTCTTGCCGCCGCCGCCGCCACCACCACCACCACTACTACTACATTCTCTTTCTCTTCCTCCTCCTCTCCTACTATTACCATTAAAAGTACCCAAGAGGCACATCCAACCATTGCCACCCTAAGGAAGAAGGTTCATTGCAGACATGCAGGCATTTGCAATAAAAATTCCTTTGAAGAGTCATGAATATGGCGAGGATGACCCGGACGAGATTGTACCCTACACACACACACACACACACACACACACACACACACACACACACAGAGAGAGAGAGAGAGAGAGAGAGAGAGACAGACAGACAGACAGACACACGACTGTTTTCCTTCTTTTCTACCTGCCTGGAAACGTACCCACAATTCCAGTACACACACACACACACCGCGTAGTGTAGTGGTTAGCACGCTCGGCTCACAACCAAGAGTTGTGGTTCGAGTCCCGGGCGCGGCGAGGCAAATGGGCAAGCCTCATAATGTGTATCTAGCCCCTGTTTACCTAGCACCAAGTAGGTACGGGATGTAACTCGAGGGGTTGTGGCCTCGCTGTCCCGGTGTGTGGTGTGTGATTGTGGTCTCATCCCTACCCAAAGATCGGTCTACATGAGCTCTGAGCTCGCTCCGTAGGGAAAGGCTGGCTGGGCGACCAGCAGACGACCGAGGTGAATAACAGAGAGAGAGAGTTTCCCGTTCTGTAATATCCTTCCTGTGACGTCTTACTTATCTTTTAAAATCTACCGGCATCACGGATTTAATCCACTCAAGTTACTTATTTAGTGGGTGATGCGTCTGAAGAACTAACATAACAGTAACAAAAGATGTATTACATCACTTATCCTTTATCGCTTCTAATTTCATCAAGCTTGAGTCAGACAGAGATCAATATTCGTAGAGTAGATAAGTCCTAATGAGAATTACTTATTTTTCTTACATTTCAATAATATTACAATTTTCCTGGTTAAATATGTAGGACTGGTGGGGCTAAACATATTTGAACTATTCCGTCACTTCCTCAGCTGTCGGTGATGCATCTCGGAATTATATTCTGAACTTGTTCCACACCATTGTGTTAATGTTGAGAAGTTAACCAAACCCAGTGAGTGAAGGGGTGTGCATGGTGCGGCGGACTACATTGGCAACACTGTTAGTAGTACGATCATTCAAACGTCACACACACACACACACACACACACACACACACACACACTTTCCATTTACATAAGATGCAGAAAAAAATCCTTGCTCATTCTTTTGTTACTGCAGGAGTAGTTTTTACATAACAGGAAAGTGACAAGTAACCGCTTATAGCACATCAGCCTGCAGTAACTCATGGCCAAAAAGTCATATTCACTGAGACCTCTCTTTTGTTATGCAGTCTTTTATTGTCGTTTCCCTGAACTTCACAACGCGGCTTGTAAATTAAACGCAGGACAGAAGCGATGGTGTAAACGAATTAACGGTTAGCAGGAAATGATTCGCTACGGAAATATTCAAGGAAAAGACTGTTGAGTGACGTGAAAGAAAAGAAAGAAGAGTGAGGAATGAAACTGACTGACTGGTCGACCGATTGGCATTCCGGAATAGAGTGGGTGGCCGATTCGTCCTTTTTTGTGTCCGCTATTCTTAAAGTACACGGTAATATCTCTCTCTCTCTCTCTCTCTCTCTCTCTCTCTCTCTCTCTCTCTCTCTCTCTCTCTCTCAAATATGGAAATCATGTTCAGTCTCTTATGTATTGTAATGTATGTATGTAGTATATTTCTGCAATAAAGCTCTGCACAACACAATTCTGCCCCTAATAACACCTATTAACAAAAATAAGTAGATAAAAGAAAAATATTCATAGTATACGTTCAACTAACTTGTGTGTGTGTTAGAGAGAGAGAGAGAGAGAGAGAGAGAGAGAGAGAGAGAGAGAGGGAGAGAGAGAGAGAGAGAGAGACCAGGGAAGAGGAAGGGTGAATAAGAATCAGAGAGGAGAGGAGAGGAGAGGACATGACATGGTGGCCCCTCACATTGCCACACACACACACACACACACACACACACACACACACACACACACACACACACACACACATACATTCACACACACTGGGAGGCGGCAGGAGGTGAAGGGTGGGGGAGGTCCGCTGTAGAGGGGGAACACGCCTCCCAAAATAGCAAGCGTTCCAGGGATGAATAGCAACGGTGAGGGAGAGGAGGAGGAGGAGGAGGAGGAGGAGGAGGAGGGAGGATGCTCATCTTTCATGTATCACGTTAATTTCCACCTTCCGTATTGTCCACTTCTCAAGGGAACCACACGCCACCCCACAAAATTAAAAGAACCTGTTTTTCCTGACTTTAATTTGACTGATGAGTATTTTTGGACATATTTCATTTAATCATCTCCGTTCCAACTTTAATGTCACTGATAAAGCTGAGACTGGAACTGATGCCGCTCACTGATGACTTCTTTGCAATAAATATGTTCTACAGGTATTAGTATTTCAGAAGAAGAAGAAGAAGAAGAAGAAGAAGAAGAAGAAGAAGAAGAAGAAGAAAAAGAAGAAGAAGAAGAAGAAGAAGAAGAAGAAGAAGAAACGCAAAAGGAAAACAATAAGAAAAGAAAATAATGATACCAATAGTGTCTACGTAATTATATACATGAAGGAAAAAATAGCAGCCGTTGGCATTCTTTTAAGTGTTGTAGTTGTTGCTGTAGTTGTTGTTGTTGTTGTTGTTGTTGTTGTTGTTGTTGTTTTTGTTGTTGTAGTAGTTGTTGTTGTTGTTGTTGTTGTTGTTTTTGTTGGTGTTGTTGCTGTTGTCTTCATTATTCCCGTGCTAATGTGTTTTTCGACCAACCTCAAACTTCATTAAAGAAGAGAAAAAAACACTTCCTTTCTGCTGCTGCACATTTCGTAATGGAACCCAAGGACACACACACACACACACACACACACACACACACAC
>CM035202.1:4661530-4699002 GCA_020233015.1 Callinectes sapidus | reverse complement strand
TGTAGTAGTAGTGTTAGCGGTGATGGTAGTGGTAATAGTAGTAGTAGTAGTAGTAGTAGTAGTAGTAGTAGTAGTAGTAGTAGTAGTAGTAGTAGTCTAAGCCAAGTACACGCCAGAAAGTAAAGTCACAAAGACCATCAAACAATAAAAAAGAGAAAGAAAACAAAGGGAAGAGGCAGCGTGTCTTGAAAAAAAGAAAAAGAACAATAATGCAAAACACAATGACAACAAGGACATAATTATCGTTGTTGTTTCTTTTTTTTATGCACAAGCGAGGCAGAACAAGGGCAATAAAAAGACAAATGCTGGAAAACAAACAAACAAACAAACAAAAAAGGTTCGTTAATGGTATCTCCTAACTCGTCCTCTCATAAAAAAATAAAAAAATAAAAGAGTTAAAGAGAAAGAAGCAATTCATAGCAAAGGTTAAAAAATGAGAATATGTATTTTTGGTAAAGATTAGATACACACACACGCTGACTTCATAAAATCGTGATAATAATTTGATTTTCCGGGTTAATCAGAATTCATTTACCTTATTTTGTGAAAAGATAATATAATTTGAATGTTTATCGCATTTATGTGGTTTTTTTCCCGCCCAAACCTCCGTAGCTCCACCCCCGCGCTCTTCTCTCTCTCTCTCTCTCTCTCTCTCTCTCTCTCTCTCTCTCTCTCTCTCTCTCTCTCTCTTACTGCCCCAGGGGACGGCCAGGTCAAGGCTTCACCAGATGGCCTGGGACACAATACACTCACAGACCAATTACTGAGAGAGAGAGAGAGAGAGAGAGAGAGAGAGAGAAGGGGGTGGTGGGTGGCGAGGCATTCCTAGCGTGCCACACCTCACAATCGGTAGCTTCGGACACATTTCACCTCTATAAGTTATGGCAGGTCAAGAAAATTGCTATATACCTTATTTTCTCAAGTCTCGCAATTATTTTCCTCCTTCACCATGTCCTTGAATATCTAAGGGCAGTTGGCAGAGTGAAAAAAAGACTCGAAATATTGAACGGTGTCTGTTCCTCCTATGCCGAATCTTGAACGAAAATATATAACTAATAAAAAAAATAATAATAAAAAGGAGGAACGTTGGTTTCAAGATGGCCAGGTAGGAAACATCAACGCTTCCTCGACTAAATGACTGTGTCTTCAAGTCGGTATGTCTAAATTCAGTATAAAAATCATTACGTTATTACAATTCCAAGTATCTTCCATGTTTTCCTCCTTAAAATCCCGTTAATCCAATAAGTACCTTTTATGGAGGTGACGTAGAGTAAGGAGGAAATGTTTTTATGTCATAGCTGAAGCCAAAGTCAAAAGAACAGAGCGAAACGCAACAGCAAGCCACCTGGCGAGATTTAGAGGAACTCACTGTGACGTCACCACTCGACGGAACTTCCACCTATGAGAACGAGAGAATGCTGGGTTGAAAATGACGTCGGCTCCTATTTTTAGCCTCAGGAACGCAAATCGAGAATATATTATCGACAAAAATGTAGGAATGGTAATTGAAAGGTGTATGCGGCATCAGTCACAGTAATCCCTGTGGCAGCTTGTCTACTCTCTCAGGGCGTTATTAACTTTAGCTTCATATCACTGCCGTCCTCCTTACCTCCAAACCTTTACAAACATCTACACTTTTCTCAAACACTCGTTAATATAAGACGATATACAATCATTATCTTAAGCGTGTGATGACACGAAAAGAGGAGATGCAGGAAGAGGGGGGAGGGGGGAAGGGGAGGGACAAATAACGACGGATACGGACCCTACAGGAAAACATGGTAATAATGACAAACGTTCGGACTCAGAAACATTTTTCCCCAATCGTTTCCGGACACGTCTAGCATTTCATCATGAATAAGTAATTTCCGTTCATTCGACTCCAGTAAATTCACACCCACTTGTTGCGTCTGTGTATATGGAGGGATAGTGGCATGCTGCACTCTCGAGGAGAGAGAGAGAGAGAGAGAGAGAGAGAGAGAGAGAGAGGTTCTCGCTTATTTGTTGCCATGTCTTCTCCACGTGTTTCCTGGAGAAAGGCATAATCTGAAGGAGAGGGAAAGGGAGAGAAGGGGGGAAGGGAGGAGGGAGCACACGTGGCCGGCTGCTTCCCTCCTCACCTATGGGAACTACATGGTATTAGATTACATGTCTATATCACGTGGATGGTTTGTATATGTATATATTTTATTATAATACTTGTTCTTTTCTCTGCCTTAACTCCTTCACTACTGTTCTCACCCGATTCTTCATGTGTTTTCTTTTTGTTCTCTACTCTTTGTTTTGTTTTTATATTATTCACACTTTTGCTTAACCTCAACACATAATTTCCATGTCTTTTCTGCGATTCTTTCTATTCCTTGTAAATTACCATTTTTTTCCGTTAACCCTTCTACTTTTCAACTCTCTTCATACTCATCTTTCACTAATTTATGTGTTCTAATACTGACTCTCCCTCTCTCTCTCTCTCTCTCTCTCTCTCTCTCTCTCTCTCTCTCTCTCTCTCTCTCGTTTTGGATGAGTGGATTGATGATGAGGATAACAACGAAGAGGATGTGGTGAAGACAAACAAAAAGAAAGAAAGCTTCATCATCCACAATAGAATAACATCAACAATTTACTCAGGTTCCTTCCCAAGAACGTGCAAGGATGAAGGCACAGTTTCAGACAGCTTAGCGACTTGCAGCCCAAACTTGTAGGTGACGGCCACGTTGGGCTAACTTGGGCGGATTGGCGGCATTCTCTCTCCCTCTCTCTTGAGGACGATGGGCGTGGCGAGTATACCCAGAAACGCAAGGGATCCCTAGACGCTTCACTCCACCAGTAGAGGGCCTTAGGAAGCAAGTTTTGGGAGGGAAAAAACAAGGCGTGAAGAGGAAAGGTTAGGTTAGGCAGGCCAGCGACGCCCGGCAATTATAGCGCCTGGGGCAGGGAGGCTCAAACGAGGACCTTCCCCCTCTTTACCTCCCTCCCTCTCTCCTTCTTACCTCCGACTCCGGTCTCCTTTACCTCCCTCACCTCCTCCTCCTCCTCCTCGCCCACCACGACCGCGAACCAGCAGTTCCCTCCACCATCTGGCGGTGAGTGGCTCCAGGGCAGGCTGGCGGAACATGGCTCAGCGACGCTCACCCCGATAGTAGCGACGAAAGGGCGGGAAAAATAGCGTGACTCAAGAAAAATGACTGGATAACTGATAAACGACAGTAAATATTTGTACAAGATTCTGAATTTATGTGATGTAAAACAGACAAATAGCGGATAGTAAACTTTTCCCCTTCCCCCCATCCATTTTTTTCTTTAATTTATTCAGCGTGCGCTTCAAACCAATATCGATATTTTACACTTACTCCTCAAATATACATAACAACAACAAATAAAGGAGTTAACGGAGAGCAGCGATATAGTTGAGAGAGAGAGAGAGAGAGAGAGAGAATCCCTCAACTCTCCCTCTCGATCATGAGTACATGGATACTCCAGTGAGGCCTGCTGCACACGCTACACGCCTTCTTGGCCGGTCGTTCAGGTTCAAAATGAGGGTTGGGGAATGGGGGAGGAGGGGAGAGGAAGAGGAAGCGGAGGGTGGTGGGGTAGGGGGATATAAGCAGAGAAGAAGGGAGAGATGCGGGCAACCCCGATTTTAGGCGTGGGAAAGCAGATTGGGCCCACCACCGTCCCAGCGGTATCTTTATGGGAGGGGGAGATAGAGGGTAGAGGAGGGCGAGCAGGAAAGAGGGATGGGGGCTGGAAGGGAAAAGGAGGGTGAGAAGGAAAGAACGGGGGAGGGAGGGCGGCGGAGGGAAGAAGGGAACTGAGGAAGGAGGACCGCAAGGGTGAGAGGCCGACGATACCCATAACCAGAGGAAAACGCAGGGGAAATAAAGTTATAAAAACGCTACGGTGGAGGGAAGCCAGTTGTAAAAGAAAAGCTTTCTGAAACTACAGAAGCGGAGTTGAAAGTTGATGTGTTATGTTCACCATAAAACAAATTCAAACTATAAAGACACACACACACACACACACACACACACACACCATGCCCAACACTACACTACAAAAATAACACCATAATCCTCTCCCTTCCTCCCTCCCTCTTCTTTCTTATTCCCTCCACACATTTCCCTCACCATTCTTTCCAAGCCCTCTCTCTTCTTTTCCCTCCCATTCTTCTCCTTCCTTCCCTCCCTATAGACTAGGTAACTGGACGACAAAGGGGCATTGCTTATCTTCCCTCCCCCTACAAACCTCCATCCTAGTCTCCTCTTCACCACCACCAGCATTACCACCATCAACGCCAACTTAAATATCTAGAGTGGAACGCACATTATAAATTATACATTTTGTTTTCCCTGGTCTATCTAAAGAGAAAGTGGGCGATGGATTGGAAATATAACGTGCACTGTGTTAGAATAGTCATAAAAAAAAAAAAGATGGAAAAGAAAGGAGAAAATAAGCGCGGGCACACATGAAAATGAAGTAGGCACATGACAATATATTGCAAACCGAAGTCACACTAACGCGATGCACCCAGTCTTCGGTACATTATTTACAATGACCTAGATAATGCCCCTTCATTTTAAGAGCGTTACTAAGTCATAAAGATCCATTCCCTCTGAGAGAGAGAGAGAGAGAGAGAGAGAGAGAGAGAGAGAGAGAGAGAGAGAGAGAGAGAGAGAGAGAGATGTAAGTCAATCTGTCAAATCTTTCATACTTCACACATTTCCTACAGCTGTTGAGTGTCACTCCATTCACGGTTTATCGTGAGCGTGTCCTGTCACGCTTAGCTGAAGCGCACCGCAAGGTATTATGTATTGGAGGGGAAAAAATAGAGTTTGGGAGTGTAGGAAGTGTTTAAATGGCTGTCTGATTACGCAATGATGACGTCACATGGTCATTCATTGGTGCAGGATACTGAGTGGGGGTCACTGATGAACCCACACCACTTTATCGTCTCGTCATCCTTTTCTATTTCGCTATTAGATATTATCTGTCATTTTCGTTGTCATCAGAGAGAAGGCATAATAGTGAGATGAAAAGCCGTCTCATTAAGATAAGGCAATGGAGGAGTAGAAAGCGATGAACGACTGAGGAGGATGGTCGAAGAGAGGCAGAGGAGGAGGGAGACTGCCTGGGGACGACGCCATTGTAGTGTGACTGCGCGGGAAAAACCCACTCCGCAGCATTACCAACTCCGGCCCTGTGACGTGCCCATCACGCCGCGCCCCGGCACCGGCCAGAACTGACTGACAGATGAATCTGTTCTCGAGGGTAAAGAAGACAAAACAGCTGCCTTATGCTGGGAGCGTAAGAAGATGCCAATGTGGCATGATTATTTTCCTGATCAAGAGCAACAAACATATCGCGAGTCGCAACCAGTGTCCAATGGCACGCTTAGTCAGATATTCTTTCATATTCAATAAATCCAAATCAAGTGGTGCGCAAAACTATCAGACTCTTTCAGTTGCATTTTCCCGGCATATTAGTATTTCCTGTACTACAAGACCGAAAGGAACACCCATTCTGGTCTCAGTGAATGCCATTCACCACGAGAGAGAGAGAGAGAGAGAGAGAGAGAGAGAGAGAGAGAGAGAGAGAGAGAGAGAGAGAGAGAGAGAGAGAGAGAGACCACGTATTCCAGTGGAAAGAGAAAATGACACCTACATAACATTCCAAAGTGGAAGACGGCCGAGAAGAGACAAAAGCGTGGTGCAGGGAGCAGACAGACGGTTATAGTCTGTAGACGGAAATGTCTCAGTCCGCGGTTGCCACAGTCGTTTTTACTCCAGACATTTTAACATGATCGACACAGCGTCCTGTCCTCATGACCACCCAGAGGTCCACTATGGTGAATTTAGACGCATTTTAATAAGCGTGGGGATCTTTGGGAGTGTATGTGAAGAGGAAAGCATGCGGTGGGGATGGCATGAGGCGAAGTGTAGGACGGCGGACGGTCAGAGGGCGGGGCGGAGGTGAAGGGCCTCAGGCGATGCTGGGAAAATTACAGGAGCTATAGGAACGCCAGTACCCAGTCCTGGGACAAAGGCTGAGGACAGCTGGAAACATTAAGCATGAGGGGAAAATTCAGAGAAAATTTCTCCATAAACATATATAGATCCGCAACAAATTTCTCTGCCCCACGTGACCTGTGAGATCACATTGGTCGATAATAGCTATGGAATTTTCAAACATTACGAGGAAAATTGAGGCGGGCACGTTTGACACACCACCTTCCTACTGATTACACCGTGTCTTTCAGTTATCTTGGGACCTATAATCTAGTGAGTGGTTCATGTCTAGTTTTCAATGTAGACGGTAAGGGTTATAATAATATCCAAGGGAACTTTAGGCGCGTCAGACAGACAGGAGGAAGCTGCTGACGTCACAGGGTGAAGTGAAGGCACACTCTCCCACACCACGTGGTTTCTTACGTTTCCATTCCATTTTCTTCTGAAATTCACTCCATCAAGCAATTATTTTTCGCTTTCTCAAAAGAAAAAAAGTGCCGAGGAAGTTAATGGTTGAAAAGTTGAGAATCTCATGACTAGAATATGAAAATACAATTGATACCCGTTTAAATCAATTAATAAATCCTAACTATGTATGCTATATCTCACTCATCCCCATCTTTTTCCCCCTAAGATTCTCAAATCAGCATGAAATCCTTAGTATATATGCTTACTAAATCCAGTACCCAATGTTCAAAGTTTGCATTGCATTGCTGCACGTGATCCAGCAACAGAGAACGCCAGGTGATATAGTTGTCTTGCCATGAATTCATAACTGCCTTTCCTAATCCATACTGAGCGGTAAGCTGGATTACATGGATCTGACTCAAAATCCTCATAAATGCTCCAAAAGCACACGGAGAAAAATGATGTTAAAAGGAGGATTCTGATAAAATTGGAATGCATCAAGAGAATCATCGCACTGCTAAGTAAATTGAGTCATCTAATAAATGGCCCTACGTAGCTCATACTATGTTAACAATTCAATCAACACAAAATAAGGATATACATCTATTCATGATGTAACTGTGTAAAATCACATAATGTAATACACTATATATCTATAAGAGAGAGAGAGAGGGGGGGGGGATCCTACTCCACAAATGTCATTCAATCTTATGTAAAGCAGTGCTGCAGCAGGGCACATTTTTGCAAGCCTCTCATGTCAACACTACAACTGTATGAAAGTGAAATGACAATAAATTTCCTTCCTTAAATGAAAAACAAATAAATAGTTTTTTCATCTTGAGGATGATTTTGATTACCTGTAATCATAAACCTTCACTTAGCAGTGATTACTAATAATGATCAGATAACATTAGTTTCTAGAAAAAATTCACACCTTTCCACTTAACAGTCTGTTGGTCTTTCTATGACCGGTCTCTCTGACTGGTTGTCACTCATAATGTTATGCCACAATTGCATTCTTACAATCCTTCATTTTGGAAAAGTAACCTGTTTAATTACATTGCCCCTAAAATAGCTGGCACAACAATGCAACTTTGGACAAAAGTGCTGATGAATGCACATACAAAAAGAAAATAAATAAGTAAATGAAATAAATTCAAGTAAAATAGATTGAGCTCAAATGAAATAAAAGAAAAAAATGGGTCTCCCATACAGTATAATCCCAAGGCATCAAATCCTTCAAATCTATTTTCATTACCTAGAAAACAGACACAAGTCAACGACACAAGTAAGTCAACCAGCAGGCATGCAGTGTACATAGATGCTAAGCCTTATCATTACAATTGAGGTAAGTAATATCGTGATTATATAAATTTCAATAAAAATATATTATGTTTAACAAAAAATATATTATGTTTAACAATGTATAAAATTGGAGAAAAAAAATCATTAAAAATTCATCAAAGATTTTAACTTGAAAATTGAAAGTGTTTAAGGAAATCAACATATTTCTTTATCATCATATTAGTACAATGTCAATGAATGATCTTGCTTCTTTCTGAACATTTGAAATCCTCTGCATCAATGTTCTGTGCAATCAATATCTATATAATTTACAAAATATCTGAATCATCATCCTGTGAAGGCCACATGATCTGTCACAAGGCTCAATGGATGACTAAATGTCTAGAGCAAGACATCATTATGTCTTGAAGGGCAGATCCTTGATCCCAACTAAAACAAAACCATTGGAGCGTTCTTTGAGAGGAACATTCAGAGGTGACCCACTGAAAACATATATATGAATAGACTTAGGCATAGCAGCCTGGTATATCCTGTGCAGTCTCTTGTCCAGCTTGTTAAGCTGTCGACGACGAGTAGTCTTATTAGGGCACTGGCTCAGCTTTTTGCCCATCTATAGCAAGAGAAAAAAAAGTGTGCACCCACAAGGGCACAATGAGCTTAGAGGCTGGTCATAGTTTTCTGTCCATGCTTCATGAGTCTTAAGAGTATATTGATCACAAATATTCTTCATAAACACGATGGTATATTAAAATTGAGAATAGAGCTTTCTTTATTTCTAGTTGTTTGAAGGAAAACATATACCATTACTCAGTCTTAGAATTCAAAGCAAATGAATGACAAACCATGAGTACTAAATATACTTGTGTTACTCCCACTGATGGCTATCATCTATATACTACAAGTGTTAGAAATTACAAGTGTACTACAAGTTAGAAGTAGAAAAAGAATGCACATACCTTCAAATGAACATAAGTTAGGTTACAGTTTGCCACAAAATCTCGTGCTCGTTGAGAAACCTGCTTGTTCCCTGAGAGGACCTCCATTGAAGGTACCTTGTTGAGGGAGGCTAGCATAGCCAGATAATTTTTAAAGCACTGCGCTGTGGTGACGACAGCAACGTTGCAAGATTCCAATTTCTAAGGGGAGATAGTACAACTAAAGTAAATTAATGATAACTGGAATTGCACAACTTCTCTTTGCAAAGCAATCTTTAATTCATTAAAAAGCCTACCAAATATATTGATTTAGTGATCTTTATGAAAACCAGCAAACCTCCAATCATTTTATAACAATGGTGATACACACCTCGAGTATATATTTGTCAATTCTCTTGAATGGCCCAATGACTTCCTTCGTAGATATTTTGCCTTCTCCCACAGGCTTGGAATCCTTTTCATGTTTCTGGATTGAGTTCTCATGTGTTTCTATCATTTTTATCTTCTTCCAATCACGATATGAAGCACTAGGAGGTTCCCATCCCATAATTACATTGCCATATGCTTCATCTGTTTAATGAACCCAAATGAGTGATGACTGTGATAGGTATATACTTAGTCTTAGGAAAACTATTTCTCTCATGAACATTGACAGTATTTCATAACATTACATATCACATTTGCAAATATTTGCTAAGCTAAATCTATCATCTAAAGCAAATTAGTTTATCTATATCATGTGTTCTTGTTCTTATGAAAATTATTAGCTACTGTGTTGTTTGCTACATTATATTCAATCAATGCACCTTGCTTCAGCTTCAACTGGATGAGCTGGAGTGAAGCTGATGCATCCTCTGTAGGGTCATGCCCTTCACCCACTTTCTGGATATGCAGGCCCAGAAATATTTTACTCAGCGTCTTGAGGGAGGAGAATGTGCGGCGCTGGCCAGAAATGTTGTAAGCCAGTGCAGAGTCGATCACATACGGGTGCATCATCTGGAGGATAACATTACACATGATTCTTAAAATATGAAATTTTTTTTTTACTATATAAAGAACAATGATTACGTATTCAGATTTTTTCTTCATTATGATATGAACTAAATAAGATGAAAACATAGACAAATAATGCCTTACTTTCAAGGCACTAAAATCTGAACACAAAGAATGCCCCACTAAGATGGCATTGGGAGGAAGCAGTTTCCGTAGGTCCTGTTGCACGTCTTCCAACCTCTTGGTGACATTTTCCAACATGTCTGGTGTGATCCCTGAGAACCTTGTCAGATAGTTCACTACTTTGTTGTATGGCAATACCAAAGTATGGTATATCAACTGTGGGAGAAAATCCCTTTGAGACTTCTAACAGAGAACATTTTAGTTATGTACATATGCAAAAGCATCAATACTGTACTACTTTAGAAACACTATAAAACCTTTTCCTCTTAACAATATCAGAAATTCAAGCCAGAAATTACAAAAATGAACTGTATATCTCAGAAAAAACCTCATTCACTGACCCTATCCTCCTCCTGAAACTATCACCTATTGCTATCTGTGACTCCTCACCTCCAACTTCTCATTGACTACTGAAATACTGGTGAGCTCCAATTTGTTGATTGAAGTCATGCACATCTCACAATCCAAGCCAAACATTGGAGAACAAGATGTTACCTGGAAGAATAAACCCTCTGTAGTAATATACAGTGGAACATGGGGTTACAAGTAATTCAAGATACGAGCTGTTACTCAGTCAATTTTTTGCTTGAACTTAAGAGCAAAAACTCAAATTATGAGCTACGTCCAAGTATAAAAAGCAATGGAGGCAGTTCATACCTCTTCATAATTATCTGAAGTAAGCACATAGTCTTTGTTGGAGCCTGCCCTGTAGCCAGGCATAGGGAGTGGATATTTCTCTCTGACCAAGTCGTTTGCCTTCAACAGAAGATTGAGTCTGCTGTATTTGTCATCAGGATGAAGTTCATCATTAGGGTTCGAAGGGATTTTGGAGAGAAATTTAAAAAATGATTCAGTACCTTTGTCTTTCTTCACGATGACTTCATTCTTTATATCTGAAGAGGAAAATGAATGCATAAGGGCAGAGTAAAATAAAACTAATTTGGCAGTTATGGTCTGCTCAGGATGTAAATACACTGTAGCCACCATTTCCAAAACTATACTAGGGAGCTTTAGTAACACATCTAAAAGATGCTACAATTGGATGGAGAAGTAATAAATACAATTTTTGTCAACAATACATCCAACAAAAAGTAGGAATTACACACATACATATACAGTGGAACGTTGAGTTATGAGTGTCTGACTGAGTAGTACAAGATATGAGCTGTCATTCCGTAGATTTTTTACTTTGACTTACAAGCAAACACTCAAGTTATGAGCTAGCTCTAGATACACCACCACTGTGTTCAGTTCACAGCTTTTTTTATAAATAATATATGGAGTTTACCAGTTTGAATATAAATAACAGACTTGACATCTCCTAAGACAGAAATATTTTGTTAACTATCAAGGAGAGAAACATAAATCACAAGAATATATTAAATAAATCAGCATACTACACACCCACTTAATAAGGATCTTATATTGAGCATTTGGTGCATCAAATAATATTTCATACATAGTATATAGTACATGCACACTTACCCTCATCAATGTTTCTGACCATACATCTCACTGTTTCTGTTTTCATCTCAAGCAGTTCCTCAGCAGGACATAAATCATGAATAGAAGGTGCTAAAACTTCTAAACCATGATTCATGTGGTGACTTATTTTTGGCAGAGTGCTCTTCAACCAACTAGGCAAAGAAGCACTATTGTCCATGTTTCTTGCATCCACTCTCATCAGTTTGGCAACATCTGGTTTCTCACATATCGTAGAATTTCCTTCCTGATAATCCTTCGCTTCATTTTCACAACTTTTAGTTGTGTCCTCATCTGAGAGTGACTGTGCATTCTGCTTGATGTCATCCATTCCCACTCCTTCAATGTGAATCATTACCACATTGGAGACTTTTGTTACATTCCTAAAAGTTACAAACCTGTCAAGATAAAATTTAGCTTAGCATTTGATCAAAACCCCCTTTTTTCATATGTAAATATTTATCATAAACAAATAGGAATAATTGTATTGTTTTCTACATGTGAAATATCACACAATCACATCATCTATAAAAATTGCACATAAAATTAATAAGGCAGAATCAGCAGAACAAATATCATTCTTCTGGATGCATACTTTAATTTCTATTAATTAGTTTCCTTCAACAAATATATGTTACATTAGTAACTACTTATATAGGCCTAATCTACCATAACAGTAATTCCACCTCATAGGTAGATCAAAATTACCTGGGGGGCAACATTGGCGTTCTCGTTCCAAGAAGTGAAAAGAACATGAAGCTCTGGATGTCACCCATGAAGAGAGGCACTCTACCACTTTCAAGACTCAAGCTGCTTGCCTTCCCTTCCTCATTAAGAAAAACCCTTGGCCATTCCTGAGAAAAGTTTAATTTTAACTCGAGACAGATTTCTAGAGTCTAATAATCAAGTACAAGTATGTACCACATAAATATTATAAACTAAAGTAAAATATAACAAAAGTTACCTTTTTTAAGAGATCTTTCTCTTTTTTCCTTCTTTTAACTTCTGCATATTCTTCTGGACTGAGTCGTCTCTTGCCCTGTAGGGTTCCAGCTTGATGCCCCTCTCCATTGGTCAGAGAAACCTGCAAGTTACTTAGGGATGAGAAATGAAGTAAAAGTTTATGTTCACAGAAACTTGACAGTACTGCTATGAATATCAGTTAATAGAGAAAGAATTGATGACGTCTAATAAATGCTACTACTCATCAAATTCAATATTTGTTTGCATAGCATATTCTAATTCCTTACCTTACATGCTTCTGGAACGCCTTCTTTCTTGCCTGCACCACGTACAGCTACCAATTTCTAGGAGACAAGAATATCAGGCTGATGACATAGGATTATGCTCAAATATTCTGTGTAAACTTTTTTCTCAATGCCTAAGCAGTTAAATGTGCCAAATATGGATTATGATACTTCTTATAATTAATATTAATATACACAAATTGCAGAATTTCTTCTGATACACTGAAAATTATGAATAAACAAAGGATGGCAATGAGCCACCAGATGTGGATTAAATATTCCCACATGTTCCAACACTTATTGGCAGGAATAGGAAGATTATGATGTAATTCTAAAAAGATACAAATACATTAAATAACTTGATTCATACTGCCACTGCCTCCAATGAACACCTTCACCAGCAGACTTGAGATCCTCTGGTACATATTATATTATCATGGGTCCATATTCTTCAACGCTTTGCTCTCTCACACCATCACTGCTTTCCAAATGCTCTACATGAATATTATCGTTTATCTTAAGGGTATTTCTATGGTTTTGTTGATGGATTGGTAAAATTTCTAGTTTATTATAGAGGAACTGTCTTGCAAACCTGGCTAGTCGTCTCTGTGGCCTTGAAAAATTGTTGTGGTGGGAGAGCAAGGCGTTTCTGACTACGGGTGATGATAAACTACTACTACTTACTTGCTGTACTACTTGAGTTAAACAGAGACACCACACATAAACACTTGAACTCACTGCATATCCACATAATGCCATCGGTAAGGGCATCGTATTGGAAGAATATTAACTAGAGTAATACCAAGAAAGGTTATAAACATGACCACCACCAATATCTAGTACACCATACCTTCCTCTCCTGTAGGTCTGTCTTCATTGCCATCTGGAATATTGCTTTGGTATTCATCTTTCTTTTACTGCCGCTCTCCATTCTGTCGTCAACGCTTTCAGAAACCAATACGATAAATTGCTAGCACCAGTTCCAGTCCATGTGATACCGCACCACACGTTGTCTTGTACAGTGTGTGTGTGTGTGTGTTGATGAAGACAGCCTTACCAACGGCACATGGTTTAGGTCTCTCAAGTCCCGTATTCTGAAAAGCTATAGTATAAGGTAATCGTGTTTTTAAGAGTATTTTTTTTATGGTTATATTGATGAATTGACGAGATTTGTGGTTTATAAAAAGAATAAAAAAACCTGCCTAAAAGCATCGAATACACACTGAAAAATAACCCAGATAAAACAAGAGGCATTATAAAGAACGGCAAGATTAGAAGGGGGACATGGCTAAATATTCTAACTTAACTCCTTTTCTTCCTTCTTCCTCATGCTCTTTTATTTCTCCTTTTTCTTCTCCTTCTTCTCCTCCTTAGACTCATATCCACAACAAAATATCACCAGCCTAACTATCTAGGAATCTACCTACTTATCTATATGCCAACCTTTTCATCTATCTATCTATCTATCTGTCTGTCTATTTACCTACCCATCAACCTATCAGACTACCTGCTTATCTATCTATATTAACACAAGCACGCGAGTATTAACAAACTAGCATGAAGGTTTAGTGGTAAGAGAGCGTAATGAGAGTACTGGTTAACTAGGAATGAAAGAATAAAAAAGAATAAAAAAGTCTTGTGCAGGAGGGAAGGCATGAAGCTTCTTACTATGTCTTCTATTGCTTACCTCACTGATCACTCTGTTTCTCTCTTAATCATCTCCATCCTCTCTTGGATTCTATATTTAGCTATTAGGTCTCTCTGTCTCCTTTCTCCCAATGTTTTCAGTTCCAGTTCTCTTAATCTGTCTCCATATGGGATATTGCTTAGTCTTGTTGGTATTTTTGTTACTGCAACACAAGAAGAAAATCTGTGATGTAGTGCAATTAGTTATCTATCATGAAACAAATAAATAAGTAAATAAGCAAACAAGTAAATATATTCTTGAAATATATAAATGAATGAGTACAAAGTAAATACTAAAGAATGACAAAAATAACCATGAGAAAGATCACTGACAATAAAGAAATGAAGTCATACCTTATGGCTTTTTGTAAGTAATTCACAGGCACACATCAGAAAGATAGAATATTTATTGCAAAGAGTTTCAAAATAAGAAATATCTAGAACAGATAACACACAATAACAAGGATATTGTACAATCTTGAGATACGAGAATGTAGCAGATATGTACTGCATCCAGCATATACTACAACCTGCCTGTGACTCTCCTGCTCATATGCTGACTACACACACTGTTTATGCAGCCAAACTGTCATATCAACACTGGTTCACACCAGACAAAAAGAGACCAGTGCAACAATGTATATGTTTTGAGAAACTAATTGTGCTTGAGGTGAGCCAGAAGTGTATACATCATTACATGCAATGGTGTACACATGTCACACTGGCCGCAACACAGATGTATACACATTAACATTAATATCTATATCAAATGTTAGAGCCAAGCATGAACCACTGAGCAGGACCACTGCAGGATTGCAAAAGTCTATGACAACAATGATAAACTTCATTAATCCATAACATCGAAAGACTGAGAAGAGAGTAGAGGAAGCATCAGTCCTCCTTGGGCAAGGTCCTCCCACACCCTGGCCAACCAATCCTCGGCTCAATGCTGATGCAAACTCACTTATTGCAACATGGAACTGACAGACATGGACTCTGAGGGCCATCTGACACTATTCTGAACTCATGTCTTATAATACCATTCATGGAATATTAACAGTAATTACTCATACTCATCATTATGGTCTCAGTTCAATTTCAATGTTCTCCAATATGTGGATGTATCTTCAAGATGTTCATGGTAACTATGAATCAAGTTATGTTCAGTGTATGTCACATTAGTTACTGAGCAGCACACAGGCTGCCTTCTATACACACAGTGACTTGTACAGAAATATGCTCTCCCTGGTCTTCATTAATGTTTTGGTTGGGGAAATAATTTGTGTTACATGTTTATACCACATCATTAGACATAGATATTATCAGCAAGATTCTTTGAATTTATCAATGTTTTTGTTGGGAAAATAATTTGTTTTACATACTTATATGACATCATATTACATAGATATTACCAGCAAGATTATCTCAATTCAATAATTAAGATCTTTATTTTATATTGCTTAAACTTCTCTTATTTTATTTATTATTTTTTTTACTGATAATTTGCACAATGCATAGTGTAACTTTTCATTTTATTCCTGAAGCACCTTTCAGAATATCATTAATCCGTTTTATCATAAATTTTCCTACCTCAGTTGAGAAAAAAGGTGGGGGCATAAACCTTTAGGAAGGTATTCCACAGTGAGGTTGTGACAAGTGACTTGCTAAAAACATGACACAGCTTGGAGTTACCATTAACATAGTGGTATAATGGTACAAGATCTACAGGTACTGACTGTAGACTTATAGCTCAACACACATTCACTGCAATACATATTTCCTAGTCAAACTTTGCATGGTACTATCTGGGACGGACATGGATAGGAAAGTAACATCAAAATGACTTAAAACTAGCCTATGTCTCCTTGTTTTTACACAGATGTGGGCAAACTGGACTTGAAACTCCAAGATGTAGAAATATTAAGATGTAGCATGAATCTAAATGTAGCTATTATCATTATTATTATTATTATTATTATTATTATTATTATTATTATTATTATTGTTAGTATTATTATTATCAATCCACACAGGGGTATTGCATTGAATATCAGAAAAAATGCACCTATAAGTGTAATCTGGGAAATAGATATAATGCATTGTGCTCTTCACATTTGTGCAGCCTTGGTTTTGTGGACCGATAGGCAATATATCCAAAATTTATTCAACAAACATTCATTGAAGTCTTGGGCACTGGTAATAGGAGGACAGAAGACAGGCCTACATAGCTTAGATGGGCCTCGGTACCAAAGACTAATGAATGGTATTAAAAGTGATAAAGGTAATGTTAAAAACTTATATATAAATCACGTGACATACTCCAAATATGATGTATTAAATGGAGGACCAGACCCCGACACTCTCTTGTTTGGGTCTGAGGGGAGTTCTGTGAGTGAGAGTATCAATGGTATGTTCAGGGGATGGTGGTCTGGTGAATGGAAATGTTAGAGATCCAAAGTGAGACTAAAATGTTTTTGGAAATCTTCATGTGGATAGAACCACAAAATAATGATGTACTCATATTTTAGGGTTAGTCCTTTGATGTCTCACTTGCAGAAAACTTCCTCTCCATTTATTTAAAGGCTTACAATGAATTTAAGCAAATATTAGTAAAATCATATATGCCATTATAGAGTCAACATTATTACCCCTTACAGTTCTAAGTTGCTGGTGTAAAATTTCCTCGGATTATAGGAAATATTCTTAAAGATATACACAGTCACAAGTTTCCAGGAAGAATACCTAGTATGAGTAAATAAACCTTTACATCAATACACAACATTGTACTCCATTCCTGTAGAAGTTATATGGAAGAGAGATGATATGTGAAAGACAGGTTAAGTTATACACACTTTGGCAGAGCATGAGAGAATGTGGAATGAGAATAAGTTATTGGCAAGGCAGTGCTTGCTCCTTTTAATAGAGCATAGGAGCAAATGACTTCTAAGGAGGACTGCCTATGATTCAATACCTTATAAATTCTAAGTATAGTATTTTTACTCTAACCGTTCTTTGTATGCCAAACACAACAGGATCAAACACCTTCAGTGGCCTTAAGGGGAAGCATCTCTCCCAACAGGTAACAGGCTACACTATCATCTCAGTGTTCTAGGCCATGACTCCTTCCTTCACAAGAATCCTGCAGAAAACAAACCAATTGAATTCCTTCAGAAAAGATGATAAGGCTTAGCACAAGTGTTTTGGGATCATAGCATTCCCAGCACAAAAGACCTACTACAGGATGCACAGGGGCAGCTACACAGGCTACTTCTGTGGTACGAGGAATGGAGGTAGGAAAAGATTGCCACACAGTACACAGGAATTGACTCAGAACTCTCCACCTTCAACACACAGCGAAGACATATGCTAATACACAGCACTGATATCTTGACATTAGAAAATACCTATTGCTGAGAAAGACAGTATTACCTGGAGCAGACAGTATGTTAATGTATAGCAGTGTCAATACCTACAGTTCTTCTCAAACTTTCACACACTGACAAACATCTGTACTTGTGTACTGACTTACCTTCTCTCTTTCCCTCTCACACACACACACCCACACCCACACCCACACACACACACACAATCATACGTCATGTAAATTGTGAAAATAAGTAGCACATGGTAAACATACATCATGAGATATTTCATTGAAAAAAGAAAAGAAATATATGCAAACACTGCATAAAAATATAAATCAGGTGAGAATATTACACCAATAATACCAGATGTAATGCATAAAAGAAATATGATATCTATGATAACAACATATAGATATTTGGGATGTCTGTTAATCATGGACGTAGTATAGTTTTATAATAATGTTAAGCATATAAAAATTCTATTCTAAATCTATTGAAAGAACATTATAGATTAAAAGAATCAGATAAATGCATCTCTCTCTCTCTCTCTCTATCTCTCACACACACACACACACACACACACACAGACACACACTTAAACACATTTAGGAACCCATTCATTCTTCAATAACACCTCACTGCACCAGGATCAAGTACACAGGGGTTCCTTACAAGAGCAGTGAGAGTGAGGCCTGAGGAATGCTATATGCACTACTGGAGTGTGACAGGGAGGGCCAACAGTGAGGGGCAGAGGCACAGTCACAAGGCAAGGGCTACAGTGAGCAACAAGGGTCAGGGTATTTTGATTATTCCAGCCAATGCCTCACACATCATTCACTCTGACTAGAGGACAGTTGAAGAGAACATCTGCATTCTGGAGTGAGTGTGCATGGGAGTTTTCTAGGATGTAATTTCTTTGTTTTCAATCTTCCCATAAATTCACAGGGTCAATTACTGAAAGTCTATACTAAGTTTATATCAAGCTCACCTATTCTGATATCACACATTCAAGATACACTTATGAATGTTATAAAAGCATCATGTTGTTGTTGCATTATGATATGACGCAGATGACTAGACAGTTTCTGCCATGTCATAAACCTGGCAGTTTCACATACATTCCGGAAAGAACATCAGTAGAAGTAAGACAAAATTAGAGTCATGAAAACATGTCAGTAATACTGAACATGACTGATACAATGGCTGTTGAATCACACAGAAGGCCATTGGAAACAGTACTGCATGGCATGACTTGATAATGCCAAAAAAGTAAACCTGGCAAGTGACTAGAGGTTTAAGTGTCTGGCTAACATGGAGGTAGTCTAGCTGGCACCGGCTAAAGTATTGTACTCGCTGCATGGTCATCATTCTTGGCTAATGCATTGTGCTTTGATATTTCTATTATATAACCCTCATGTCAAGCTTTGTATTGCCTGGGTATGGGGTTAGTGGTTCCACTTGTCAAGTCAATATGAGCCATTTCAAGAGACAACATAATGCCTATCTCAAAGAAATGTAACCAACGCTGACCACAGGAGTCACAATGATATAGCAGTTATGTATCTGATCAAATGATCTGACAAATTTCACATGTAGAAGTCAAGCCATTCTTTCAGACATGTGGTAGAGCAACAAGCTTTTGAAAAATCTTAATAATCCATCTGAAACTTTCTCTGGGAGAAAGTGCAAGTTTAAGGTGCAATCTCTGAATAATTTCTGGTCCCTTCTTTCCAAATAATGCTCTCCACTTGACAGTATCATCTCGTTGTGATCACTAAAAAGCTTATTCCTGTTTAGCACATCATCACACCAGAACTATTAAAGCTGAATTTATAAGAAAATTGAATTTGATAATTTGAAGCATGCAATAGTTCTTAAGAACTGCAGATATTTAGAAGTGATGAACATGTTTTCTGAAGCTTTCATTACTCTGAGTGCTCAGAAGGGGCTACTACAGCAGATCCACACAGTGAGTTATAGTATATTGTAAGGGAACTGTAAGAAGAATTATTATGTTGGCCATCTCCAAAAAGCCCCATAGCCCACCACTATAGATTTATAAGCATGATAGGTTCTAAATGTTGCAGAATCAGAACTTCCAATAATTTCTTTTCAGAAACACATGTGATACATTTACTTCTAGTGAAATGTCAGCAGCATTCGCAGACTAAAAAACATGAAACCCAGACTGGATTCTACATGAGGTGAACAGTATTTATGTTCAGTGCAGTATGACGTCAGTGATGTTGATATCACTATCTTGATGATGAATATGGGATTCCTTTGAAATTGTCACTATCTTCATTACTTGTATAAGTTTTCTACTGAGTATTTTGGTCCAGTTTGTGCAACTGTTGCTACAAGTGTCTAAGTAGGACCTCAGTGGAGGTCTGCTAACTTTCATGTCACATAAAATCAATAACTAACATAATGTCACAGCTATAGAGACAAGCAACAAACTGCTTGACATCTTTCATACACCTTTACTAAAAATAATGGATAATACTTAACCACACACGAGAAGATACCTTGACATAGAATAGAAATAACTGTACAAAAGTCTCTATGCCACTTCCCCAACTTTAAGAGAAATCAACAAGATCCTGTAAACTTCCCCTGAAGTAGTAAGCTTAAGGAAATAAAATCAGAAGGGGAAGAAATGAGTCAATGCAGCAAAAAAAAAAAAAAATCATTCTAGTACATACAGAGAGATATGATGGCTAAAGAACTGTAGAAAAATTACTATGGTGCAGTCAGGTCTAATATTCTGACAAAAGTTATCCCCACCCACAGTGTCGATGTCCATGTGTCCATTCTGACATCCCGAGCCAGGGTGAGATGTGGCTTGAGATCTGCTATGGCCCCCCTGTTTAGCTGCAGGGGGGCGGTCCTCAGATGCTCACCCAGATGTCTCCTACTGTGCGGCGCCGCTGTCAGGAGGAGGAGCTGGAGGAGGACGCAGATGATGTGACATTGGCAAGGAGGGGAACTGTCACATGAGTCAGGGTGGACCGGCGAGGCTCAAGGTCCAGTGAGAGGCGGTACAGGTTGTCGTCACTCAGCAGCAGTGATGGGTCCAGCAGGTATGAGGCAACACGTGCATTATACTCAATCTTGTATGGCGTCTGCTGGAAGTGACGAATCTCACGGATGACGTGTGCAATCTGGAGACAGAATGATGGAGGTGTTAGAAGCGTGCAATAAATGAATGAAAAATACAGTATTTTGTGCAATCACCAATATTAGATCAAATTATCTTCCTACGAACCAGTGTACACATTTTGTATAAGCATATATACAGTACCATCCTCATTTTAGAGAAGTTCAGAAGGCCATCTTCTGTAAAGTTTGGTGTGCCCTCCTCAATAAAAGAGAGGTCGGTGAGGTACATGCCCAGGTAAGGGATGCAGGGCGGATCACATCGGTGCAGGGCATCACGAAGGCTACGGAACCTCCCATCAGAGGACACCAGCACCTGCAGCTTCTCCAGGGTCTGTCGAGTCTGTGAACACAAACACACAAACACGCACACATATCATAGTATTTTCTAAGCAATGGCTATCAGCAAGTGTGCTTAACTAGAACCAATCCTCTTCCTAGTTCCTATTCTTTTAATTCATCACATGCACTTTTAGTTTCTTATTTTATGATAACTTTAAACACTCACACTACTTATTCCCACCTTGGAACTGCTCATTCTTCTTTGACATCACCATGGACACAAAGAATGAAGTACAGCCTACATATGACATTCATACAATCATCTCCGACAGACTGACACAGACTCACTCACCGTCTTGGACACCTTTTCCCATGTCTTCTTAAGGCGAAACACTGAGGAGTTCTGGAAGGCAGCACATACTTGCAGCACACCATTGTAGTTGTGGAGACACCGGCAAATATCTGCTACAGCCACCCACTTCTCTATGACAGCAACACGTGTGGCCAGTGTGCCACCACGGATGACTTCAGATGCCACCAAGCGAGACATCTGGTTGTCACAGCAAATAACAGTAAAATTATCTTTTCATGTATATACTGTGCTTAAAGATACATTTTCAAGCTATATTACTGTAAAACTAGCCAACAAATCATATTTCTTGAAGGAAAAGTGTCTAGTTCTTTCTATAATGAAAATTTTGCCCCCAAAGGTGTGTCACAGTGTTGGCTGACCTCATTAAAGCGGCGAGTGATGAGGAGGATGTATGGCGCCCTCTGCTGCTTGTCCTCCTTCATCCAGGCTGTCTTGAGAAATTCTCTGGTGTAGGAAAACCAGGAAAAGTGTCAGATAATAAACATAATGGCAAATATGTGACAAAAAAGCATAAAGCAAGTTGTTCATCAATGCACACTTTTTGAGATTGAATACTTTTCTCCTTACTACATACTATACTACATACATAGGATTTGTCATAACTTACTCGCTCCTGATGGCCACAAAGATCTGGTGGTCAATGTAAGTCATTTGTTCAGCCACCTCCAGTGCTGACAGGGTCTCAATGCTCTCCTTGCTTGGGGCCTGATCCAAGACATGGTAGAACATCTTAATTAAGTGTTTGTGCAGTGGCTAGACTTCTATTAATGTCCAGATCACATAGTTGTTATGTGCATAACTCTATCTTGGTTATTAACAAATGATATGCTAATAAATAAATATAACTGGTTACACCAGAAGCAAGGGACTGTTGACTCACAGACGGAGGTGCCAGGAGGTTAGCCAGCTCCTCTTGTAGATTTGGCGGCTCCTCTTTGGTCAGGAGTCTCAGGAGCTGTGAAGCGGCCTTGTGCTCAGCAGGCAGCAGTGTGGGGCAGCACACTAGGTCCTCCAGAAAGGCAATGGTCATGTTCCTCAGGCGATGGTCATTGTCAAAGTCCTGCAGTGGGAAGTATTTAAAGTAGAAGGACAACTTTTCTCATGATGAAAGTCACAATATCACCGGCAGCCTCTTTCTAATCTGCTTGCTCATTTACATATATACAAACATACATCTATTACTCCACTGGCATATTAGCCACTCCACTTGGTTTCATTGGTCTCCATCCTGCTTGTTACCACCACTCACCTGTGAATGTTTGGACACCCAGTGACGAAGGACGTTGAGAACCCGCATTGTGGCTGCAGTCGAGATGATGGACTCTTGTCGTGGTCGCTCCCGGAAGGAAGATCTACGCCCCTCCCCACCCACTGAGAAGCGGCCCAGAGGAGGCGTCTTCTGGATGTCCCTTGGATTGCTGGAACCTGCAGTGGCTACAGCAAATGCAGCAGCTGCAGATGCACTGCTGCTTCTGTTTGGGGAGGAAATGCAAATTTTTTTCTCTTAGAAGTTGCACCTTCACTGGCAAAATTTGGGTGAATTTGTCAAAAAAGGAAATGAAACACAATCAGTGGTATAGAGGTGTAGTACCAATAAGACCTTGAGAACCCAAAAAGCATCCACTGACCTGCGCTGGGACTGCCTGGAGGAGGTGATGACGACACCCACCCGTGGCACCGAGTGGGATGGTGAGTCAGGCACCTAAACACAAATTATTAGAAACATTTCCTTAATTTTATTAATTCTTAAACTGATCATTGAAGTAGTTAACTGTAGAACTCAAATTCCTACATACTACATAAAAAACTTTTCCATCAATGCAGAACCAAAATTCCTAAGAACTATGGTATGTAAAGAAAGGGTTTACATTAATACAGGTAGAGCTATGCATACATGCAGTTAAAAAAAGACAACACCATCCATCTACCCCAAAAAGTATTGTCATTAGAATGAAAGAAATGCAAATTAACCTTACTAGCAAACACTTAGTAAGGCGGAAAAGGGATCATGAAAAACAGCATGATCAGGTGAACACACAAGCAGGATAGCAGTACCTGGAAGGAGGAGCGTGGAGTGGCGGTGTGCACGCTGGAGCGAGGTGATGCCAGGCCACCCAGCGTGAGGGCCGCGTCACTCTCACCGCTCATCCTCTTACCCTTGCTGCGAGAACCCACACCGAGGAAGCCCGAGGAGGCGGTGAGGGTGCTGCTGTAGGAGCGGTTGGAGGAGGGACGTCGCGGGCCAAGGCTGACTGGCTCCTGCTCGTCTTCAGCCTCTGATCCAGATGTTACTGCCTCCATCTTGTTTTCGCCCTGGGCATAATACCCACACCATAAAACAGTGAAGGAACACACACACACACACACACACACACACACACACACACACACATAAATAAATGGAAATAGATAAATAAATAAAAACAACACACACTCTCTCTCTCTCTCCACTTACCATGTCCACAAACATGTTTCAAATAAATACAATCTGGATGAGGCAACTGCACACGCCAGCACCTCACCTCCACTCACTCGCCTCCCCACACATCAGTTACACTCAGAGGACATCAGTGTTCCCCTCACCACGCTCTTGACATACATACATACTCAACACAGACGAGGAACAGGAAATAAAGGTCACACTATCACCCCGATCCCCAACAAGCCACACTTCCAAAACACACGGAAGGGAAACACTTGGAAAGGTCATATGGTCAGCTTTAAAGGAGAACATGACGGACAAGACGTGAGAAAAAAAAATGAGAGTTGTGTAGGACCTGTGGGCGCTCTTCCAGGGAGGACATTCTGCGCGGGATGGAGCGTCGGGGCACGGAGCAGGGGCGTGGCGGGGAGGTGATGGCGTCCAGGATGCGAGAGGATCTGCGGCTTCTGCTTGGTCGCTCTCCCTCCCCCGGCAGCCGCCACTCAGAGAATCCCATCAGACCTGAGCCGCCCACCAGAGTGCTCGTGGAGGCATCAGTGGGGCTGTCTGGCTGACTCAGGCTCGTCTCTGTAATCAAATACCTCGTGTGCACTTCAGCAGATCCTTTGATAAACACGCCAGTCATTACAAGTGAACTGTTTCAATCTCAAGACTTGATTAAAACGATACAGTACAAGTGGTGATGCTACCTGAATATTTATAGAACACATTTATCTGTCAGACTTAATTCAGAGGAACAAACAAAATAAGATGGATTGAGACAATATAATCGCCTCCTGTCAACAGTAATCAGCCATCACCAGACCTTCCCCGATGAGTGTGTCTGCTGAGGAGGTGGAGCCCACGTTGCGGCGACCCTTGGGAATGGTGAGGAACTTGGCGTCATCCTCCGTCCTGATGGTCACCTGTCAGGGCCACGACACCACAGTGAGCACGGACACCACGCACTTCAACACACACACACGTTGTAATTATTTCTTTTGGTATTAAGACAACATCACAAGGCAAATACTAAACACTATGGAAGAACGTCTCATAGTTCTTATATATATATATATATATATATATATATATATATATATATATATATATATATATATATATATATATATATATATATATATATATATATATATATATATACGTTGCATAAACACGTACAGCTGGGTGGGACATATAATTAAGACAAGAAGTTCAACGCAAATACTATATCTAGGTAAAAAACGTTGCGTGCAAAAGAGCTGGCAGCGCTGCAGAGCCGATTTCACACCAAAGTGACAATATCGCTGAGACACGACGCCACAAGAGGCCACTACACACACTCGAGGACTCAGGCGAGGACGCACCCTCCCCCTGGCGACGAGAACCTCAGCACAAGAAGCCACGCACAGGACGACATAGAGGCAACGCTTTGGTCTCCCTACGCACGCACCTTCTTGGGACTGAAGGGGGAGTTGGGTGCACTCACGGGCAGGTTGTTGTCTGTGTTCTGGCCGCCAGACTCGCTCGCCTCCTCCCGGGCACGTCGCTCCTCCAGTTCTCTCTGCTCCTCCTCGACTGCCACACACAAAGGCAGACAGAACAAAGGTTAGGACACCCACTGACACTCACACTGCACGGGCCTTTACAGTGCCAACAGCAGTAACAACAGCAGTTATAGTAGTAGTAGTAGTAGTAGTAGTAGTAGTAGTAGTAGTAGTAGTAGTAGTAGTAACATCACAAATAATAATAATAATAATAATAATAATAATAATAATAATAATAATAATAATAATAATAATAATAATAACAGTGAACAATACTGCAGTACTCACATCTCCTGTAGGACCAACGCCAGTGTTGGTTCCCGGACGCCTTGGCCACCTGCGCGTCGAAGGTCCAGCAACGCTCCCTGGGCGGGTCCACCTCGAAGCCTGAAGGAAAGAGTCCCACCGTCACCCAACGACCTCTACTTCAGCAGCAACACTCAGCTACACAGCAACACACGGTAGCATGCAGTAACACTCAGCACTAAACAACACGGCCTCTTACACCTAACGTCCTCTTGCACCTTCCCTCATTTTCTTATGTTCTTATGTAACACACTCATTTCTGTTAATTAAGTGACTCAACACTACTCAACAACACGTCCTCTTGCAGCTCCTAACGGTCTCTTGCAGCTTCCATAATTTTCTTATGTTCTTATGTGACACCCTCATTTCTGTTACCTGCTTGAGATTAGATCCTCGGGTAGTGTCACAAGCGAAGACTTACCGGAGAAGGCGCTGAAGTTGGATACACGTCTTGGTGAATTACGGCCACTGTCCAGATCTGGAGGTGGCGATGAGACGTATTCTGGTGACCTGTGAAAGAAAAGCCGTGAAATAAGAGAAGAATGGCAGGATTTGTTCTTGTGTTCCTTTATATTACATCCAGAACAGGAAACGTATTCAGTAAAAGGTGGTGAGCTAGAAACAAGTGAAGGTACATTTGTGAACAATATGTAAATCAAGGGACAGAAAAGAATGTAATATGAATGTGGTGAAAGTTTGAGTGATTAATGATATAATGATAACATATATATTTATTTTTCTCTCTCTCCCTCTCAAACATACAGACACATACCTTTCCACGGAAGAATCCCTGGAGTCAGCCATTTGGTCGTGCACGTCTGGGCTGTAATAAACTTTCTTGAGAGCCTCGAGCACCGAGATGCCGTCCGTGAAGACCCGGTAGGTGAGCAGGAACGTGTTGAGGAAGTCGATGGAGAGGAAGCGAAGGTCAGTGAGGCGCTCCAGGAGTCTCTCGGGGGTGGCATAGCGGATGTGAGGGACCTGAAGGTGGTTATAATGACGATACTTGTGTTATTTTCTATGCATGCGTTTGTTAGGGTGTATCTCTCTTGTATATGTTGTGTCTATTTGCCCCTTTATGTTTGTGTCTGTTTGCCTCTCTTTATGGACTGTTTAATACTATGGGGCACAGAATTCTTAGGATTTTTTATGAGGAAGGGAGTCGGGCCAAGGGCAACATAAAGAGAATGAAAAAGGCCCCCAAAGTTCATAGAATATTGAAGCTTTTTTTCTTTTTATCTTTTTTATCTTTTTTATATTTTGGATGAAGGCTTTATAAAGGAGTATGTATAGGAGTGGGTGAACGGAGATGGTGTAGGTAGTGCTCACCTTACAGGAGTTGAGGGTGCGTGAGAAGCGAATGTCTACATCGTCACGAAATAGTTTGGGATCGTTCTTGATGAAGTGAGGCATAGTGATGGACGAAGTGTCTGACATGGACGATCTGAACAGGTTGTTGAAGTGCACGTTATCCAGGCACTGTGGAGACCGGTGGATCATTAGTACTACCATTGCTGTGTCGGCGATGATGCTAACTGTTACTTCATGTTAAAAAATGATTTGATTCCATAGTAGTAAAGTGAACTATCTTGACTTGAGTTCTTACATGTGGCTTTGTGTAACTTGTAAATGAATACCACAGAGCAGTGATAATAAAGACTACTACTACTACTCCTACTCCTACTACAACAACAACAAGTACTACTCCTACTACTACTACCACGCCTTCTTACCTGGCTGATATCGCTGATCCATGCCTGTTTCTCCTGCATGGTGGGGGCGACCAGGTGGAGGGTGATGGGTGTGCCACATTTCTGCTCCACCACGATCTTGAAGTCCAGATTGGCTTGCTCCACCTGAAACTTAGCGTGGCCGGAGCTGCTGCTGGTGGCAGCCGAGCTGTCACTGACCCCGCTACTCTGCGACGAGAACGACGACACGGACGACTCTGTGTGGAAGAGTTGAGTTGCGTGTCATGAAGGAGTTCGATCTCACTCCAAGAACTAACCCCTTCAGTACTGGGACGCATTTTCATTTTCAGTCTGCTCATTATTTGTCGATTCTATACAGCTTCAGAAACTCATATGGGGATTAAAATAGTACAGACTTTGGCCATTAATCTTCTGACCTCCATAGACCCTTGCTAATGTCAAAGATATGGTCTAATCACACCCCAAACTCGCGGTAAAAATATGTCTCAGCACTGAAGCTGTTAATAGTGACTGTCTTGAAATCCATAAACATCGAAGTATCTTAATGATTTTGGCACAGTAATAAGCCATCAAAAGGAGCAAAAAATGAGGCTCCCATGGCATGAAGGAATTCGAGTACGAGTATGAGTGATGGTGGATGGACAGTTTGGGTGAAATGAGAGTGGAGTAGCAGAGTGAAGAGTTTGGGTGAAATAAGAGTGGGGTTGTAAAGTCAAGAGTTTGGGTGAAATGAGAGTGTGGTAGCAGAGTCAAGAATTTAGGTGAAATGAGAGAAGGAGTAGGAGAGTCAAGAGTTGGAGAGAAAAGCCTTGGTGAAAATGAAGTACAGTTTGAGCATAGAAGACGCGCGGCTGTACGTTTTGGTGTTGGTGTACGCCTCACCTCCGTCGTCGTCCTGGTTGCCGAGCTCATTGGGGTCCTCGATGAGCGTGGCATCGTTGAGGGGGATCTTACCCACGCTCTGCACCAGGTGGAGCTTGCCCCCGGACGTCCTGGTGGCCACTATGAGGTGGTTGCTGTCAGGGAGAGCGAGGGACAAAGGTGTACGGCGCTTAAATCAACGTTTCATCACGTCACGCCCGTCAGAAAGGGGCCTCACGGTTATAAAACAGTGATATACATAAAAGTAGCATTTCTTTTCATTCGTTATTGTAAAGGTTAAATTGGTCACATGGGATCATATTTACATTTTTTGTGTGTGTGTGGTTGTCGGATAATGGTAGATATTATATAGATGTATGCGTTGCTATAAAAGATGGAAATCGGTAAAAAAAAAGAGGAATTACAAATTAAAAACAAAACCATCCACGTTGTGCGCACGAATCGGAGTCAGAATTACGAGAGATCAAACGAGCGTCACTCAAGAATCAATGAAATTCGATCTCTATAAGGGAGTGAAAAGGGGATAAGGGGGAGGGAAAGAAAGACAAAGGGGAGGGGGAGGGATGGACATAAATCGTATAGTAAGAGGATTCAATATTAACTTCAGCGTCTCACACGAAACACGACACACAGACGAGCAGATGGAAGGGGAAAAAATAAACATGCCACGATGCAACTCTTTCAACGGAGAATGGAGCAAAAAGGGAAACTACAAAAAGGAAAATAAGGAAAGAAAACAAAGACAACACACGAAAAATGGAATAATAAAAGGTATAACATGTACTTTAAAAAATCTGTGGAAATTACACGGATAATAACCATGAATAAGGCTGAAAACCTGGGCATGCAACGAGAGAGAGAGAGAGAGAGAGAGAGAGAGAGAGAGAGAGAGAGAGAGAGAGAGAGAGAGAGAGAGAGAGAGAGAGAGAGAGAGAGAGAGAGAGAGAGAGAGAGAGAGAGAGAGAGAGAGAGAGAGAGAGAGAGAGAGAGAATCAGAAGACGGACAGACAAGACAGACAGACAGACAGAGACACAGGCAGAGACGGACAGACAGAGAGAAAGACAGAGAGAAATCTAAGTCTTACCTAAAGAGGAAGCACTGGCGGACCGCCTCTTTCTCGCTCTTGAACTGGCTAAGACGACTTTTGGCCGAACGAGGTCTGTCCCCCAGAACTTGTATCAGCGACCCTGCCGAGTCCAGAGATCTTGACCTGCTGCTTTCTTCTCCTATGCCTCCTCCTCCTCCTCCTCCTCCTTCTCCTCCTCCTCCTCCTACACCTCCTCCTCCTCCTTCTCTTCTCTTTTCCTTCCTCCACACACATCTTTCTTTTGCCCCTTCTCCTCCTCGTTTCTCGTTACCTCCTGTTCCTCATCATCAGCGCAACGTTATGTTCTCCGAAATTGTCTACATAAGAAAGCAAATCGATTAATGGTCGATAAGTTCAAACAAATGAGGTTTATATATATATATATATAATAGTATAATATAGATATATATATATATATATCTATATAATATATTATATATATAGTATATATATATAATATATATATATATATATATATATATACACAGTGTGTGTGTGTGTGTGTGTGTGTGTGTGTGTGTGTGTGTGTGTATGTGTTTACACACACGTGCGCGCTTCAATCTCTCTCTGTAACAAAGCATATCTCTGGTAATTTAATTTGTTAGCTGAAAAAACAACTTGGATGAGTTATCTATATTCAGAGTATCAGAAAAAATGGGCACTATTAAACTATACAAAATAGCAACACTAGATATAGCATGACAAAAATATTGCATCTTAAAACTCATACACGCCTCCTTTCACACTCATGGTAAACCTTTCTTATTCTTAAGTGATCATGAACTGTTACATTTGTAAACATGAAGACAGGTAATTCATATTTCAATTCAAGATTCTGTCTTGGAGAACATAACATTGCCTTGTGATGTTTATTTTTCTGTTCTTTGTCATGCAAAAGAAATTTAAGCATAATAACTCCACATTATTGCCAAATCTGCCTAGTGCCAATGAACAAAATCCTTGTCATTATTTAAAACATGCCACAGACCAGCATTTTGTTGCGTAATTAGGATTTTAAGTAACTTCAATGCAAAATGAATATGTTGCGATGATTTAGTTTGAAGCACAGGTTGGCGTTGTGTCTTGAGATAGATGATGTGTGGCGAATAATTAGCAGTGTCCAGTGTCCAGCGAGTCCCGAGCAGCATAAGAACAAGCCTTGTTGTTGTTGTCACCGGGAAGTGAGTTAAGAGGCAGCAGTGGCAGCACACAGCAAGCGGAGATTCAGTGAGAAGCTCAAAACACACTGTACACGACACTCTGAGGCGGTGACCAGGAGGCACTGACATCACGAGGCAGAGATGGCAGCAGTGGCCGGAGTTGTAAGGAAGGAAGCGATGCACTGCTCTAGGAACATAACAATGCATGACAGAGAGGCGCATGATCAAAAAGAGCCAAAGATAATACAAATAAAGTATTGTTGAAAGGAAGAAACAGTGGGCAGAAGCATGCAGCAAATCAGGTAATTGGAAAATGCACAGTAAATGTTCAGATGATCCATCAAAATACTTTCAGAAGAGCTTAAATACTATCGAACGAAGCACTATCCGAAAAAAAGACACGCAAAATTGCTAAAACGACTGCGTCTTGCCTAAAGAAAAACATGGCATGTACTGAAAAGCTGGATGGAAGAAAATGCAGGCCACTAAACAATACAATATATATATACCGATGAAAAAGGAAAAAAATATACGCTGTCTTCACTTGGTACAGTACACCGAGTATTTATAGTATGGTACAGCCACCACCACCATCACCACCACCACCACCACCACCATCATCATCACCAGGCGCTGCGTGAGAGCGAGCGGCACAAGCACCACCACCACAACACGATCAGTCGCCGCGGCGCGGATCACAGCTAAGTATGTATGTACTATGTATGTACTATGTAGTATGTATGTATGTACGAGTATGTACAGCCCAGCATGGCACAGCCCGAGGAAAGTTGTCATGCACAGATGCACAGCACAAACACAACCAGTCACAGACACATGGTAAGCGGGGAACATGTATGCTGCCACTTAATTATTTAATTATTTAATTACAAACGTCAGAGATAATTTTGATGTAGCTTGAGTTCTTTGATTACCATTGAAAGTATTGATTTAGTGGGAATCAGGAGTTTGGTTTTGTAAGGAAAACATGCAGAAATATCCAAATATTTATTTTTCAAAGAATATATTTAAGTTTGTATAGAAAATACAGATCTCTAGATTTTGTGACATCCTTCTGCCCGCTAGAAGAGGAGGTGCAGAGGGAACAAGCTTCGCCTTCTAGAAATTTCGGAATGATCAACAAGATGTGAGTCACGGTTGTCCGTCCAAAGCCCCGGCGTGGCGCAGCAGCCCCTGACGCGCCCGCTCCCTCATCAACACGACGCGCCTTTTGGGAGCCGCCTGCCACTTCCCCGGGTAGATCTAAAAGGCGAGGCTCAACACGGTCCGCGCGTCCCGCCGCACCGCACCGCCGGGCTCACCATTGCGAGTAAGTAATCTTTGATGCATACAATGAGTATACAATTCTTCTGCGATACGAGGACCTCGACGGTCAGGTTGGCACTATATGGCACGCAGGGGTGGCAGCGATGCGAGGAGTGATCAACGCGACACGCCAATGCCAGACAGGAGGAGCCCGGCGGCCGATGGCGGGTGCGGGGACCCTGTCAGCCGAGAGTCTCAGTGGGGAATCTTAATAGTAACAGTTAACCTCCAGTTGCCGTCAAGTTCAGCGAGGAAATATAAAACGAAGTGGAGACCAGGAGGTGTGATCTGATGCTACTTTTCCTCCAGAAGGAGACAAACCATAGCACTGGATCTACTACAATACATATTTTTCTTCAAACTGTTAGCCTGGAATTGAAAACAGAAACAAAACATGGACGTGCATGCTTCAGCCGAAGCCTCGACAGATTGCTAAGTAGCGAAGACGCGCGAGTCCTGCCACGCGACGTCCTGCTGGTCTCCAGGAAGCAGCGTCGCCTCTTATTCAACAATTACCGAAGGACTCCCTGGACTGAGCTAGAGCGGGGCTGCGAGATATGCCTCCCGCTGGTCAGCTGTTGCCTCACAGGGCCAGCGAACAAACTCCCTCCAAAACAAATACGAATTGTGATATCCATTTCCGGGCACAGCTACATATTGCAGCATTTTGAATTGGTTTACCCTGTCCTTTTTACCATTTATCTTTTTTAATCCATTTTTAAAAATTCTTAACCGCTTAACGCTTGATGTTCGTAACTGTTACTTTTTAAGTAGGTTTGCTTTAGTAATGGACAACTCTACTACCTTGTGGAGGAGTCTGGCCTTGGGGTAGTCCTGAGGCGTGACTGAGCATCGATGCAACACTAACCCAGACAAGGATGATCTGTACATCGAGGCAGACTGAATGTAATCAAAATGGCATCTACAGTATCTTTGATTTAGAGATCATAAAGAAATACCAACAGTGTGGAGGAAAAATCAATGAGATGTGACTCTTCCCTGTTTAAAGGGGTTATCACGTCATAACCTCCATTACAAGAATTCTTCCCTGGTGACACTACACCACTTACAACGAAATGACACAGTGACAGTCGCATAGACACTCCTGGTTCCCACTTGCACAAATAATTTCAAGGCAGTTGTGAGTGAGGTGTTAATCTCATGAGGTGATTGTTGGCAAGACGAAAGTGTCGTCAGCACTTAGGAAAGACAGAGTTACAGGTGGTAAGGTCAACCAAGCATCACAGGCCGAAGCGGCACTCATACATGGCTTAACACATGGCTTAGCACTGGTAGCAGGCAGACAAAGCTCACTCAGAGGTCAAACACAAGTATACGTATATATATATAGCATGTGTGAAAAAAACAAATAAAAAAGGAAATCATAATGACACCGACAAGATCACCGACAAAAAGCTGTACCAGCAAAGGATGTTCGAACTTGAACTCTACCACTACTCTAGTTGTGGCGGTGGATTCGGCCGAATCAAGTAGAAGCGTCGCCGCACAAAAAGTTTTATAACCCGGACTAGAGCAACGAGTGACACGTTTTCTAAGGAGAGTGCAGCAGCTACCTCCGTGGCGCACACAGGCTAACATCACTGATCCTCACAGAGCTAATAGTGCACCTCTAATCGCCTGGACCCTTAAGCTACATACTTTTATATATATACTTTTTAAAGAATGACTGAATGCTACGAGGCCGGCGTGCACGGAGAAATGTTTCCCGCAGCCAACCTCGACCGCGTCAGTTGGAACGCGTTCGTAACACACTGATTAAAAACTGTGATTGTGATATCCAAACACTGATAACAGTCATATTGTAAACGGCTTAAGAGGTAATGTAAGTGGATTTAAGTCTCAAATGATTAGCCCAAACAGACAGGTGTAAAGTATCCTACGATGCAAGGCCGCCAGGGGCTCCTTGTGCGTGATGGGTTGTTATCGTAGGAGCAAAGTGAGTTGAATTAATTATGTACGTACTACTGCTGAGTGTGTTGTTTGAAAGTCAACCCGCATGAATGATCTACGACTTGCATGCTGCTCTTGAGATGCTGGCTTAGTGTAGCGGAGGGCGTCACAAAACATGGTCACTTGTGTTAAGCTCAGGCCGCGAATGGGAGTCTTGAGCCGCCCAGCGCGTCGCCGCCTGGCCTCAGCCGCCGCCCGCCACAGCAGCGACCAGCGAATCACTAACTATAAAGTAATTTGATTCCATAAAGCGATAATGGAACGATGAGGCCAATGGGAGGATAGCGATGGTGGTGGTGACTGCTGGTGATGGTGATGATGATGATGATGATGATAATGATGATGATAACGACTGTAATGACGATGATGATGACGATAATGATTATGATGCTGATGATGACGACGATGATTTTAATAATAATAATTATTGTTATAATGGCAATAATAATAATGATAATAATAATAATAATAATAATAATAATAATAATAATAATAATAATAATAATAATAATAATAACAATAATAATAATAATAATAATAATAATAATAATAATAATAATAATAATAATAATAATAATAATAGTAATAATGCTAATAAATTATAATACTGATAACAAAAACGATCCTGGGTGTTGGCCTGCCCATCGACGACCTCAGACTAAGTCTGTGAAGTGTGGTTCCCGGCAACACTCAGGTCTCAGGGTCGCGGGGTCAGTACCTGCACCACGGCGCCCCTCCCAGCCATACCCGACAGGAGCCACGACCCGCCGCCACCCATATTCACGAGTTGCGTAAAAAAGCACAAGTTTGTAGAGTCTACGGCTCCACTACGAACGGTATTAAGAAGAGCACCTTGTTGCGCGTCCAGTCGAGGACGTTCTTCCGCAGGAGAATGTAATTCTCGGTAGAAGTCACCGGCGGAAGGATGGACAGACGGTAAGTGCTGCTACACGAGGTCGCCGGGGGGACCTGCAGGTTTTATAAAGTTGAGAGAAGCACAACATTGGCCCAAGAGCCAAACTGTCCGGTTTCAGGAGGTTACAGTTGGGCGTGAGTCTTCCCCGGAATCGAGGGAGGATCGTTCCTCCACGGGAGTGAGGCCAGCTGCCTTGACATCTTCGTCCGCCTCCTCTGGGGAGGAGTTGGGCGTGGCAGATGGTGTGAATACTGATGGCACTGCTTGGACGGCGCTGCCTGAGGCCGCCAGCTCTTCACACTCATCAAATGACTCGTCTGAGATACGAACGCTCTTCTTTCTTATTCTGGGCACGTCTGAGGCGCGGCGGCCCGAGTCCGGGTGGGGCGGGGAGAGTGGCGAGGCTCCTAGACTCAGGGTGTGACGCACCATGGAGGCTCCTGCGGAACCAGCCACGGCGGCTGGGAGGGCGCTGCCTAAAGAACTCTGCCGCAATGAGGAAAGGCGGCGCCGAGTACCAAAAGCTGCGATCTGCTGTTCTCGCGTCATATAGGAGACGGTGGAATGCGAACGCTGGGAGCGCGGCGTAGCTCCCGCCTCCTCTCCGTCCTCGCTGGTGAACAGGTCCGTGGTCTTGCGCGGGAAATCAATGGACCTGCGAGGGAAGGACGGCACAGCCTCCTTGGGGAAGCAGGAACTGAGAGCGGCTGCAGCTGCCGGCTTCTTACCCTGACGCACAAACATCTGGTTGACGTCCAGCAGGATGTCGCAGCCCTCCACGATCATGCGCTCGATGGCCAGGTTCTTCCGGATGTTCTCTGTCTCGCTCACCTGTAACACAATGCCGCACGTCACACCCGGCGCCTCTCAGGCTGCTCGCAGCGCCTCGCGAACTCTCGAAAGCGGCGTGCAGGGAGTCCCGGGACACTATCAGTCAAATACTCTGTATTGCCAATCAGTCACTCATTAGTGGTATTAACTAGGAATTGTGATTTACCTCGTCGTGCATCTGCCGCGAAAGATCTTCCAGCTGCATCCTGGCGTTGTCGAGGCTCTTCCTCTCGACGTGGTTGTGCGGCGTGTGCGCCAACAGCTCGTGCAGCGTGATGATGTAACGTGGGATCTGAAACAAATACACACATACGGTGTTGTCACGCTGTCAGGGAGCACATGTGTGGCTAAATGTAGTACTAGTGCATCGATTCTTGTGCGAGTAGGTAACATAGTGTGGTGTGCAAAATGACTACAGAGCATACTATAACAAGGAACTCAGAAGAGGTCCTCAACACACCTGGTGCATCGGGTAGGTGAGGAAGGTCTCCAGCGTTCGGCCCTGCAGGTTGGGTTTGTTCTCGAGACGGTTGAGGAATGCGCTGAAGTGTGGGTTCTGCTTGCACTCGGCGAGCACCTGCAGACTGTAGTGGTGGTTCCTCACGTATTCTTGGTAGATGCTCAGCATTGGCAGCAGCATGTCGAACAAGTCTCCTGCTCGACAGTACAGTAGATGAGAGGTTAGTGCCTCGGCGCACCGGGGCAGGGCTGACAGGGGAGGGGGAGGGGTGGGGAGGGGCGCCTGCCGCGTAATAATGCAGGTAGCCAAATGGATTAACCGAACGAAGCAATTAGGCAACAACTTTATAATGAAGTAGCTCCAGATGGGAAGCTTGGGTATCACTGCTGCAGGACGCGGCAGGTCAGGGTGAGAAAAGTTGTGCCCACGCGTCCCTGCCCTGGTGATGCCCTGCCTCGGGTGTCCTGACCCTGTGCAGCGGCGTACCGGCTGCCACCGAGACAAATTTTTATACATCACCTGAGTGGGATCGACGCTTGACGCTGCAACGCAAGTGCCGCGCCTCGCCAGTAATGGCTGCACTGGGGCACGTGACCTACACTCTCTGGCTGAGGAACAATTGTTCTGCAACTCAAAGGTAACCTCGACCCTTAGGTAACTCAAGACGGTGGTGTTACGGCGCCTGTCAGTTTGGTGTTGCTCCTGAAGGATTCCTATACCAAAGCTTATAAGGATTGGAAATAAAAAAAAGTTTGCTAAGCGGCACATTATACAGCTACAAGGCGGAAACAAATCAGAGGGACAGGTGAGGTGTGCCGGTGGAAGTCACAAAGTTGAAGTATGAACTGGTCAGCCGGGAGACAAGGGAATGAAGCCAAAGTAAAAATAAGCAGGACCACAGACAACTGTCGCCACAACTGACTGGAAGCCTACACGGACTGAACCAGGCGTGATCTGTGGAGCTTCACCACACCAGTCTGTTGTCACGTTTGCACTAAAGCACTGCTAGGTCAAAAAATAGATATGGGCGGTAATACATACATACACTGACCATAAAGTAATCATTAACGCTATGTCACTTCCTAGAAAAGGTAAATATACTCTAGCTGTCATTACATTCATCAAAGCTTGACGTCACTAAAGAACCTTCATATCTTTACCGGCATTAGAAAAAATACCTAAGTAAAAGTAAGTATTCACAAAAACTAGCAACAAGACTAAAAGAAAACCTCAAAAAAAGTATATATCAATTGTCAATCAGTGAAGAATTCTATATATTCATATTTGATGAAGTTCTAGTTTAGAAAAGATATAAATTAACATGAGGATTAGTAATAAAGAGAGAGAGAGAGAGAGAGAGAGAGAGAGAGAGAGAGAGAGAGAGAGAGAGAGAGAGAGAGAGAGAGAGAGAGAGAGAGAGAGATAAGAGAGATA
>CM035202.1:4649346-4661430 GCA_020233015.1 Callinectes sapidus | reverse complement strand
AGCCTATGTAAGGGGAAAAAATAGGATCGGAGAAACTCTACATAGACCTGTTGAGTGTCTGGAGGATGATGTTAGTCACACTGTTGGTCAAAAATCGTGCTGGAGTCAAAGAGATGATCAAAACCATTAATATTACGACTCTCTCACCTTCAGCGAGATCATGATGCACAAGGAAACTCGCAGCCATATTTGCTTTTCCTGCTCTTGTACAAAAATAGCAAGAAAATACATACAAGGGAAAAAATATAGAAAAAAATTACAAAAAGGAAAAAAAAAAAAAAAAACGCATATGGATGGAGGAAAAAAAAAATTGGTGCTAAAAATTTTTGTTCAAACTACCGTGTTGGATTGAACATTAAGAATTGGAGATTGTAAAAAAGTACAAAAGGTGTATGAAAAATATATAAGAAAATATATATATATGATTGATATTACGTGGTGCTGTCAACAAACTTACCCATGTAGGTTTGTAGCAACACACCCTAAGAACTTCTATATTACAATGAACCGATGATAAAGTACCCAATCTCTCTCTCTCTCTCTCTCTCTCTCTCTCTCTCTCTCTCTCTCTCTCTCTCTCTCTCTCTCTCTCTCTCTCTCTCTCTCTCTCTCTCTCTCTCTCTCTCTCTGACACTTTGACGCCAAAATCATCGTTGCAAAGACCTTTAATAAGATTTCCGCCTTGATCCTACAATGCCGCCAGGAGTGTGTGTGTGTGTGTGTGTGTGTGTGTGTGTGTGTGTGTGTGTGTGTGTGTGTGTGTGTGTGTGCAGACAGGACAAGCAAGCGAAGGATGAGGTGTGTGGGTGGTGTGGATGAGAGGCGAGGTTCCCGAAGGTTGGTTGGGTGGTTAGTTGGATGTGGATGTTAACAGATGCCTGGCAGGTGGGTGTGGGTAGGTGTGGGCGGGTGTGGGCGTGGGTGGGTGTGACTGACTCACCCAGATGCGTGTTCCCCAGCAGCTGGATGGTGCTACACGTCCTCTTCTGCCGCGGGGAGGAGCCCGCCGAACTTGTCTCTCGACCCCCGTCTGGAAGGCGGCACGAGGCCAGACGTCCTTCACAAGGGGATCACCACACGGGGCCACAACACCACTACCACCACTACCAGCACCACAACACATTGTGGGGACACTACGCCGCCGCCGCCGCTACCGCCACCGCCGCCGCCACCGCCTTCTGCTGCTACAGATTTACTGACCCGCGTCCCGCCACGCCCCACCAGCAGTAGTGCTCCAGTCACTCCTCCACACACGCTATGCTATGCCCACACACACATCCGTTATGGCCCGGGGTGCTCACCGGGTGTGGTGCAGACATCACCCAGGTCATCTGCAGCTCGTGTCACCTTTATATTGGCCGCCCTCGTGCCTCGTGTTTCTGGCCACCACCACCACTGCTTCAAGGCTGTACTGGGAGCTGCAAAACGTGATTCCTCGCACCCGACTGAGTTTCATCTCCAGTTTTTGCTTCCGTTCCTTCATTCCCTTCTCAACGCAGCGCCCCAAACAAAGGAAAACAAACCACAGGAAGAGAGCAGTCGTCCTGAACAACAAACACATGCCTTGCTAACGCTCACCACACCATCGTCCATCGCCTCTCACGTCCCAAAACTCCCCAAACTCTTCTCCACTTTTATTTTATTAACTTTTAACAATAAAATTTTTCTTCTCCCGGCCGGCGGTGTGAGTATATGAAGAGTGTCTCGAGTGTTGGAGAGTGTTTTGGCTCGCTCCACAGACGCAGCGGGGCAGGGGAGAGTGGCGTGTGACGGGCAGCCTCTCCCCCAGCCACGTCACCTTCTCACCTCAGCTCTTCCCTCACACACTTGTAATTTAGTTAACGCTAATCTTCCTCTTACTCACATCCTGTTCATAATTCTACTTTGCTTCATTTTCTAGTATTTTATTTCTCTGCACTGTTTAATTGCATTTGACACCTTTTCTTTTTCTTTCTTTCATGACTTTAACTAACATTACTACATCCCTTGAACTTAATACGTATATTTATTCCTTTATTATTATTTCTTTAATATTTCCAGTAGAGAATCACCCAGGGAGAGAGAGAGAGAGAGAGAGGGAGAGAGAGAGAGAGAGAGAGAGAGAGAGAGAGAGAGAGAGAGAGAGAGAGAGAGAGAGAGAGAGAGAGCATCGTGAATTCCTCTTGTGTTCAGCTTCGCAACGTCAGCGCATTAGAGTTGGCTCCTTCAAGTCTCTATGAACTCCCTGTGACCTGGATCGTGGTGCCTCAGAGTGGACGGTTCTCATGTGTCGCGTCTCGATTATTTGACGAAACGTGATAGATTGGCCAATGAAAGTGTTACTCCATTGCGCTCATTATTATCATTATCATCATCATCATCTCTTCCTCATTTAACACCTTGTAGTCTTCGAAGAGAGTGTCTGTTTTTAGTAACAATTTATTGACCTTATTAACCAGTGAACGGTTTACTCCATTACGGTTATTACTATCATCAACATCATCACTTCAGCCTTATTTAATGCCTTTTTAATATAATCGAAGAGAGTATCTGTTTTCAGTAGCTCTATCATAACCACCTTCAGTATATTCGCGGTGAAATAAAACGGCAAGTAGTGAAACGCAACTCAGGAAGCTACGGAGAGTATGTGAAGCTTTGGAACGTGTTGAGGACGTTTAAGCCATCCCTCATACTCCCTCCACCTCTCCCTCTCCCTCTCCCTCTTTCTGTCTCTCTCTCAGCTCCCCCTCCCCCACCCCCATCTCTCAATCCAGCGTTACTCAGAGTCTTAAAGTAGCAAGGCCGTTGTGAAGGAGACAGGAGAGGCAGTACCAGCAACAGGCGACATGGACTACCAAATACCAACAGAAGGACAGACAGACGGGCTTCCCTCGAGATCCCCTACCAACGCTACCGGCAGTCAACGAGCTACTTACTAAAACAGTGTGGATTTCGTGTGGATTTTTTTAACGCATCTCCCCCCCACCCCAGCTCACCTAGACCCCCTCCCTATCTAGTCCTTGTGTACTCTTTTAGGAGCCCTACTGTGACGCTCTGGTCGTTGGTGGACTAACGTAGGTACGAGAACATGGCAGCTCCGTCACGAGAGAGAGAGAGAGAGAGAGAGAGAGAGAGAGAGAGAGAGAGAGAGAGAGAGAGAGAGAAGGAGAAGGGAGAAAGAGCGAGAAAGAGTGAGGAAGGAAGAAAGAAACAGAAATAAACAGACAGACAGACAGGGGAAAACAACAACAAAAAACATAAACAAAAACAACCGAAAACAAACAATCCAGACACCCAAAACTGAACGCCAGAGTTACATACATAAAAAAAGACAGACAGACAGATAGACAGACAGATTGACAGACAGACAGACAGACAGACAGACAACGGCAGGTCACAGCAAGGATAACAAGGGACGGGCATACCTAGGAACGAAACGTGGCGGGGTGGGGCTCTCATGTGGGGGCGGCGAACACGGGGCGGGTCGGGGCAGGTGGAAGCGGGCGGTGCGGGTCGGTGCGGGTCGGGGCGGGGCGGGAGGGAAGTGGCCATCGAGGTATACTCCAGGTGGTAACACGGATCTACTATCACAGCCACTCACCACCACTAACCACTACCACTTACCACTACTACCTCTACTACCACTAACTATTGCCATGTGACTACGTAGACGGCGGGCGCAGGCACCAGGGGCACGAACACACACTTTTGGGAACCACGTAATGAATAAGTACGGTAATTAAGAGTGAAGGTACGAAGGCACTGTTTAGTTATCCCGTTGTGACTTGTGATGTTTTGCGAGGGTTCTAATGACGGTGATGTGAAGTGATGACCTTTTTAGTGACGTAAGAAAAGTACTGACCAAAGGTAATACAATCTTTATATATACTGAACACACGTGCCAATATCCACAAAAAAGGCAAAAGATTCAACTAATGTGTGGTGTCTTAAAATGTAGTGTTTCGTTGTGAGGTGTTCCAAGTTGTGGCGTTTTGCTGTGGTGTCTTGAGTGTGCTACGCTTGAGGTGGTATGGTGAGTGTGGTGTTGGGCTGTGTGGTGATATCCTGAGTGTGGCGTTATGGTATGTGGCGGTGTTATGCTGTGTGGTGATGTTATGAGTGTGGTGTTATCCTGTGTGGTTGTGTCCTGTGTGTGGTGTTATGGTGTGTGGTGCTGTGGTGTTATGCTGTGTTAAATAGTGGTTATTTCGCGGATGTGATGCAACGACTATATCAACACTCTATCCAGCGTCTAAAACTGACATCTTTTAACAGTAATCGGAGTTATTAAGGTTTCCAGGAACATTTGCATGATTCCATTGGTACTGGCAATAGTTTAACTTATGCACCATCAGAAGAAATGAAAAAAGCGACGCGTAAGGAAACATGACTGGTTGTATGGCCTTTGAAAATAATAATAAGAGAGAAAAACACTTGAGGAAATGGTCTGTGTTGATGTCCAGTGATACAGCGTTCCTTATGGGGCAGGTTTGAACTTTATGTATCTGGAGAGGTGGTTTGTAGCTTCGTGGTGAGGTTTGCATAGTATTCATTGTGGCTCATAGTCGTACTCATGATGGTATTCAATATTAGGTATGTGGTTAGGTTACTCTCAGTGTTTGCTATGATTGTAGTTAATTCCCCCGACGTTTGTGGAAGACTGCGATATAAGTACTACTATAATTTTTTTTTTCAGTAGACTTGCAAAAATTAGATACAGAAACGCGGAAAAGAAATATATACTCGGCCAAATACATTAAACGGTTCAGTGCCACTACATAGATTCAAATATCATGAATATCCTCCCCTTCTTTGACAGCTTAATGGTGAATTGCAAAACACAGACAAGCATTGCGATGAATAATGAACATGGAAATACGAAGACGCTGGCTCACTCGACTAATGGCGTATTTAACACGTGGAAAAGCGTGACTGGTTTTGTTCCGGCTTCATTACGTGTCTCAGGACGAACCTCGCTGTCAGTGATTTCCCGTGTGTCGTCCGTGGCCCCGCGCACCACCTCGCTACAGGACCAACGCGTGGATGCGGCGACCGGGGAGCGGGGATGTAGCCTTGGCTCAGGAGGGCAGGCGTGGAGGGATACAGAGACACAGGGAGGAACAGAAAGAAGGAAGGTGAACGAAAGGTAGGCTAGTAAAGGAATGAAGGGAAGGAATGAGAGTAGGATAAGGTTTGGGAGGAGGGAAGAGGGAATATAGGAGGGGAAGAGAGGAGGCAGGGCAGGAAGGCAGTGTAAGGCTAAGGTAGTCCTGCCCATGGCACACTACTCCCCGTCCCTGGCGAGCGCACGTGATACTAAGCAAATTTGGGCAGAGGGGAAGGGTGGCCAGGTCCTGCGGGCCTAAACCCGGCAGTCTGTGAGGGGCGCCCCTGCCAGGCCCTGGCCCCTTCCGCCTCGACGTGAACCTGCCCACTACACTCTGCTGTCCTTTAATTAATCATTCGTGTTATTAATTGCTATTAAATTCAGTTTTCTGATTTATAGTACTTGCTTTAGAGTGTGTTTATCTTACAGAATATTTCACTTTACGTCAAAGATGATCCAGACGACACATTTACCAAGAGGACCACCGCGGCACGCCGGGCGAGGGTAGTGACGGCCACTCGTGCTGCAGCCACTCCCCGTCGCCCCCTGACCATCACCCAGACAACAGAGTGTTGCGTGGTGAGTTTCACGGCGGCCCAACAAAACTTACCCATAGTAACTCAACAATGGCTTCTGGGCCTCGACCTACACCAGTGTGTGCTCGCCTGACCCCATGCACGAGGCAATCCCTCCACATCATGGGAGTCACGCAATGTGGTCCAGCATTTATAAAGACCAATTACATTGCAGTCTGAACAGCTACAACACCTGCCAGCACAGGTGGTGCCTCTGAGGAGACACCTCACTGGGGCAAGCAGTAAACCATGGCGAAGGTCGCCTGACAGTTCAAGCCTCACAATCTCCTGTTTGGGGAGCGCGGCGTGCACGGGCTCAGTGAGTGTTTGGCTTTTACTGAAATGTCAACATCTTCAGTAAAAAAGTTGGTATGTAAATCATATACTCGTATATATTTCATGTGCAGGTTGGCGTGTAAATCAAGAGAGAAACAACAGGTCAACAGTGAATGCTCGAGGCCATGCAAGGATCTAGGCCCAGCACACAGCGGGCCGCAGGGGTGCTCACGTGCAAGTGCAACAGGTGCGGGGCACCGGGCCACCTCTCCCCGCTCAGCAACACCGACTCATGCTCGGGAGGAACTGCCCAACACCAAAATAATCATTTCTACGCTCAGAGTCTGCCGGGGAACCACCTGACGTAGAACACACCAGCGTGCGGGGCGCTCCCCCTCCCCCTACAGACTGTTTGTGTCCCTACAACAAGGAGTCGCCGCCGCCACCAGCATGTCCTCAGCCCTTGCACTTCAATTCTCTCCCGCAGCCAGTGAGATACCATACAGAGCTGCGTACATGCTGGCGGGCGGCGGCGGCCACAGCATTGGTCACACTGATGCTTAAAACTGCTGTGTTAAAGCTGCGTGAAGCACCCCAGGCAGCCAACACCAACACCCAACAGCTCCCGTCACCCCCCAGGGCGGGAGCCACTGTCAACACCCCCGCCGTCCGGTAGCGGCAGCCCTACGAGTGGCGTGGTGACGGCCCGCTCCCTAAGGTGGACGCCGTCACCGCAGGGGCTGAGACGCGATCCGCAGCCCCGCCCGCGCTCTCCGGGGTTCTGCTGCACATTCAGGAGGATGAACCAGAAATTGATGACGACTTGCGTGTCGTTTGATACAAAGAACAAAGTCACTAACAGCAATAGGCGACAGCAAGTTCCATAAGCTTACACTGCTAAGGAAAAATGACAAAAACAAGCATGACTTAGCTGGCAACGCGACGCAGGGATAGGGAGTGACTGAGACGCTAAGTAGTACCGCTGGGGCTTGGCGGGGGTATTGTGCGGCTCCCTCCTCCCCCCGGCACTCACCCAGCACCAGCGTGGGCCAGCTCTCCATCCTGGCGGAGAGACCCTTCAGGAAGATCTGGTGCAGGAAAAGCAGAGTCTCCGAGTTCAAGAAGATGCTGTTGACGTCCTCATGGGTGCTGGGGGGCTTCTTGCTCGACGCCGCCATCTTGAACGGCCTCAAGAAGCAGGAGACGAGGAGGTTCAGTTGCTCCACGTACTCCTCCTCCGCCTCCACCATGCGGAAAACCAAGCTGCGGAACACTTCTGTCAGTACGGCACTCGACACACACACACACACACACACACACACACACACACACACACACACACACACACACACAGTTCCGTACTTTATGCATATCAACCATTATTTCATTTTCTCAGTTCATATAAAAAGGGAGAATGATAAGCGCTGGTTCCACTTTTCCTTCAAAACAACAAAACAAAACAAATCAAACAAAATGTAGATCAATAGTATACTTTCTTAACGTTCAGCAAAGGGACTCACTGACCTTCACTTATCACTTTGAATTACAGTAAATGAGCAAACAAAATATGTGAGAGGAAAGAAGCGAGGAAGCAGTGAAGCAGAAAAGACTAGCGGTAATTGATGTTGCTTCTGTTGCTATCGCCAGTCATTTCCTGAAGGTTTGATTTGTTCCATAATCTCTCGTTCCCTTGTCTCTCTCTTCCTCTTCCACGATCATTAAATCTTATCAGCGTGTCATTTTCTCTCCCTTCATCCATTCATCAACTTCTTCCTTTTCCTCTTCTCATAATTTTCATCCCCTTTACATCACTCTGTCTCTCATCTCAGTGTTATGATGGCTGTCATTATCATTATTTTCCCACTTTTTTGCATACATTTACTGACATATACAAATACATATATATTTGCTTCCCTCTTCTCTCTTTCATTCTTCTAAACAACCACCATTTCTTCTTCCTCTTCCTCCTTTTTATCTTTCTCTTCCTCTTACTTCTCTTCCTCAATCACCTTAATTAGTACCATCAATATTTCTTCTTTCTTCTTTTACACTTCCTATATTTCCCCATTACTTTTACCATCTCCTCCTTTCTTCTTCCTCCTCCTCCTGCTCACCTGTTCCTCTTCCTCATACTCTCGGCGTGAGGTGACCTAATGTACTCCTCGACGATCTGCTTCCACCGCCGGCGACACAACCACCCTCGGAAGAAACTCTGCACCTTCTTAATCTTCTTGATCTCTTCTGAGTCTTCCGGGAGGTCTTCCAGTTTACGAGGAGGCACGACCCGCCACTCCTTCTTCAGCGTGCACAGCTAAAAGATGCATTTTTTTTCACTAATACCTGAGTGTAGCTAAAGACTTATCTATATTTATCAATGTGTGTGCGTAGTTAACGAATACTTGACTGTAGTTAAAGACTTCGTGGATAAATGTTTTCCATGACAAACTTGTCTAAAACTATCAAATATGTGTGCGTAGTTTACTTGAGTGCAGTTATAGACTTCGTGGACAAACATCATTCTATAACAAGCTTATCTGTAAAATGTCTCCCTATCAATAAGTGTGCGTCATGCTTACCTCAGCACGCAGCTTCTTGATCTCTGACGTCAGCTCCTCACACTGCTGAGTATACTGCCACTTGGCCGTCTTCTCGCTCTCCACGATCTGCAGCAGGTGGAGGTGCTTCTGCTCCAGCTCTTCCTTCTGCAGCAGGAGCTTGTTGAAGGACGCCATCCGGATCATGTCTATCCAGGCCTTGCACTCGCCCTCTGTCTCCGCCCGCAGATCATACTGCCGCTGGTTCTCTCGACGATACGTGATGGCGAAACAGAACTGAACACAGAGAACACAGCAATGATTGTGGGTTGACTGAAACTTGTAGGCGTCACAGCAACACACGAGATGATTCACATTCAAAACAAATGATAATATGGAAGACACAAAAAATAAATAAATAGATAAATTAATAAAATATACGAAAAAATAATATAGATAAATAAATTTCAGCATAAAACGTATCGAAATTCCAAGAAAGAAACAGATAAAGTAAACAACAAACAAATTAACACATAACGAAACAAACACAAATTCCATAATTTAATAAGAACAACTTTAAAAGACGATAACTAAGGAGTAATATAAAAGAAATCAAATAATAAATACTCGTTCATATCACAAAGAGAAGACAAGACCCTCACCTGCTTGTCCGTGTCCTTGTTCTTTGTATTAGTGTTGGTGGTGATGAGACGCTCACAGTAGCAGCCCTCCAGCATGATTACTCCGGAGGGCTTCACACTCGCCTCCCCCTCAGAGTAGAAGAGCAGGTTCTAGGGAGGAGATGTACGAGTTAGAGTTAGAGAGAGAGAGAGAGAGAGAGAGAGAGAGAGAGAGAGAGAGAGAGAGAGAGAGAGAGAGAGAGAGAGAGAGAGAGAGTGGAGAGAGAGAGAGAGAGAGAGAGAGAGAGAGAGAGAGAGAGAGAGAGAGAGAGATGCCTTCATATTTTCGAGTATTTAACCACTTTATTCAAACTTCAATTAATATCCACACTCCTCACTGGTTTACTCTAAGGTTCACTATCTGTTTCTGCATCATTCCCTGAGGAGATTTCAAGACATTTACACAATTATGGAGAATACCTTTGGGTTTCTCCCTTTAGAGACTGGCACTTTAATGGAGCTTTTTCTTCTCACTTTGGTTCCCCTTTGCTACAACATCCCTTACACGATAAAAAAAAAACTCAGTTATCAGTGGCAATATTCTTATGATTTTAGTGATAGGTAGATCATATTTTGTACTATTACTTAGAGGGAGGAGGAGGAGGAGGAGGAGGAGGAGGAGGAGCAGGAGGAGAAGAAGAAGAAGAAGAAGATGAAGAAGAAGACGAAGAAGAAGAAGAAGAAGAAGAAGAAGAAGAAGAAGAAGAAGAAGAAGAAGAAGAAAAGAAGAAGAAGAGATAAAAAAGGAAAAAGAAAGAAAAGAGGAAAACGATAATGACGATGATGATGATGATAATGATGATGATGATGATGATGATGATGATGATGATGATGATGATGATGATGATGATGATGATAATGGTGATGATGAAAAAGAGAGGGAGGGCATGAGGAGGACACAGGAAGAATCAAAATACACATGAGTCACCCCTCGAAAACTCGAGTCTGTAAAACTCTACGGTGCGAGCAAGTCACATTTCACTTACTCCAGCGCTCTTTACTGAATCTCCTACTACACTTCGAGGAACTGTTCATATCCTTGTCTTACTATTACCACCACCACCACCACCACCACCACCACCATCACTACTACTACTACTACTACTACTACTACTACTACTACTACTACTACTACTACTACTACTACTACTACCACTACTACTACTACTACTACTACTACTACTACTACTACTACTACTACTACTACTACTACTACTACTACTACTACTATTACTACTACTACTACTACTACTTATCTATTCTTTTCATGACTACTGTTATCACTATTGTTATGGATGAGAGAGAGAGAGAGAGAGAGAGAGAGAGAGAGAGAGAGAGAGAGAGAGAGAGAGAGAGAGAGAGAGAGAGAGAGAGAGAGAGAGAGAGAGAGAGAGAGAGAGAGAGAGAGAGAGAGAGAGAGAGAGAGAGAGAGAGAGTATATCCAAAGGTAATAATAAACAGTTAAGACACACACACACACTCACCTGATAGAGCGTGAACCACCTGAGCTGCCACTTGTTGGAGTCTGAGGAACGCTTGTACAGGTAACCCGAGTAGTTGTGATCGTGGCGAGCCTTCTCCGCCAGCATCAACACCTGGTTCTCGTTAATTCTTATTGTACGCTGCATTTTGGGACTCAGCATCTTCACCGTGTTGGAGATTGTTGTGGCGGTGGTGGTGGTGGTGTGGGTGCCGTGCGTTCCTCCTACAGTGCCACTAGTGATGGAGGAACTGCGGCCCCCACCGGACACTGCTTTACTGGCACGTCTCCCGAAGGCGCAGGCGGAGGAGGAGGAGGAGGAGGATGTGATGATGGTAGTGGCTGTTGTGGTGGTGGTGTTGGTGGTGGCTGTGGTGGTGGTGGTAGTGGTGGTGGTGGTGGTGGTGGATGGGGTGGGTGGGTTGTGGGTGCGCCGGGACGTCCACAGCAGATAGGCCTTATGTCACATGGTTGGCCGTTTTCCTGACTTCATGACTTCTGACTCGTTCTCGAGGGTGTTGGCCACCTCTCCCTTCCTCAGCTTGGCCACACGAAGCAAGGTTGTGGTTATGGCAATCTTCCAAGTGTTTCTGCCGCTCGTATTTGTGCGGCTGCGGCCTCTCGGCGTGGCCCAAGGAGAGTGGACGCTGAGGCACGGGAAGAGCGCCGCCACACAGCTACACGGCAACTGACACGACAGCTCGGCGGAGGTCAGCTGCAGCACGTGCGATGAGAATGCTGAAGGGGTGCGAGAGGTCGGATACGTTCATACTAGAGAGCAGGCGCGCCGCGCATAACTGAGTATTCTTGAGGTCCAACGAGACTGCGTGCGCTGAAGACGTGTCGCATTCACCATGCTACAGCCTCGGCGGGGCCCGGGAAGCTGTCCGCACCGATACACTAACACACTCACTCTCCTAAGACGACACGCAATACAAAATGACTACAAAAACGAGTGCACGGTAGCGGGCGTGAGGCGGGAGCACCTGTCCACGCGGAGCTCGAGGCACCTGCCGAGCGTAATATCACAAACTCGGGTGGCGCGTCACCACTTCCAACTGCGCCACAGGCTGCGGCTCTCCTGGATGTCGACGGTGTGGCTAGGCAGACCAGCTGTCAGGGGGCAGCGGGTCGCCGCGAAGAACTCATCTACGGAGGGACGGCGAGAAGGCGCCGCGGCAGAGGCCCACACGGCACACCACCTGAGGGACACCACACTCCAAGGGGCGCCAGAGACACACTCACTGCGGCCACGATGCTGCAACAAAGACATGCGTTACACACACACACACACACACACACACACACACACACACACACACACACACACACACACACACACCACTTCAAGAATGCACACAGTTAATGAAGGTAGCAATTCATCAGACATATGAAGAGCAAATAATGACCTACGTAGTATGTGTCGTGGTGTGTGTGTGTGTGTGTGTGTGTG
>CM035202.1:4609380-4625773 GCA_020233015.1 Callinectes sapidus | reverse complement strand
AGGAAGAGAGTAAGAATTTACTAGAGAGACAAGGATAGGAGGCGGAAGACACCGAAACAAGGTGAAGGGGAAGGAGAAAAAAAAAGAAAAAAAAAAAAAGAGGATGAGGAAGAGGATGAGAAGGATGAAGAGGAGATAGAGAGGAACATCAACAGGAGAGCAGCTGAACACCAACTTATGTAACCTGTTGCACCGAGGGAGAGGGAGGGAGAGGGAGGGGATCAGGAGTCTGCTAACTTGCGTCGCACACTCGTAATGGCTAACAACCCTCACTTACTCTTTCACTTTAATGGCACGAAAAAAAAGAAAGAAAACGTGATATTTTTTATTTATTTTTCTTTTTTTACTATTTTCATCTTAATATCTTTGAACTTCTTTTTACTGTGGTGGGAGAAGTTAACGATATATTTCCTGCGTAAACACTACGAATGTCACCACGAAATTGGCGGCCCAGTTCTTTTATTATTTTTTTTTCGTGGATTATATTCATATTGGCTGGTGAAGGACAGTAAGTAAATAAGTATGTGTGTATGTACGTATGTATGTTACTTATATGTCGGAGTCTGTTAGGTGTTTATATTCCCACGTTAAATGGAATCCGATTTGCGTTAATATTAATGGAGATAAAGTGATGGTAGTAGTAGTAGTAGTAGTAGTAGTAGTAGTAGTAGTAGTAGTAGTAGTAGTAGTAGTAGTAGTAGTAGTAGTAGGAGGAGGAGGAGGAGGAGGAGGAGGACTAGTAGTAGTAGTAGTAGTAGTAGTAGTAGTAGTAGTAGTAGTAGTAGTAGGGGCATACAAATGAAGAATAAGCAGCAACTGTTCTTTTGAGCATTGAAAGGCTTTTATGGTAAACGACATTATCTCATCTAAAATAAAACAAATATTAATGGCAAAAGCGAAGGCATAACAGTAATACAAATAGAGTAGTAGTAGTAGTAGTAGTAGTAGTAGTAGTAGTAGTAGTAGTAGCAGCAGCAGTAGTAGTAGTAGTAGTGGTGGTAGTAGTAGTAGTAGTAGTAGTAGTAGTAGTAGTAGTAGTAGTAGTAGTAGTAGTAGTAGTAGTAGTAATGCAATGATAAAACAAAACTCACGTAAAATTAAGGTGGAGCAGGTTTCTTGGAGTGGTGGAGGAGGACTGCGGTAGTGGAGGCGGCAGCGGTGGAGGGCCATTGCTGGGTGGTGGAGGAGGCTGCTGGAGTGATAGAGGCTGGGCGGCGAGGTGGAGGCAGGGTGGAGCGGGGTGGTTGAAGAGCGCTGGATGGCGGATGAACGGCGTGCTGATGGTGAAAGAAGAGGCATTGAGAGGTGGAGGGAGGAGTAGTGGTGGTGGTGGTGGTGGTGGTGGTCTCGCTCAGTCATTTTATATGTATTATCTAAGTCTTCTTTCTCTTACATAGCGCTACGTATGTATGACCCTGTTGTTTTGCTGATTACTATTTGTGACAAACACACACACACACACACACACACACACACACACACACACACACACACACAGCCTATTGTTCATCTCAGCATAATGGCAAAAAACTGTCTAGTGTCGGGAGGATTGGTGACGGAACAGTCTATGATATTCTCTTCAGTGTCTCCCATGTTGCATCAGGCAAATAAATAAATATATTGACGATAGTTAAGTGAGAAATGTTGCGAAAGTTTTGCTTTGCTATGAGCACTTCTTGATGTATTACTTGTGGTTTCGTTGTTATCTAGTTATCTTATTCATGTCTGGATTCTTTGAAATCTTTAACATTTCTTTCAAAAATTTTCCTCCGTGTCTGCAGTCAGCACCGTATCATCCGCATTTCTTATATTATTTATTTTCCATCCCACCCCACCTTGACACCTTCCAAATACTTGCATTTCGTCCATCACAACTTATGAGACAAGTGAAAACGTGTTCAGTGACAACACACTGCCCTGTCTCGCTCCTCTCTCTATTTCAATCCTGTCACTTTTATCGTCTTCAATTCTCACCACAGCTCTGTCACATTACCCTTATGTTAGCAGTATCACCTAGTCTTCTCAACCTCTCCACAAAAACCTCATGAAGTACTGCATCAAACCTACAACTATTAACGACTACACAGTTTCCCGAGTCCCTATCTGTTATTACGAGGCAGAAAGGGTGTATATATGCATAATGAGTTTTTAAATAAACAATCAACATCTCAACCTCTCAACTTTCTCAACCTCTCATGACGTACTGCATCAAACCTATATCTATTAACCTACTATACTGTTTCCCGAGTCCCTATCCATTACTACAAGTCGGAAAAGGAGTAAATATATAATGAGTTTTCACATAAACAACCACATCTCAACCTTTCAACTTTATCAGCCTCTCTACTAAAACCTCATAATGTACTGCATCAAACCTACACCTATTACCCACTATACTGCTTCCCGAGTACCTATCCATTACTACGAGTCAGAAAAGATGTATATATAATGAACTTTTACATAAACAGTGCACATCTCAACTGTACACTTCAATTGCACATGGAATCTTAATATGAGGTTGTTGTTGATGTTCTTTTGTTTGAAGAGTGGAGTGTCTTCTGCTACAAGTCGTGGTCTCCTGTCGCTTATATCAGCTGGTTGTAAACATGGCCTCCGTCCGGCTGTTCTCCCTTGGCAGAAATGGTAAATATATGTTTGTGTAGCCATCAGTTCGTAAATATCCACGTATAATGGCTATTTTTTACTCAGCACGAAGATTTGAGGTAAGGGATGGGTGAGAATATTGATCCGTGTGTGTGATGGTGCGAGTGACGCTGGGACTCGTACTGCTGGGCTCAATACACTGTCAATAGTTTAGTTTTCTGTGCTTCTTTAGTGATATTTACGTTAAGTTTCTAATGGGTGTGGCATTACGCAAGCTGTATTACTGGTGGACTGTAACCCCGTCATTCACAACCTTATACTACGACTCATATCCCTGGCTCGAGTAAACTGGGCAATACAATACTTAACACTTACTACAGTTTCATAAGTACATATCCATTCATGTATTTATTGTATTTCGGTATTGTTTCTTTCCCACACCAGCCAGCCTACCCCTACTGAGGTCAGGTGTCCCCGCGGCAGCACAGACACGTTCCTGCTACAAAAATGTTACTCCCGAGGATCCCAGCATGGAGTGGAAGGACATCACTGACCGAGCAGCTGGCACAATTTTCTGGACTGAGCTATTCAGAGGTGTGTGTGCGTGTGTTACATTGTGCTAAAATGGAATGCAATAATTGACCTATTTATTTACTTTATGCGTTTCCCTTGACTTGCCTCGTGCTTCCAGGTGCTGCCGTCACCCTGGGCCATATCTTTAAGGAACCGGCAACTATCAATTATCCATTTGAGAAGGGACCACTCAGCCCAAGGTGATTGGCAGTGGTTGTTTTCATTTAAACTCTTCTAGTTATACAGGTCACTAGAAACACTCCTCGAACAATATCTAGAAATTATTTTCTACTTGCATCATTTTATTATAATATTCATTCTATGTGTTAACACACACACACAGAGTCTCAAATAGCTCTATTCTCAAAAGTATCATCTATATTACCTATGCATCTCATTTAGCTTTCTCCCCACTATTAGCTACATATATTGATATATTTCAATCACCTGTGCTATCTCCTCCATTGAACCACATGTATATATTTGAACATGAACTCTATAAACTACAAGTTGCCAGGTACCTTAATAGTGTTTTTGTGTCAGGTTCCGTGGAGAGCACGCCCTCCGCCGCTATCCATCTGGGGAGGAGCGCTGCATTGCCTGCAAGCTCTGTGAGGCCATCTGCCCTGCACAGGTGAGGGAGAGGTCTCAAATTGCATTAAACTGATCATCATTACCAGCTCTTCATCTATTTCACCCAATGTCATTGCTAGCCTGAGATATAAATAAAGGAATTGAAGAATTTGATTTTAAAATATTTGCACCAAGTATACATTCATATGATTTATATGTTTCTCTATCCATCTCACTCACTCACACACAGGCAATCACCATTGAAGCTGAGGAGCGTGCAGATGGTGCAAGGAGGACCACCCGATATGACATTGACATGACTAAATGCATCTATTGTGGATTCTGCCAGGAAGCGTGTCCAGTTGATGCCATTGTGGAGGTGAGACAATACTTCAACTGTTCAATTTAATATGTACCTGTTAAAACCAAGTAAAATCTCTAGCCGAGTTACAGTAAATGCTAACTTTTTCTGTTGACATAACTTTGCCCTCAGTTGAAGGTCATGGATAATAAATGTCCTGTTTTTCATAGCATAGTTCTAATGTGTTCAACATATGTATTGCTTCTTAGAATTTGTGGTGTATGAACTAGAATTAGAAGCTTTCTATGGCAAGTTGAGTTTGAATAACCAGATTACATTTCAAGTAAATAAACTCGCTGAAACCTTTGCAGGGTCCCAACTTTGAGTTTTCTACTGAAACTCACGAGGAGCTGCTGTACAACAAGGAGAAGCTACTCAGTAATGGGGACAAGTGGGAGCCAGAGATTGCCGCCAACCTGCAGGCAGACCACCTCTACCGGTAGACTGTACACTCTCACAACACTGTCCACCGTTGGTTTTTGTATGGGTCATTTGTCCAGCTCAGTAACTCCTTTGCCTCAAGCCATTTTATTGTGCTGGAATGGTACACAGTTGGCTGAGTCTTCCTCTTGAGATAACAAATGAGGAAAGATTACATTTTTCCGGACAACATTACTCCACAGTAAGAAATCATAAAAGCTATATGTGTCATCTGTAATATCAAGAAGATTCAGGATGAAGACATGTTGATGAGCAGTGGAGCTTTGGACTGGACCAGTGACAGTGTTAACTTAAGTGTAGATATTTACTGTAAATAAAAATTACACTGTTATTAGAAGTTTTTCCCTATGCCTTTAAAGCATTTTTTATGTACAATGTGTCCACCTCATTCTGACAGGCAGTGATAGTTTTCCAATCTAAGTAGATATAAAAATAACTTGGAGGAAAGTCTTTGGGCTTGAAATTCAAAGCCCAAAAGACTGATAATTAAGAGTAAATCACAAAGCCAGCACTTTATTAAATAATATAGTCCTGTTTTATTAAATTAGCCAAACAGAAGCTTGATGTTAAGGCCATCACAATATGAAGCACATATAAAATCAATGATGGTTATGGTGAGAGCCCTGCACCTGACACCAGGCACTAGGCCACCAAGTGATGGGTCAGCCACCACATCATGAGGGGCTGCAGGCCAGACATGAACAGCAGCAGGTAGAGACGTCGCTTGTTGCCCACACTGTAGGCCTCCATGGTACCTCCGCTGCCCTGCACTTGCCACCGCAGCGTGCGGAACTGGTACACAGGAAAGAAGGAACCAGTTGACTTTTTGTGATTATGAAGCCTTATGCTATCCTTCCATTAAAATCAAAAGGTAGAATAACTAATTGTCTATTCTTCACTACTGAACATACACCTTCAAAGATGGTGCAGCAACTGACTACTTAATAGCAGGATGATTTTGAAACAACGGAGATGTTTGTTACCAAAGCAATTCCAAACCAATGGACTTATATAGTGGTTTTACTAGCAACAATCAGTCTCATGTTGAGACACCTCACTTTACTGAACTTCAGTAAATCTCCTAATTGTATAAATGGCAAGTTCTTCACTGTAGTTGATTTAATAACTACTAATACCCAAGCACATACACACATACACACCAAAAGTAATTATTTCATGTACAATGTTGAGCTTGAGGACCCTGAAGAGACCCAAAGAGTCTCCTGTGCACTCACCATGAACACAACAAGGCTGAGACTGCAGTAAGCCAGGACACCATAGTAGCCAAGGCTGTCCATCACCAGGCCAGCCAACAGTGACACAATCATCCTGGATACAACAAGAAAATAGAATGTGTTAAGATTTAATGATCGGTGTGACACAACTGACAACTACTCCATGCCCTGTTCTGTTGAGGTTCCTGGAATGAATTGGTAGCAAGACGCAATAAAAGATAATAAGTGTTCGAAAAGTATGGCATGACATGATGTTCATTATATTGACCAACCAAAATAATGTATGCTGAGTTCCACATCAATCAGTCAATGTTCGGAAATAAAAACATTCACCAAAACCCCACAATATGGTGAATCAGAGATTAGGGATACAGATACTACCACTTTAAACAAAACTAAATAAAGACAAAGCTCACCCAACATATTTGTAAGATGAAAAAGCAAGCAAATCCAGAGTCTTGATGTGCGTCTGTATGGCTGTGACATATAGAGTGGCCAGGATGATGAAGATCTCAAGCACCAGCCACACCAAGGCTGAGCTGGCCTGCATCCCCAACACGTCCGGAGAAAACCTGGAGTGGAGGGCACATCCATCAAAAAGTGTTCAACTGACCTTTTTCTTGTCCTTAAGGCTTGTCAGGTGAGTACTCTGTTAAATCATTATGTCTGACACTATGGCAATGGCACTGTGGCACAGCAGTCATCTTTACAGCATCACATCCTATTTCATAACTCAAGGCTAAAATAAATGTTCTAATCACACACATAAAAAAGAATAGTTTTAGTATCAGTGGGTAAAAGAATTGTTTCAGTATCAGTGGGTATGTGGCAAATTGCTAATCATGACCAACAAAAAAGCAAAAAACATGTTAATCCAAAGTAGGCAAAAAAACTTTACATGGTATTTCAGCAATGGGAAAACATGCTTATGTAAAAAGCTTGACAACAAAGCACCTTTATGACACATAGCACACTCCCAAAGTTCAACTGCAACAAGAACATCAACATGAGAACAATGTAGGACAGGGATGAATTACTGGCTGGCACATCACTGACCCTGACCACTAGTGGGCAAGTTACCTGTGGAGGAGCTCAGGGCAGTCACCAGCCACGCAACTGTGCACAAAACCCAAACATTACCCATGCAGCTCACAGACAGTCTTCAAATAACCTCGGTAGAAACTGCTAATGGTGATGGAAAAAAAAGTCTCCCACTCCTTCATCAATGTGCTTACTTAGAACTGTTTAAAGTATACACTGTCCTTAATTATATATGGAATAGCAATGTATTTAAACCTGACATCAACCTAATCAACAAATTGTGAAAGGGTTTGCAGGCTCAACCTACAAAACTTTATTTCAGCATTCCCTTAAAAAATAAAAGCTGCCAATGACAACTATAACTTTCATTTTTTTCTTCACCACTTTTTAGTTATGAAGTCCACTAATGAACAAAAATATGATTAAAATACAAACTAATGGAAATATAGAACATTACCAGTAACTTAAATAATTAAAAACTCCTATCATAACATATGCCTGAGTCTGAGAGAGAGACTTCCAGCATAAGAAGAAAGACCAGTAATGTTTCCCACTCTCACCTCTTCTGGAGACCGAGACAGAGCCCTGCCACCAAGATGTACGTCACCACAGCCATGAGGGGGATGTAAAGATCTGGTGCATTAACTTCATGTCGAGGCTGAACAGGAGTATCTTGTTCGTACCGCACACTCCAGTCCTGCACAGAGAGAAACAGAAGAAAGGGGGAAAGGAGTGATTATAAAATTCAACTATAATTTTTATCCCCACTCACACAGTGAAATAGTATGATGTTTAACGCTTTATGTGAAATACTTGCTGATACACATTGTATGCTACACAAAAACTAGTTATGCTGAAAACAGATAATAATTCAATATAACATTAAGAAAACTACTTCCAAGATGAAATGTAAAATGCAGTGCAGTGACTCCCAGAGACAGCCATCAGTCCCTTACCGTGTGAGTGTAGGGGAAGAGGAGGAGCTGTAATTTCTTCATGACATAGTGAGTGTCGACTGCAAAGTAATACTTGATCTGGCTCGTGCTGACATATTTCTCTATCTTCTTGTCCATAAATTCTCTACCTTGGCTGGCCAGTGACTGTCCATACTGCATGGCCATGTTGGCAACCATGGGGTCCTGCAGCACATGAAGCTATATGTAGCAACAATACACAACATTATGTGTTCCACCATTGAGAGAATAAACAGTGCAAATCAACAAATATCCACCACATAGGGAATTGGTAAATAACAAGTTCATATACCCTCCATGTTGCATTATCAGATAAAGGACACAGCATACAAGCAATACTCAATAAATAACAATAAAAACAACAGAAAAAATATATACTTTCCCAGCCTGCAGTCAACTATAAAGTCACACCACATCACCAAAGAATAAACATAATGACCTGGAATATTTGTGGACCAGGCATGTTTCCCGGATAGGCACCATAGGCGGCTTGTTGTCCCTGCTGTCCGCCCTGCCTGGTGTCTGGGTACCCGTAGTCCATGCCTCCCCCATAACCTGAAGAGTTCATCATACATAAGAAAAATCTAATGAATAATAAAATGGTGAAAAATAATGAACTGTAATTAAAGGACGATGTTACAATGAAGTTCTGGCGTCACCTTGGTTGGCATAGTTGTTGTAGGTCTGGCCACTGGTGTCCTCAAAGAGCTGTGGTGGTGGCCCTCCCTGTTGTGGCACTGGCTGGCCGTACGCATCATACTGTTGCTGGTACTGGGGGTCGTACATGGTGGCGCCGTCCCCGGGTCCCCGCGACTCCCCACTGGCTGGCTTGCGACCGCGTACCTGGTGTCCCAAGCGAGCTGTGGGCATGGGTGGGAATCAATGTGTGAGTGAGATAGACAACTATATTGGTGGTCATCACTGTGCTTCAATATAACAAGGAAAATGTTAAGAAACAAAACATGATATGACAAGAGGTCTGGTTCTCTTTACTTTCCATTGACTTGGTTCCTTCTCTCACTGCTCAAATGTTGCTCAGTCAGACAATTGTGCAAATGTCAATCAAAGAAAAGAGCATAAGGTTTCAATGACTGCTGAATGACTATATAGAAAACCACACAAAGTATAGAATAGCACTCAGGATAGTTTGAACTTGTTTTCAATTTCACAGAGTTTTGCTGACTATATTCCACAATCCTGTTACTTATATTCAAGGGAGGATGATGAGCTTCCCATGGCAGAAGTAAAGAAGACTTGGAGGCTCATGAGTCTTGAAATATCCCAACTCTCCAAATAATCTGTGGTTCTTCTAATGTGTCCTAATAACTCAAAGGAAAGATTTACATCAATATGAAGAGTGTGTGTGTGTGTGTCCTTCTTGAATGCTTTCCATTATGTTAATAATGTAAAGTGTTGGGAGAGAGAGAGAGAGAGAGAGAGAGAGAGAGAGAGAGAGAGAGAGAGAGAGAGAGAGAGAGAGAGAGAGAGAGAGAGAGAGAGAGAGAGTACTGAGTATATTATTTGCTATAGCAACAATTCAATGTTATCGTATTATTAGGTATACTACACACCAGCCCAACAAAGTAATCATTATAATATAGTTTTAATATCATCGTGAAATAGATTATGCAACTTTTATGTAACACAAGCCTCAGTTTGATATCAGTACGTCCAAGTTACATAAGAAATCAAAGGTCATTAGTGAAAACAATTGAAGAAGGATAGGGTGAATGTGAAATATGTAAACTACACACAAACAGTACAAATGAAGAAGTACTACTATGGCTACATCTAATACAACAGTACAATAATCTCTAAATACAATATATCAACTATGCAAGGCAACAAAGTCAACTTTATGAAGTAAAAATACAAAGAACTGTATATACATTCATCTCATAAACAATTTAATTTACAGTACAGAATTATTAAGTTCTCAAATCATGCACAGTTAAATCCTGCACGGAGATTATTAAGAAGTTAATATGTAATTTAAATGTACATACATACATTTTCAATATTTAGTACGTAAATATTATATGGGAAGGTATTTCATAATTGTGTGTTGCTAACATCTTTTTCCTATAAATACATTTATGTGTTTAACAGAGTTTAGCAAAATATACATAAAAATCAATATGACTAAATGATTTAACAAAACATAAATGTGACAGCTGACGAAATAACGGAGCGACGCACTGGAGTGAGGCACCTCAACGACAGCAATGTTACAGAGTGACATTGCAAACAGAGGATGAAAGTTCACATGTCTGCTGCACATCAATTCAAAATAAACTAGTAAAAACATGATGTACAACAAACAAAGTGACTACATCTGTATTACATGTCCGATATATTGCTCCATTCTTCTTTCCCAAACTTTGAGGTGTTCTCATAAGTTATGATATTTGATAAGCCTTTTCCTTAACTCGCCAACATCAATCTAACTTCATATTATCAACTGATTTGTTCTGTAATATGTATATCTTTCATAAACATTTTCATTATTTTCATCTAATATAATTTCCTAAAACTGCAACCTTCAACATTCTATAAGAAGAAATTCCTAGACAGTAATCCTTAGTGGCACAATTCTAAGGGCATAATAGATGGAAGCCTTTTTTCAAACAGCAGCATCACAATTAGTTCATCAATCAGTTTCACAAGAGCAGGTTTCACACAGCAAAGCTCAAAGCTTACCTCCCAATGGTCATAACAGTTGGGTTGACTGGTGTATGTTGAAACAACATTGCGTTTCACAGGCAGTATGATCCGTCTTTATGAGACGTTAATTTCACACCAAAGAGCTCCACCCGGCATCGAGGAAGTTTCACCACCATTCATTTCACGAGGTGCACCATAATGTCATTTGGATCACACATGGTTAAGCTACAGCCACTGTTGGTAAGATTTATCCTAACATAAAACACGGCTAAAGAGAAAAGGGATGGGACTCCCTGAAGCACAGTTATCCCAAGTAATGAGGAACAAGTCCTCAGTACCTGGCATTTTTTTTGGTATTACAGTGGTACCTCTTGATTTGAACTTAATTAGTTCTTTTGGCTGTTTGAATTGCGAAAATTCGAATTAGGAAGCAATTTTTACCGCTGAAATTAATGTAAAAACATTTAATCCATTCCAGTTTATTTTAAATAAAGAATAGTACACTCAACCCTCAGCTATTGCGAGAAATTGGTCCCTTAGCATCTCCGCAATAGCTAAAAATGCAATAGCCATTGTTAAGAAGTAATGGGAAAAAAAAGATTGGACCTGGCCCATCTGAGTGGCACCTTGATTTCCCCACAACTCATCAAAATTCATAGATATCGTTCACATTTTGAGAGTATAAAGTAAACACAGATATGAAAAGCATAGAAAAAAACAAAACAAAAAAACAGGCAGGAACCCGGAGGTGTTCACGGCAGGGAAATCGGTCAACTGGCGGGAAGGCGGCGTCGGCCGCCACGTATGTTTTTAGTTCGAATTGAGAAGCCGCATTCAGATTGGAGGTCAAAATTTGTTCGCCAAATGTGTTCAGATCAGGAAGTGTTCAAGTCAAAGGGTGTTCGAATCAAGAGGTATATACCACTGTATTTTACTTTAACACCAATCTCAAGTTGGCTTTTTATACCCTCTCCATCTGTTAGAGCTTTCCTTACTGAGTAATTTGAACCCCATATGTAACTGGCACAAATCAATTATAATGGTGCTAGTGACTTTTGAAGATTTAATGAATTTGCGGGATGCAAGTGGGTACATAGAGCACCCCAGGGGTAGATTTCACCAAGGCCATAAACAGTAGTTTCATCGTAAAGATAAGGTTATTTACTTCATTTTGAAATGCTGTGGCAGGGCCGAAACTTGCTCCGTTGGCGAGCGTCATTGGTGTTGTTGCGCCAGTTACATATAGGAATCAAATTACTCAGTATGGAAAGCTCTAACAGATGGGAAGGGAAGGAAAAGCCAACTTGAGACTGGTGTTAAAGTAAAAATTTACCTCTTTTTTGTAGCCCACTGCACATGTTTACCTTGTCAGTACATGTGTTAAGTACCATTTCTGTCCTATAACTCTTCCCAAAGTGGAGATGACTGAGACGGTGACAAGTGCTGCAAGACACAACACTCCAACAGCTGGTCAACCAACCCAATCGTGCTGGGTAGAGAGCAGCATTGTGCAGGCGACTCAGGGTGGCCGTAACCAAAGTAAGGCAAGTGAGAACAACACTTACCTTGCGTCACAAAGCTACGGGAGACACTACACCAAAGAGAGCCTGGTGGCGGGGCGGGTTAGGGCGGGTGGGGGCGAGCAGCAAGTCATGCGTTTATCTTTACCACCACTCCCATGCCACCTTCACTTACACTTCCTCACGCCTGACATAGAGTAGTCCATTTTGGCCAACACCGAGACCCTGGAAAGTGCCGAAACTCACACTATGCGGGGAAATAGCGGGTGGCGGCCAGCTGATGAGTCTTCAAGGTGCCAACAGGGAGTAAACAATCAAACGAGACACTCACACTTCCTGTCATAAACGGGTTTATAAATGACACATTGTACTCCACCTCACCAATATTCACATCTAAATGCTAAAGTAATATTAAAGAGGTGTTGTTACATTATATTACAACTTATAACTACAATTCATGACTCTGAAAAAAGGCAAATGATCTCATTAATGGGATGTCAATATTGTGATTATAGAAATATACACGACATTATAACATTAATAATATTGTTATAGATATTTTTTTTCACGTACAGTTTGTCGTCATAGAAACTTTCATTTGACCCCCGGCGTAGTCTGCCTCGCCATTTTCCTGCCGGTCAGCTGAGAGCAAAACAACCGCAGTCTCCACTCGATATTCCTTCATCATGACTTTCTGGAGGGCTGCAGGACTCAAGTAAGTTACCCCCTGCGCCTGGGAGTAAGAGTGGCTTCTCAGGGCGGTGCTAGAAGTGCCATTATTGGAGGCAAAGTAGGTAAACAAGCCTGAGACACGGCCAGGGAAGGGCTTGTGTCTGCTGGGGTTAAATACAACACTCGTATATCGTCCCTGTCATTCCTGGACAGACAACATTACTCAGACCAAATGATGTGTAGTATTTCAATGACAACGATTTTATACCTGTGCATGAATTTTTGCCAATATTACAGCCTTCTTTACTGACGCCCCTGGTCTCCCCACAGCTATGCCCAGTACTCAGTGATTGCTGCCCGGGCGCTGCGGCAGGCGCTGAAGGAACCAGCAAAGAGCGAGGCCTTGAAGCGGGACGGCTCATTGATTAAGATCGTGAAGTGGAAAGACGGCAAGGCTATCAGTAAGTGTGGAGGGGATGTTAATATTGTATGTGGAATATATATATATATTTTTTCATGTAAGGAGGGGTGAGAAGCTGGTCAAAGGCAACACATATTGAAAATAAAAAGCCCACTAAATTGCCAGTCCCCTGAAAGATCAATAGTCAGCCAAAAGTCAGGGACAAATGTCTGGAAACCTCCCTACTAAATAGAGTCAAGTCATAGGAAATTTGAAATACAGAGGCATGTACGGAGTTCCAGAGTTTACGTGTTTCATGTATTTGCTGTGATATTTAGTATGTGACTTAGTGTATACTGTGTGATGGTAACAGGTTTGTGTAGAAGTGTTTGGTGACGTAATATTTGATGGCATCTATTTACCTGTACTATTAAGTCATTTTATGAGAAATTAATGCAGTGAGCTACATATTAAGTAGCCTGTTGTCTTTTTTCTCCACTTAATTAACAAGTGTTTTTCTTTTGCCCTCAGAGGAGTGATGGGAAGGACTTGCACTGCGGCCATGTAAAGAAGTTGTAAAGAATGTACAATTACATTAAATTTATAGGTTAATATGTGGAAGCTGGTGTTTTTGTCCTTGTGTCTGACTGACGGTAAAATGGATAAGGTAAAGATAAACTTCCAAAACATCAAACTTTCACATACCACACAGGATTCACATTTGGCCATCAGGTACAGCTGAAGACTGAAAACTGCTTATCATGCATTTCTAAGATTCAATTTTTTTTTAACTAAAGACCAAGTTCTATGCACATATATTTAGTTTGATGATAACCAAACCTTGATTGGTGGCTAAATATTAATTCACAATTTATAATGAACCTGTAATATTCAATTCAACAAAGAACTCCAAAGTTTGAAGTCCACTACAATCCACCACACTTGTACCACTATGTAAGATACAAAATACCATAATAAATGTGGCAATGTAATATTCTTTGCTTCATGTCATATAATACAAGGGGTACACACAAAAATACACAAACATACACCTTCAAATGCAATACATCCTTATACTAACAACCAAGGGTGTTTCTTGGGACTGAAAACAGCAGGCTGGGTTTAGACCCTTTGCTGGAAAAAAGCTCCATCTCTATACTTTCTTGAGCCTTGTAGTGGCTTCAAAAAGTGTCAAAATTAAGTCATATATTTGTAGAAAAAAGACGATACATGTATAGATGAGAGATTAAAGTGCACTGCTGACAAAACATGGTGACATCAGGCACAACAAGAGTACTACACCTATAGCACTGAAATTCTAAAAAAAAGTACAGAACCAGCTAACAGACAGGCCCAGTGAACCCAGCAAAGGTACAAAAGGCCTGAGCAGAGACAGTGATGGAGATATTAGTGGAGGTGGACGTGAAGGTAAAGACTGAAGTGGTAGTTTTGACGATTGTAAAGAAAAACCTATCTGTCCCATTGCTTTCACGTGCCTCCCCACCTCCGTCGAGATCCTCCAGCAGGGAAGAGTGGAGGGCATCAGGGCGGGGGGTGGGCAGAAAGATTGAGGGTGTCACACTGCGCCGCCGTCTCTTCCCCATGCAAGTAGCTGTTCCGGTGGCTTGAAAAATTAATGTAGTTATTATTACAGCTTATCAGTTAAACAGTTCGGTCTAAGCTTAGGATACAATTTCAAATATCTCACCAAGAATTGGTAAGGTTACTGCTTCACTATAGAAAATTACTACAAAACAGAAAACGAATGAAGTCCCAGTAGTAGTAAGGGAGTGATAAGAGAAAACGAGGATGAAGCAGGGGTGACCTTACTGGAGTAGCAGACGAAGGGGACCACTGAGGTGATGACGCTGATGAGAGCCTCGGTGGTGGTGCTGTACCGGGCAAAGAGTCTCATGCTCACTGCCGCGGTGGGGAATACAACATTAGTTAAAATTTTTACACGAACACCAAACTCTCATAGCTGGACCAAATTACAAACTCTATAATGATGAAAAGGGTAAGAAAAACAGTGTGGAGTTTCGTGTCAGAGTATAGTATGACCCAACAATAGATCATACCAAGCACTCACTACATGCAAAAGAAGAAAATGACACTACTATTACTACTTTTTATGTAATGGAAGCTGTACAAGGACTACAAAAAGGCTAAAAAAGACTCGCTGAAGATACTAGTTTGCAAAGGCTTCTCCATAAATCAAGTGTCTAAACGCCTCCCTCTATTACCACTACAATGATTCAAAATAATACAAATAATGATCTTACTTCTACGGTCATTAGTCGCTGCTGATTTTTCATTCCCTTCATGTTGTCCTTTTTGTTGCTGTTGACTCCAGGCTAATGAACAGCACGACAGGAACACCACTAACAGCACAGTATTCCGCGCCTGTATCATAAACAAAAGTAAACGAGATGCTGTGGTTATCTTTGTATTTTAGCCCAGAAAGAATGTTTTTGGTTTTGTATAATGCATTTTCTGAAAGTCTAAAATACAACGTGAGCTAACAACTACAGATAAATAGATAAATAAATAAATAAATAAATAAATAGAGATAGATAGATTGGTACATAAAAAGAAAAAAATAGATGGATAAATAAGGTAAAGAAATAAATATAACTGTGTTAGTGAGAATATTGGAACATCTTAAGGACTTATATAAAAAAAATGTAAATAATGAGAATACAAACATGTAAAGAAGAAAAAACAAAAACAAAAACACACAAACCATCATTAATTCTGGCACAAATACCACCACCTCCAACACGACCACTACAAGTAACCTGTACTATTCACCCACACACCTATATATAAACACAAACACACGCATACACTCACCTTAATACAAAACTCTTCCCTCTTACCCCCCCACACAAAAAATAGTTTAAGGAAAGAAGTACATTAATATTCTACACCTAATCTTTCCCTCTAAACTACCTGGATTTCTTAGAAGGGAAGAAGATCCTTACTTTAATTCGTCTAATATTGTTGGTAATTTGATACAGTGAACAGTTATATAAGATTAGATAAATAAGATTGCGTTTCGTGGTTTGTTGTGTCATATTCGGGTTGTCTTTGGCAGGTTGTCTTAAGAGGTCTATTTTTAGCATCTTGGGACTTGCAAAGGCAGGAAAAGTGAGCTGAGAGAGAGAGAGAGAGAGAGAGAGAGAGAGAGAGAGAGAGAGAGAGAGAGAGAGAGAGAGAGAGAGCGTTTCCTAAAGTCCTGCTGTCATAATTTCATATACATGTTTCATCCGACTACTTGAAAAATTTCCCGTTTAGAGGGACGCAGTTTTGAAATATGAACACCGTGCGTCATG
>CM035202.1:4596880-4604380 GCA_020233015.1 Callinectes sapidus | reverse complement strand
CACACCCCTTCCCCCTTCCTGATAACCTCATTAGAACGCATCACTTTTCATCCCACCCAGAAACCCCAGTTGTTTTTCTACCGACACCTGGCAACTCCTCTCCTCCTTCGCCTATATATATTCCACAGCGACCCAGTCTGACCCAGTTTCTCTCGAGATTTGCTAGAGATAAGACGTTCTTGTAGTCGCAACCATGGTGGTCAAGTTTCAAGTCTTCAAGAAAAGTTCCCCCAATGCCAAGGTGAGTTTTTTATCTTTACTTTGCGATTTGTCTTCGTTTTCTTGTGCAATTCGAAGCTTTTATCTTTTATTTTTTCTTGTGCAATTCAAAGTTCATGCCTTTGTTTTCTTGTGCAATTCGAAGCTCTTGTCTTTTATGTTTTCTTGTGCAATTGGAAGCTTTTGTCTTCTATATTTTCTTGTGCAATTCAAAGTTCATGCCTTTATTTAATTGTGCAATTCAAAGCTCTTGTCTTTGTTTTCTTATGCAATTCAAAGCTTTTATCTTTTTTTTGTTTTCTTGTGCAATTTGAAACTTTTGGTACTTCCAGTTCAGCTAATTAATGAAGCGGTTCAAATGTTTTAATGACATGTTTTGTCAAGTGATTCAAAAGTTTAAAATGCTCTTAGCTTTATTACAAAATACAGAGGCAAAGTAGGGAATGAATGATTGGGAATACTAGTTAACTCTTGCATTAGAGAACTGGACAGGTTACTTAGGTTACTTAAAGTGCCATGGCATTTGCATTTCATATGATAAGCCCAATACTGTCCAGGCCTTCACTGTTGTAGTATCCAAAGGTGTTACTTCCACATTCACGTCTAAAGAATCTAGAGACACTGGGACACTGGAGGTCTTTCACATTTGGTACTTGTTCAGTCTTACAATGATCGGCCCCTGATTTTGTTACTGAATGACTGGTAATGTTAGAATTTTTCGTTTTCATATTAGAACAGGTGATGGTTTCAGTCCTTTTTTTTCAATACAAGAGGCTCCTGGTTAGGACAACGAAATAATAAAAGGTCTCAATAAAATAGCCACAGAAGATACGATTCCCCAGAGAATAGTGCAAAAAATAACTCCAAAAAACATGAAGACTAGAAATGTCTGAAAAATGGAGTTCCAATGAAGAACTGCCAAAGATTATAAAAAAAACTACTACTACTACTTCTACTACTGCAACAACTAACAGCACTTTACCTTCTCTCCTGCAGATCACGCTGTACCTCACACGGCGGGATCATATGGACCATGTTACCCACGTCGACAACATTGGTACACACCCCACCACCACTTGTCCACCTCGCCTCGCATACCTGTAGATTGTTTGACACCTTGCCCTGCCTTGTCCCTCTCCCTCACTGGTCCTGAAAAGAGAATGTCAATAGGGTAAGATGTGTGTCATGTAGTTTGGGGTAGTTATGCTATGTTGATTGCCTTTCTTACCTCAAACAACTTAACCTAATCTAACTTACAAGCTGAACTGAATACCTCTCTTCCCTGAAACAACCTAATCTAACCTTACCTAACCAACCTTACAAACTAAATGCCTTTCTTAGCTGAACTGAATACCTCTCTTCCCTGAAACCTAACCTAACCTAACTTAAAAGCTGAACTAAATGCCTTTCTTCCCTGAAACAACTCAACCTAACCTATACCAGCACCACTCAGCGCCCACTCTTTCCCCGTGCAGAGGGCGTGATCGTACTGGACCCTAACTACGTGAACAACCGCAATGTCTACGTGCAGCTGGCCCTCAACTTCCGCTTCGGCAGGGAGGAGGACGAGTCTCTTGGGTACAGTTTCGTGAAGACACTGTACGTCAATACTGCACAGGTGTACCCCCCAGAGAGGGAGAGGCCCACCACCGAGCTACAGGTGAGCCAAGGGAAGGAGGAGAAAGGGCAATAGGGGAGGTAAAGGATGGATTACAAATAGTGGATAGATAGAGGGAAGAGAAGAAGTGATGGACAGGAATGAGTTAGACAGTAAATTAAAGGAAAAGGGTTAGACAGGTGATAAGGCAGAAAGGGGTTAAACACAGGTGTTGGAAAGTGTTAAAGAAACAGATAACGGAAAGGAAAGGGTTAAAAGACAGGTGAAGGAAGGGAAAAGGTAAACGAGACTGATGCAAGAGAGAGATAAAGAGACGGATGAGGGGAAGGAAAGCTGGAAAGGCAAGTGAGGTACAGGAAAGCTATAAAACCAAAATAATGAGAGTAATGAAACACTGCTAGGCTTCAAGTGAGGAGAAGAGAAGGAAGAAGTGGAAGAAGATGCATATAAAAGAGGTATTAAAACCAGGAAAGGGAAAACAAATCAAAATCCATCTATATACTTGTCTATCTGAATTTTGTGTCCTTTTGTCTGTTTACCAGCGACTAACACCCTTCTTTTAACACCTCACCTAACCTAACCTAATTTTCCCTTCACGTGTACAGAGGAATCTTATCTCCAAGCTGGGTAACTTCGCCTTCCCCTTCGACATGCCCTTCCCGGAGCTGGCCTCACCCTCCTACTCCCTCATGCTGGGCTGGCAGGACCTGGGATCTCTCATGGGCATTGAATATGAGGTTATGGGCTTCATCGGCGCCACTCAACAGGACATGCAGCAGAGGTCAGTACTTGATGATTCTTCTTGGTGATTCTTGTTCGTCTTTTTGGTAGATGAGTGTTCAGTGGTTCTTCTTTTGGGTTATGAAGGTGGTGTACAATAGTGGTGTTCGGTGTTCCTCTTGGTGACGCCTCTTTATTTTCACTTTTCTTGGGGAGGGGGCTGGTTGTGAGAGTGATTTGTAATAGTGGTGAGTGTTTGGTGTTTCTTTTGATGACTCTTCTTTCTTTTTCCTTTCCTTTTTCTTGGGGAGAAGGGTAGTGAGTGATTCATAATAGTGGTGGGTGTTTGGTGTGTTCCTCTTAGTGACTTTCCTTTCTTTTCCGGGGCAATGAGTGATGTGTGAGAGGGATGAGTGTATAATATTCCTCTTGGTGACGCTTCCTTTTTTGTCCAATATTCATCATTCTGGATATCAATAAATCATATAAACTCCTCAAACATTCCTACCAAAGAAAAACATACGGAAAAAAAACGATTAAAAAACATAATTGAAGAGATGAGTAGTCTTCTCTCTACATATAACAGTACTGAAAGGATTACAAAGAAAACAATTGTAAAAATATATTACCTTCAACCTTTACAACAATATCCTTCGTCTCCCTCTTCAGGAACACCGCCAGCCTCATAGTGCGTCGCCTGATGGAATGCCCTGCGAGTCTGTTCGAAAAACCAGCTCCTCAGAAGTGCATTACCCGTTCCTTCCTTACCTGCACCGGCTGCGTCACCATCGAGGCCAAACTGAACTCCAACGTGTATTACCCCGAGGAGAACATCATGGTCAAGGTGGAGCTCAAGAACAACACTTCCCGGGAAATCAAGAGGCTAAAAGTGAGGGTCTTGTGGTTTGCATTCTTCATCTGTGGCTATTTGTGTGTTTCTTCTTCTTCTTCTTCTTCCTGTTCTTGTTGTTGTTGTTCTTTTTTCCACTTCTTTTTCTTCTTTCTTCTTTTTTACTTTTTTTTACTTCTTCTGTCTCTTCCTCTTTCGTCTTCTTTTCTTCATCTTGGTTTTATTTTTGTCGTGTTTTTTCATCTTTTTATTACATTTTCCATTATTTTTTTGTTATTCTGTTCTCCTCTCTCTCCCTCTATTCTTGTTCCAGATATATTTTTCTATATTCTCTTCTTTATCAACACCATCACTAATATTCTCCCTCCATCCTCATTTCCACTCAATACAAAACAAACACCACCACCACCACCGCTAACTTTCTCGCCACGTCCCCAGGTGAAGCTCGTGCAGAGGAGCGAGATACCGATGTTCCAGGACGGACAGGGGCGAGACAAGACAATCTGCAAGGTGGATGACCCCCTCAGCCTACCGCCCGGAGCCCTCACCACCAGAGAGTTTGTGCTCGTCCCCACCATCGCCAGCAAACCGTGAGTGTCCGTCCGTCCGTGTGTGTGTGTTATTAAAGTATCGTTATCTTTGTCTATTTTTCTCTTATTGCTACTACTCCTGCTATTATTTTTTCCCTTCTTTCTTTTTTTTCCTTCCTTTTCTTCTTCTTTTTCTATTTCCTTTCCTTCCTTTTCTTCTTCTTCTGCTACTACTACTACTACTACTACTATCACCATTTCCCTCCTCCTACTCCTCTTCCTCCTCCAACAACTAACACCACTACAACTGCCCGTGAACTGACACATACAATAGATCAATCAATTACTCCTCCCTTCAGTACCTAACACTACTCCCCATTCTCTCCCCCATCAGTGCCCACGGCGAGATCTTCCTCCAGTCCTCCCTGAAGTCAGATGAGGAGGCAGTGCTGGCGCCTACCACTCTCATTGCCCCCTCCATCAAGAAGGGTGACCTCTTCGGCGTCCACGTGTCCTATGTGGTGCGGGTCAAAGCTACACTTGGCACCCTCATTGGAGACGCTATCCTGGATGTGCCCTTCGTGTTAGCCGTGCAGCAAGGGGTGAGTGTCCTGCTACGTTAAGGGATGGGATCTAACCTAACCTAACCTAACCTAACCTGATCTGACCTGACCTAACTAAATTCAGACTAATCTAACCTTTTTTTTGTGAAAGGGAGAGAGAATAGAAGAAATACAAAAAAAAGGAAGAGTAAAATATGAAAGAATAGAAAAAAAGACAAAGGATAGAAAATAATGTAGGTTAACACAAACATAAAAGACACATACACAAAAAAAAAAAAAAAAAAAAATGTAGGTTAAAGAAAACAAAAAAAGGACACACAAAAAAGGACAAAAAATTATATAAGTAAACAACAAACATAAAAAAAAGAATACACACACAAAAAAAAGAAGAAAAAAAAAAAGAATGGGAACACAGAAGAGACAAGGAAAGAGAAGCCAGGGTAGTGTAGAGAAAGCGGTCACATCCCATACTTGTCCAATACGAGAGTTCATATCCTGACCTCATTCCCTTCCACCCCTACTGAACCCTCTCCATTCCCCCCCCTCCCCCTCCCCAACTAACAAAGATGGTGTCGTCAGGCTTCCTAATCTTGTTACATGCGTCATTTGAGACTCGTAAACCCATTGAGACGATGAAATATGGTGGAACTTAATGGCGTAACCTTTGAGGCCTTTCTAGTTTTGTTTTTCTTTCGGCTTTTGTTATTTTTTTTTCTAGTATCATAATTTTGACCGTCTTCTTTTTTCATTTTCTTTTTAAAACTTTTTTTATTGTGGTGTAGTATCGTCATTTTGTCTCACTTCACTTTTGTTTTGTATATTAATTCTTATTTTCTTGAACTTTCCTTTCTTTTAATTAATCAGTACCACAATAATTACTCATTTTCTTCAACTTTCTTTGTTATTTAGTATCACAATCTTTATTTCCTTTCTTCAAGATTTTCTCTTATAAATTCGAAACCACAATCAGCACCTCCTTTAACTTTCTTTCATTAATTTTTCTTCTTTTTTTCTCTCCTTTCAGTCTTGAACACACTGCAGGCGGAGGTGATGAAGGCGGTGGTGGGTGTGGTGACTGCTGACAACGCAACGCAACACAGATGGTGAGATGATGAGTAACGATAAATATTACTCGAGAGGAGGTGACAGAAAATAACTCTCAACCAATGGGGTTTTTCTCCCTCGATATGCATTTTTTTCTTTTGTTTCGTTATACGTGGTTGATTAAAAAGTCATATATTTATTTTTTGTCTCGCACAGATAAATCGACAAATGTCTTTCTCTTTTTAACACTAATCTTCTTGTTTTTATTTATTACATTTGAATCGTGAAAGATCAATAAGTTATGAATTATTTCGCCTTACACAGATAGGACGATAAATACACTATAATTTTAATTTACTTGCATGTTGATTCTTAAAAAAAAGTCGTGCATTGTTTTCTCTAACATAGATAGTCTTTATGTCCCAAAGGCATAGAAAACGGGCCATGGTGAAACACTGTCCTTTATATTTAGGTAAAGAATAGGAAACATTACTGCATGGACTCAGAAAAGCCACATTTGTTATATATCTCCTGATGGCGTGTGTTGTTGAGTGGCGAGTTAGCTGTGTGTTGCTATTGGTGTTGTCTGTTAAGTGATTTGTATTTGTTATTATCATTGTTGTATATTCATCAGTGTACAATATGTACTTTATTATACATAGAAGACTTACTCGCCTGCATAATAGATGAATTCATGTTTATATTTACTTAGGAGACTCATGTTGATACTACTACTACTATCACTATTACTATTACTATAACTATTACTATTGCTACTACTTCCTTCACAGCTAGGCATTCCCTGATAAGCGTTCGAACCTAACCTTACGTACCCTTGAGTGTGTCTGCGTGTATATAAACCATTTTTTGTATTCCAATGAGTTACGAATAAATAATGAAATGATTGAGAGATAATAACACCTTTTATTTTCTACCCTTCTTTTTAATCCCACTCCTAATAATGATGATAAACATAATAATACTAAAGAACAACAACAAAGACACCTTTAACCTTTTACATACAAGAACATCAACGTATAATAACAACGAAAATAGTAATGATGATGATAATGATGATGATGATGACAATAGTGAAAAAGATAGAAAAAAATAAGAAGAGAAAGAAGAAGAAAAAGAAGAAGAAGAAGAAGAAGAAGAAGAAGAAGAAGAAGAAGAAGAAGAAGAAGAACAAGAACATCAACATCAACAACAACAAAAACAACAACAACAAACACAGAAGAAGAAGAAGAAGAAGAAGAAGAAGAAGAAGAAGAAGAAGAAGAAGAAGAAGAAGAAGAAGAAGAAGAAGAAGAAGAAGAGAGAAGAGGAAGAAGAGAGAAGAGGAAGAAGAAGAGAGAAGAGGAAGAAGAGAGAAGAGGAAGAAGAAGAGAGAAGAAGAAGAAGAGAGAAGAAGAAGAGAGAAGAAGAAGAGAGAAGAAGAAGAAGAGAGAAGAAGAAGAAGAAGAAGAAGAAGAAGAAGAAGAAGAAGAAGAAGAAGAAGAAGAAGAAGAAGAAGAAGAAGAAGAAAAAGAAGAAGAAGAACGAGAAAGAAGAAAGGGAAGAAAGAAGAAGAAGAACGAAGAGAAGAATAAGAAGAAGAAGAAGAAGAAGAAGAAGAAGAAGAAGAAGAAGAAGAAGAAGAAGAAGAAGAAAGAAGACGAAGAAAAAGAAGAAGAAGAAGAAGAAGAAGAAAAGAAGAAGAAGAAGAAGAAGAAGAAGAAGAAGAAGAAGAAGAAGAAGAAGAAAGAAGACGAAGAAAAAGACGAAGAAGAAGAAGAAGAAGAAGAAGAAGAAGAAGAAGAAGAAGAAGAAGAAGAAGAAGAAGAAGAAGAAGAAGAAGAAGAAGAAGAAGGAGAACAAGAAGAAGAAGAAGAAAAAGAAGAAGAAGAAGAAGAAAAACGAAGGGAAAGAAGAAGAAGAAGAAGAAGAAGAAGAAGAAGAAGAAGAAGAAGAAGA
>CM035202.1:4557058-4575078 GCA_020233015.1 Callinectes sapidus | reverse complement strand
CCTCCTCCTCCTCCTCCTCCTCCTCCTCCAAACAATGGCTGGCGCAACTAACACCGACACTTAATAAACACAGGTAGAGGCATATCAGGTAACGTAATTAGCAACGCCTTTGTGACGCCGAGAAAAGCTACAGGTAAGGGAGGAGGAGGAGGAAGAGGAGGAGGAGGAGGAGGAGGAGGAGGAGGAGGAGGAGGAGGAAGAATAAGAAGAAACTATATATACACATTTTTCAAGCGATAACCATACCAACTTTTTGATTCACAACAGAAAAAGGCAGATAAAAGAAAATACCAGAGAGAGAGAGAGAGAGAGAGAGAGAGAGAGAGAGAGAGAGAGAGAGAGAGAGAGAGAGGAAGAAAAGCAGCGGAAATCCTCTCCATTGTGTGATAAGCCTTAGTGTGCCACCCAAGCCACACTATATAACACACCACACTCTTGGCACTCACCACTCGCCCTGCAGCACTCACGCATCCTACAGTGCCTCCCATGGTGCCAATCCAGTGTTCAAGAGTGCCACCATCGAACCCGGGAGGAGGAGTGCCAGTAGCAAAGAGGATTCAAGAGATACAAGAGGATTAGAAACACTTAGGATCAGCTCGGAATACAGTGATCAAGAGGAATCAAGAGGAAAGCTGACTTAACGTGACTGAAAAGGAAAGCTTAAACTGTCAAGAGGAAATATTCAAGACATTTCAAGGGTACCAAGAGGAAGAAGTGGCCAAGAGGAACGTGAGGGAGAGGAAGGAAGGGAGGAAGGAAGAGGAGACTAATACCAGTGTCAAGGTGAGAGGAGGATAGGAGAAAGGAAAAGGGAAAGAAAGAGGTGAATGCAGAAGAGGAAGAGTAGAGTAAAAATTTTAAAAAAGAATCAAGAGGAAAAAGACGTGATTGAATAAGAGGGACAGGAGTAAAAAGAAAAGGAAGGAAAGTAGGTAGGAAGGAAGAAACGAAGAGAATGAAGAGGAATAGAAAGAAAAATACGAAACATCTTAAAAACATCAACAAAAATAGAATATCAAACATTATAGCACTAATCATAAACTCTCTCTCTCTCTCTCTCTCTCAAACAGATGCGGCTGAGGCGGCTGGTGGTGGCAGTGGTAGTGGTGGTGGGGTGCCTCCTCCCCATGGCACCCCCAGCTGAGGGTCTATTTGGCACTGCAATTACCGCTGCCACGCTCAGTTCTGGTGTCCTCGCTACCCTGGGCCTACTGGGGGCGGTGGGCATTGGTGAGTAGGCCGAGGAGGAGGAGGAGGAGGAGGAGGAGGAGGAGGAGGAGGAGGAACATCGCCTATATGTCTTTTTATCTTTCTCGTACAATCATGACACTATGATTCTCAAACCCTTCCATGCTATACCTCCACAATTTCAGAAAGCTTTATTCAAATTAACACGATAGTTTTTTTTCTAAGTGCCTTTTTAGGGTTCTAGATGCAGAGTGACAAGGTTTCCACATTATTAACTGGAGAAATACTCTTGAAAACCTCGCTCATCATCTCTGTGGCCTTGAAAAATAGTCGTGGTGAAAGAGCAAAGAATTAGAATTAGGACCTAATCTCTCTCTCTCTCTCTCTCTCTGCAGGTGTGGCAATCAAGAAGAAGTTCCACGGAGGCTACGGAGGCGGGTATCGAAGTGGCTATGGCGGGTACAACAAGGGAGGGTATGGTGGCGGTTATGGGTATGGGAAGGGACACGGTAGCTATGGAAAGGGAGGCTACGGGTATGGTGGCAGTAGTTACACTGGGTATGGAAGTCACGAGGTAGGTTATGGGCACAGTGGAGGTGGATATGGACACAGTGGAGGTGGATATGGACACAGTGGAGGTGGATATGGTTATGGTAGCGGGGAGCACGGACACGGATATGGGGGATCTGGGAGTGGGTATGGGGGTTCTAGTGGTGGGTATGGGGGTTCAAGTGGTGGGTATGGGGGTTCTAGTGGTGGGTATGGGGGTTCAAGTGGTGGGTTTGGTAATGGTGGGTATGGGGGAGGGTTCGGTGGGGGTGACAGTTTCGAGGTGGGTCATGGTGGGGGTGGGTATGGCGGGGGTGGAGCGTTCCCTGTGCCACTGGGACCTGCAAGACGCCGTCGGGATGTACAGGTATGCAATAATAGTAGTAGTAGTAGTAGGAGTAGTAGTAGTAGTAGTAGTAGTTGTAGTAACCTCACTAATAACAAAATCAAAATAACAGTAACACCAACAAAACCACAATCAACAAAAAACAATAACAACAACAACCTCACCCCGAACTCCAACAGAACAAAAGCAGTGAGAACAAGGACTGGAAGAAGAAGGGAGACACTGAAGAACTGAAGAAGATGGAACAAAAATACAAAGAAGGGTTAAAGGAGGAGGAGAAGAAAGAGGAAGATGAAGAGGAGGAGGAGGACGTGGAGCTACTGCTGGGGGAGGACCATTTGGGGTGTGCCCGTATGCTGGTGTGTGAATTGGCTTCCCTCTCCCCAGGCCTCCTCCCACCCCCACATCAGGCAGTGCTTTCATATGTCAGGTGGGTGTTCTTATCCTCGCTATTGCTCTCTGGTCAAAGGTTAAGGCGATATAACAACAGAAACCTTCACTTAATTCCTCCACTAACACATAAAGACCTTCTTATCCCACCACAGAAGCGAAGGCAGCAAGAACCTGAATATGAACCTTGGCGATGACCGAGCGAACCAGAATGAAGCAGCTTCGGGCATGGCAAGACTGTGGAGGGCGTCAGAGGAAGGGAGAGGAGGTGCCCAGTGCTCCAAACTTTACCCCAAGTGCCCCTTCACTGCCAACGGGGTCATGGAGGTAGTGAGAGAGATCGCTGAAGCCTAGTGAAGCATTTGTTCGAGGCGGTGAATTAAACTAAGTTCTATTTCTCTTAGCTATCTCTCAGGTAATTAAAATGGTTTTGTATTTTCCTATTAAGTTATGTTTTCAGAGTTTTATTTTGCTACAACCTCTCAGTATTCTCAGAGTTGGGCGTTTTGCATTTTTTATATAAAGTTAATGTATGTTTTCAAAGAGTGTGACGGTGTGTATATAAGTGTGTGTTGTGTGGGTAATCTAGTTAATAAAAATGTAGTTGTAATAGCTGTAGTTATTTACCTTTGTGTGTGTGTGTGTGTGTGTGTGTGTGTGTGTGTGTGTGTGTGTGTGTGATAAATATATTGAAACACTATTAAAGTATAGGTTCTATTTCCTTGTCATTCCATCACCTGAAGTCTTAAACCAATTTCTCTGAAAACCAACAATCTGGGTAAAACACGTCACTAGAAAACACGTTATAAATGTAAACAAACATGTATAAAGAATGAATTAAAGCAGTACATGAACACTTACCACGTCATGCTTCTGGTTCGGGAAAGGCTGTCTAAAGTGCTCCATCTCGTGTTTTCCTCTCCCCACAAGCAAGGCCAACGTAGACCTTCTTTCCCTTCCTCGATCACTTCTCAAGTACACAAATTATCCCTGATCGATGTAAGCACCTCGTCATCACTAATATTGAGGCGGGAAATTGATAAATGACAATATGAACACCGCCATTTGCAGCAGTCAACCATGAAACTTCCCACCACTACACATCACACCTTCCCCCACTTTCCTATTCATTTTCAAGAGTTTCACATACATTTCTGGGTTAATGTGCAGAAGCGGTCCTCCTGACAAATATGTTAAATTTGCTCATTATGAAGAAGTTTTACTACTATACTTGCGATGTGTAAAGATTCCGATGTGCGGTCAAACTTACTTAGGTCACAATGCTTTCCTGAAAATCAACACACCTCGCCCATTACCTTTACCCATTTCTGATAGGTAGAAACACGGGCACTACTCACTTCCTTCACATGTACTCGTGACACGAATTAATAGGGAGATAGATAACGAAGTATTGAAACGGCGGGATATCAGCGGTACTTCACACAGAATCATAACCCACTGCTGGTTGTTACGCAGGCCGCTGTTGGCTGCTGCTCGTGCGGGGGATCCGGATTGGCGGGGTTGCGCTCTTTATACGTAGTCACGGACAAATAGATTTCGTACGTTTTGTCTGTGTAAAATGACTACACTATTCCTATGGTTTGAGTGTGATATCAACGCAGCAAATAAAATGAAATATTTTATTCAAATACATACATATTTCATATTATTATTTGAACCATGAACTGTTTTAGCTAGGCTACAATAACTCACCAAATAAGAGTTTGGTTTATGTTTCGATAATAAAAAATGATACCATAAAGGTACCCGATGAAAGACAAACTGCATCATCATTATCATCATCACCTTCCCAAACGTCTTTGGGAAGCAAGAACAAAACACATTCGCCACTGAAGGCATACAATGGCACCGTCATTACCATCCTATCATCAGACCAGGCCAGCATCCCTAGCCATACTGTAGAAGATGGAGTCCTTCTTAGCCAGCTGGGCAGAGGGGCTGTCAAACTCTGCTATCTTGCCCTGCTCCATTACCATTACTCTGTTGGGAGGAGGAAAAAACTGTTGCTGCTACTACTACTACTACTACTACTTCAACCATCACCACTCTCATCTACAAAATTCAAAACTACTCAAATCACTAACATGTCATGTGTACAGGGGTTGGTAAGGAAACACAGGTCATCATCTTATCATCTGCATCAACACGTGTTTCCCTACTACCCACTCTACACTAACATATCTACAAGCTTTTTAGGTAATATCACAATCAACACAACACTATTACTACCACCACTACTGCTATAAATCCAATTGCTGCATACAACCACCACTCACTTGTCACTGTCCATTATGGTGTTGAGTCGATGGGCGATGGTGAGCACTGTACACTCGGCAAACTCACTCCTTATGGTGGTCTGGATGAGCTGGTCTGTTTCTACATCCACTGCTGCTGTGGCTTCATCCAGCACCAAAAGGGGGGACTTTCTCAGCAGTGCTCTGGCCAGTCCCACCAGCTGTCTCTGTCCCACACTGAGAGGAGAGTAAAGGAAAAGGAAGATGGATAAGAAGAGAGAAAAAGGATGATAAGAAATAAGGATATTTTGGTAGGAAAAGAAAAAAGGAAAGTTAAGAAAAACGAAGGAATATAAGACGTGTAAGGAACAGGATAAGAAGGGAAGAGGGATAAGAGTAGATAAAAAGATTAGGTAATTGTTGTGCTGTCTCTCTCTTTCTCTACTTTCATATACCCATTTGATCTTTCATTGTGTGTGTGTGTGTGTGTGTGTGTGTGTGTGTGTGTGTGTGTGTCTCACCTGAGATTAGCACCACCTTCCTCCACAATCATTGAAAGTCCCAGGGGTTGTTTCTTCACCACAGGGGCAAGGTGGGCCAGCTCCAAGGCACGCCACACCTCCTCATCTCCCAGAATGCCTGCTGGGTCCAGGTTGAGCCTTAGGGTGCCACTGAATAACACAGGATCCTGAGGGAGAGGAGGAAGGAGTGTTACAGTTGTGAAGGTAAGGATACAATAGATATGGTGAGATAAATAGATAGATGAATAGATAGAGATATGGATGTGTATGGATGAAGAGATATTAGTCACATGGAAATTATAAAGGTGTGAAGGAGAGTTAGATATAAGCAGCAAGAATTATGATAAATTTATCATATAGGCAAAGGTTAAAGAATGTTAATTTGACTTGAACCTATACAATTTTAATGAATATGGATAAACAAGTAGGCAATGGAAGATCTTAACTCTTGTTGTCAGTAATGCCTTTCAGAGAGAGAGAGAAAGAGAGAGGAAGAGAATGAGAGCTTATTCACACACTAATAGAACGCCAATAACTACACATTATACACAAACCTGAGGAATAATAGTGACACGGCTTCGAAGATCCTGCAGTCCCACTTTACTAATGTCCCTCCCATCCACCTCAATGGTTCCTGCTGCAGCTTCAATGATGCGGAAGAGACCCAGGGTGAGGGAGGACTTGCCTGCTCCTGTCCTCCCAACAATACCCACCTACAAAGATAAGAAAACCACAGTAGAATGAGATGTAAGGGAGAATGGAGGTGGACAAATGACTGAAATAATACAACAAAAATGAACTATATTTTCTTCCTTCTCTTCTGACCACCATCACCATTACTTACCTTCTCACCAGGCATGACAGAGCATGACACACCATGCAGCACCAGTTCCAGCTCTGGTCGGTAGCGTGCCTTGTATCCCTTGAACACTACACCCCCTGCATGTGGCCACTGCTTGGGTGGAGCATTTTGCACGGTCCATGAAGCTTCCTTCTCCTCCTACAAGCATGGATAATGAGTGATACTTTTAGGATGAGTGAGTAAAAGACAAAGGAAAGATCAAATGGAAAATTACAGATAAAGAAAATAGTAAGAAATATATATAGAAAAAGAGAGAGAACTGATGGAGTTAAAAAAGTACCAAAAATAGATTCAATGATGAAAAAGACAAGAGCAAAAAGATGTGAAAATATTGAATTCTGATCACTGATAGAGATGATAGAAACTATAAACAAACAATATTAAAATAAGTACAAGTAAAAATTAATAAATCAGCTGTATTTGTGTGTGTGTGTGTTTACCTCAATATATTCCTTTATTCGCTCCACTGACACAATGTTTGCCTCAATCTCTGAACACATTCTGACAAAGTAATTGAGGATCACTGTGATCTGTGGAAGAAGAGAGAGAGCATTGCAAGCACATATTAATTAGGTAAGTTACAACAAAGAACTTTACAGTGATGCAGACAATAATAGTGTACACAGGCACAAAGAAACATAAGGAAAGAACAAAACTGAAGTACAAAAACCATCCATAATGACTAATCTAATCTGAAATAACATATATAAGACAATAAAAACAACAACAGGTGCTAGATATTAAAGAAAAAGACAGAGCAAACTTACACTGAGGGCATAGGTGATAGAGAGACCCACAATGCCTGGACTGACAGAACCTCTGCTCACAACAGCAAAGATGGCAGCAGAAAATACTATGAGGTTACCAGCAAACTCCAGCCGCACTGCCATCCACCTGAGGGAGATGTAGTAGGAATGAGGAGAAGAAGGAGGAGGAAAAGGAGGAGAAGGAGGAGAGGGAGGAGTAAAGATAGGTAGAGATGAAAAGAGAAATATGATAAGAAAGAAAAAGGTGGAAAGGGATACCAGATTAACTAACATGTACAAATAGCTAACATAATATTTGCAAGAGAGGAATGATAATTTGATAAGAAACTATGTGACATTACAATTTTCACTGAATCCTGGTGAGATGCAAGTAGGTAAATACACACACCTGTTACACATAGCCATGGCCAAGAAGCCTTGCATAGCTGCATTGAGCTTGGTTTGGCAGCTTCCAATGAAAGACTCCTCCTTCTTGAAGGCACGGATGGTGGCCACTCCTGAAACAATCCATGATGGTGGTGATGGAGGTAGTGGAGGATGAAGAAAAGAAGATTGAGAAGGGAAATAAAGGAAATAATCAAAATCACTTATCACATGATGCAGCTTCTGCAAAAATTTATCATATGTGTGAGTTTGCTAAAGCTACCACTGACCTCATCATTCCTGTGACACCCTTCACATTGTTACCCAGGATTTGCACATACAGTGCAGTGACCAGCTACCAATACTCACCCTGTACAGTTTCCTGGAAGAAGGTGTAGACGGGAGAGTTTGCCGCTGACTCAATCCTCCTGACCTGTCTGTGTGTCATGGTGTACAAGCCAAGGAGAATGAGGTACAGGGCCATCACCAGTACCACCACCACTCCCACCCACGGCGCTGACCCTACCACCACCAGGAGTGTTGTCACCACCTATAAGAGAGTGTCATACGCTGTAGTTAGGGTGGGGGAGAAAGAGAGAGTGGTGGAGAGAAGGATGTTTAATGGTTGAAGTTCTAGTTATTCTGGAATTTGTTTGAGGGAGTTCATGTAAGAATGGGATGGTTGAGAGACAGAGAGAGAGAGAAAGAGAGAGAGAGAGAGAGAGAGAGAGAGAGAGAGAGAGAGAGAGAGAGAGAGAGAGAGAGAGAGAGAGAGAGAGAGAGAGAGAGAGAGAATTTCACATGAATGCTTCATAAACTAAAGATCAAACTGAATAACAATAATCAATACAGAAATAGAACACCACAGCGCATTTCCTGCATGTGTTAAATAGGTTATAAGTAAATAGGCAAACACGGCAGAACAAACCTATACACACCTGAGTAAAGGCACCCATTCCTGTCACAAGCATCATGGGTAATACATAGTCCAGTACATTCATCTCCTTACTCAGTCTATTCAGAATTCTGCCACTTGGGTTTGTATCAAAGAACTGCATAGGTAGGTGAAGGATTGCATCTAGAAGGATGTCATGTATTCTCCTCCCAGCCTTCAGACACCCTTGCCTCAACATCACCAGACTAAGGTAGAAGAATATGGCTGAAAGTACAAATGAGAGAAAATAAAATACCAGCTCTTTCTTCTAATAACTGGTTTTTAGAATTCTCATTTCTTCACATGCTATTTTTCACTATTTCCGATAAGCACTCACCCTGGCCCACTCCAAAAGCACCATAAATGAATAGAAACTGAAGACGATCAAACCCTTCTTCCTCCACACTGGCAGCAGTATGGGTAATATTAGCAGCAGCAGCAGTAGTAAAGTTGGCAACAGTGGTGGTAATGGTTTGTGAAGTAGACCAGTATGACAGCCAGATATTGCTGCCAGCTTGACACCCCTGGAACAGAGAAAATAAAGGTAGTATATTAACTCTTTCACTGCTATGTACTGTACACCACAACACAACCCTAAAACTATGAAATCTTAAATAAAACATCAACAAGAATAATCAGTATATTAACAGTCTTTAGCTAGTGGAATGCTTTGAGATAGCTGGGTTAAGACAAAAGATCTTGAGGTTAGTTTATTTATTGCAGGAAAAGTATTAAATGCTCCCTGCCATTGAAGGAGAATACCAGACCATGCACTGCCTCTAGAATTACAGGTTTCATTCTATAACTTTTAACGAAACTTTCAAATCAAGTAATTTTTTCAGCGATGAGTATACTATGATCAGGTCTTTACTGTACCAATACATGAGGAAGATGAGTTTATCAGAGCCATGATGGAGAAGAGTAAGAGAAACACCCACCTGTCCCACAAAGAAAAAGAGCAAAGGGAGGAGGAGTGAGATGTGACCAACTGACTTAGCATAGAACTGGTACACCCTCCATCCAACTCTCCCTGTCTTGGTTAATTCCTCCTTCACCAGCTGCCCTTCATCCTTGAGTCTTTTCTCCTTCATCTCCATACCTCCTGAGCCCTCCACCACAGGGGAAGGTGATGTAGAAATGGTGGAGGTGGAAGAGAACTTTCTGGAGACTGTCTTTTGGTATGGTGGTGGTGAGGTAGAGGTTTGTTTGCTATAGTGAGTGTTCGGAGTGGTGGTACTGGGTCCTGTGAAGCGGTGGTGACTACTGGGTCTGTTAGGGTGAAGGAGAGATGTGGAGAGGTGAGGGATTGAGGGAAAAGATTGATAAATGATGTAGGAAATGAGTGAAGTGCAATAAAATGGGAGAAAAGAAGGAAGAGAAAGGAAAAAAGGAGAAAGAAAGAAAGAAAAATCATGTGGAGAAAGAAAGTGGAAGAATGAAAGAGTAGAAAGAAGGAAAAGAAGAAAAGGAAAAGAAGTGAGAGAGGAAGACAGAAAAGGAGTTACAAACCCCAAGTCAACAATATCACTATAAAATTCAACTTAACTAGACAAGAACTAACAAAACTGCAAAGTACAAGAGGTTAGGATGGAACAAGACACACACCTGGGAGAATCAACTTGGTGGTGACCCTTTGAACTCTGGCTTGAGATCTGCCTCAGGAATGCTTGTGCCTTTGGGTTATGCTCCAGCTGTTCACATAACTCCTCCAACACTTCATCTTCCTCTCCTTCCTTCTTCTCTACCTCCTCCTCTTTCACCTCCTCCGCATCCTCCTCCTTCTCCACTTTCTTGTTGATGTGGTGGAGTAGAAGGCGTGCCAAAGTACCATCTTTCTCCAGCAGCTCTCCACAAGTTCCCTGCTCCACCAGCTGCCCGCCCTCCACCACTACCACGTGGTCCACCCTTGGGAGGAGCCAAAGGGCGTGAGTTACCAACACTCGGGTCTAGGGGGTGAAAAGGATATTAGTAGTGATGATGCTTGGAGATGAATAAAAGGTAGTGATGGTGGTGGTAGTGAGAAGTAGATGGATAGATGGATTCCCTCTCTCTCTCTTTCTCTTACCTTGCTTGCCATGAGTCCTGAAGGCCCCAGCAGGCGATCAAATATTAGCCTCCCTACATGGGCATCTACAGCACTGAGAGGGTCATCTAGCAGCACTACATCAGCATCACTGTACACAGCACGAGCAAGGGCAACACGCTGCTTCTGTCCACCACTCAAGTTGATACCCTTTGAAGATGTAAGAAGAGGGAGGGTGGTTTAAATAAGGGTGACAGAGAGAGGAGGTAATGTTTTCCACAGAGAAGAATCAAAACCTGTAATAACTAACAGAAGAAATAATAACATCGACAAGTGTGCACCAATTCAAAGAAAGATTAGAAGAGAATAGAAATGGAGAAGGAACCATATGATATAAACTTAAGACTCTGTAAATCTCATCTAGGTAAACACACAGATCCTTACCTTCTCTCCAACCTCTGTCAGATCCCCAGCAGGCAGGACATCAAAGTCAGGCTGCAGGGCACAGGCATCCACCACCATCCTGAAGCGTCTCTCCTCATACGGCTGTCCCCAAGTTATGTTCTCCCTCAAGGTGGCATTCTGTAGCCATGCCTCCTGTGATACATATGCAACTTGGCCCTGTGGAACACAAGGTGTAAGATAAGGTATATGAGAAAAAGTATAAGGCCCAGGAAGATGTGTAATGGATGGATACAGGAAAAAACAAGATGAAAAGGAAGATGAGAAGGAGGACAAGAATGAAAAGGAAACAAGAATAGAAATAAATGTAGTATGTAGGAAGATACATTTTAAAAGAAAGAATAAAGATAAGGAAAAGGAATCAAGGAGGAAGAAGAAAAGTTAAAAATAGGAGGAGGAAGAAGAAAACACACACACTTACATTCACCAAAACATGTCCACTTGTCTTGTCCATCTGTCCCAGTAGAGCAGAGAGAAGGGAGCTCTTGCCAGCCCCTACAGAACCCACCACCGCCACCAGCTGTCCCTTTTGCACCTTCAGATTCACCCCATGTAGTGTCCACTCCTCTGCAGCTCCACCCCAGCTGAATGTTCCATCCTCCACACTGATTGCACTGTCTGTAGAAAGAAGGAGGAATTCAGGATATATTTCTCGGAGTTATGAATGATTGGGAGGGAGATGCGGAGATAATCAGTGCGATGGAGAGACGGAGAGAGGGAGACGAGGAAAGGATCAGTAGAATGAAGAAAGCAATGTTGGTGAATGGAGAAAGAATTCGATGAAATGGAGTGTTGGGGAATGATTAGTATATGTATATAGTTTGAGAGAAAGTAGCATATGAGTGAATGGGTCAATGGAAGTAATTTGATGGTTATTAGTTTACAAAGGAATGCTTTATCTTCCCTACTTTCTTTAAATATTTTTCTTATCTAGTTTTTTTTTACAAGTATTCAAAATTCTTTTCCTGATTCTTCTTTTGGTATTTCTCTTTTTCTTCATTATCTATTATTCAATTTTCTTTGACTTTCCTAATTCTCTCACCTCCAATATTACTACTACTACTACTACTACTACTACTACTACTACTACTATAGTTACTGCCACCTTTACTTGCCTATTTTTGGGTCGCTACACACAGCATTGGGATCCACATTAGTTGCAGCAAAGAATTTCTCTAGTCTGCTCAAAGACACTTTTGCCTGGTGGAGGAGAAAGAGGAGAAAAGTTATAACAAGAAACAAATAAGAAAAAGATGGAATAGAACGACAATGAAAAGTAGAATTAAGAGTAAAACATCATAAGTGGAAAGAAAGGAAAAAAATGACAATTTCATACTAAAAACATGATATTTCCCTCAAAGACTGCACACAATACTGACATAAAAATAAAAATATAAAATGAAAAAAGGTGCGTGTTTATAAGTGTTTTCATTATAACAAAGTGAAATCTATGTATCATACCTGGATACCCATAGAAATTACAGTAGACAGCTGGGTGATGGGGATTCTCAGGAGATTGAAGAGAGCTATAGAGATGAAGGCTGTCTCGGCATCCAGCACATTATCTTCTGAGACCAGAATGTAGCTGGTGAAGGTGGCAAGGGACACCTGCAAGATGGACAGTAGTAGTAGTAGTAGTAGTAGTTTTTGTTGAGCATGAAATGAAAGAAAAGAAAGAAATAACAAGAATAATGGAAAATTTGATTCCTTCCTGAATCTTTTTCCTCTACACATACCAGGTAAGGTGTGAGGAACCAGAGGAACACGGTCACAGCCTCCAGGTAAGTGGCCTTTTTTAATAGCCGTATTTCCTCCTTGCGCACCTGTTGTACCTGTTCCTTGAAGGCTTCTTCCCAAGCATTCAGTTTGAGTACCTTGAGGAAGAATGAAAGACAGTCAAATAAGCTTAGGAAATCATAAATAAAAATGGCATACGATATCTTAGGTTTGGTACCGTTGGATAACTAAAAAAAATTACTAAAGATTATAGACATTACATAACAAAAACTGAGTGAAATTAGACTATATAATGAGATATTCTTTCAGATAAGTAAAAACCAGGATTGAGTTTAACCTAAGAATTTTGAAAGTTTTAAAGAATCTCTCTCTCTCTCTCTCTCTCTCTCTCTCTCTCTCTCTCTGTCTCACCTTTATACCACTGACAATCTCACTGGAAATCTTAATCCTCTTGTCCTTCAGTTTCATCTGCTTGGTCTGTAAATCTTTCAGGCGCTTTCCTACAGCAGCATTGAGGGGCATGAGTAGCACCATCACTGCCAGCCCTGCCAGTACTGAGGGGCCTGGTAGAGGAGAGACAAAGGAAAGGAGTTCAGATGATGTGATGAAATGTGCTTATTTGTGGCAGGATGAGTGAACTGAGAGAGCTGAAAAGAGAGGAAATAGGGGGATGGAAAGAAACAGGGAGATAAGAGAAGGGAGGGAACTAAAGAGAAAGGAAGTTTGCAACAAAATAGGATTCTTTTTCTCTCTCTCACTCTCACTCTCTCTCTCTTTCACACTTACCAAGAAGGTTCCACAGTTGCCATACAGCCACAATGGTGATGAAGGGCAGAACAAGAGCCATGCAAGACATTATGCTCAGGTCACTCACTTTGTAAGCATCTACAGACATATGGTTAACTATTTCACCTGCTGTGGACTCCTTTCTGGCACTGGGAGAGATGGCGAGTGCCTGAGGAAGGGCAGAGTGAAGATGTAACAAAGAAATACAATAAATTAGGTAAGGGAGAAATAAAGATGTTCTATACTATCTACACTTCAAATATTCCTTCCTGTTGTGGAGGGTTTGAATACTATGAAGGGGAAATAGATAAAAGATCCAATGAAGCTCAAATATTTCTTCCTCATTTCTCTGCATTCAATATTTCTCTTTCTTAATTAATCATTTTCTTATAGCATGAGGTTGTTCTACGATTCCTTGTATGCATTATGGATATATTGACCATTAATTATACACATAAACACAAATATATATTCTTTCTCTCTTTTTTCTTTCACTATTCAATCTTTATTCTTATCCTCCACGACTGAGATACACAAAAAACATCTTAATCTAGACTTAAAATTCTTCTCTTTAGTTTCTTTCTCCTTTGCCTATCACACTTAAAACTCTTTTCTTTGATTTCTTTCTCTTTAACTCTCACTCACCTTGCGGTACACAGCCATGATGAGTGACACTCGCAGACGAGCACACACAATGAAGGCCCGCTTGAGGAAGCCCTCATGCAACAGAGAGATGATGGTGTTGACCAGGAAGAGGCCCACAGCATACAGGTAGCCGTGCCAAGCAGGTTCTGAGGTGACAGCCGTAGTGAAGGATATGAGGTTCCTGAGGGCATGGTAGAAGTGTTGTTAGTGAGGGAGGAGGAAAATCAATACAACCACCTATTACAAGGAAGACTGAGACACCAACACTAGAAGAAAGAGAAATATTGATACTTTTATTAAGGTATTTTAGCTGTATGAGGGAGAATATAGAGGATTACTGTTATTATTACTGGCATTGTTGTTATTGGTGTTATATTGTTGTCTACTCACCCTAGCAGCCATGGAGTAAGGAAGAGCATCATATCAGAAGTTAGGAGGAGAAAGAAGCCAAAGAGATAAGGCCACATGAAGGCCCTCAGTGCTACTCTCAAAACAGACAACTGTTGGAGGCTTGCATGAACACCACCACCACCACCAACTTTGCTGACAGTGCTGCTTTCCTTTGATGTATGAGAAAGTGTCTTCCGTCTGAAATAAAGAAATACTTGTAAAGACACAGAGAGAGAGAGAGAGAGAGAGAGAGAGAGAGAGAGAGAGAGAGAGAGAGAGAGAGAGAGAGAGAAAATCAGACAACATACATTTAGGAAATAGACCCTTCTTTTTCTTTGATCTCTCCTCAATTCTCCATCTATTCTTACCTCCTACTTCCTCATCTCTCATTTTCCTATGCCTTACATCCCTCCACATTCACCCACCTCTTGTACGACAGTTCTCTACTCCAAGCTCTCCTCCATGTAGCATCCACAGCCTCACTCCTGCAGTTTCGGGGCAGACTCCATAGGTCCTCGTTTGTGAGGGGCCGGCACCACCCCTTACACAAGAGATGAGTGACCCAGTGGAAGGTAATGCAGCTCAAGAAGGATGCTGCCTCCCCTGGGAACTCCTTCACCTCCTGCAGGAATGGGAGGAAGGGAAACAAACTGAGTCTAAACAATATTAACAAAGAATAGGAGGAAAAGAGAAAAAGGATATGCAAGAGAAGGATGAGGAAAAGCAAGATGAAAAAGAAGAGAATGGAAGGCCACCCATACTTCCCTCAGCAGACGAGCCTACCTTAGCGGATCCCTTGGGGCGCGGTGCAGGGTCAGCAAAGCAATTAAGGAACAGCAGAAGAGCTGCACCACAGTATTGCAGCAGAAAAGTGCCAACCAAGGCAGGATGGTGAACTGGGGCTGATGCTGCTTCCCATATTGTAGTATTCTGAAGAGAGAGAGAGAGAGAGAGAGAGAGAGAGAGAGAGAGAGAGAGAGAGAGAGAGAGAGAGAGAGAGAGAGAGAGATATTACTATTTATCATTGCTATTATTATTTGTTCAGTGTAAAAGAGGAAACATGTAAGAATAAAGGAAGGACTCATTCTCACATCCTCTAATTGCCAGACACACCCACCTGTAGGCTGTCTTGAGGGTGAATGTGTGTGTGGAGCTCTGTGATGATGTCCTTCAGCTGAGGCAGGCCACACACAACCATCAGGCCCCAGAAGATGAAGAGTAGGCCACTGCTACGTTGACCTACCTTCCTGCAGGCTGCCACCATCACCGCGGCCACTGCCTGTAGAAATTAATAATAGCAATTTTCCAAGTAACAAACAAATATCTTTAGCACAACTAACAAGAAGTACATTTTCACTAATTTACAAGGAACTCAGTATCTAAGAAAATTTATGAGAAACAATGTATTCAGGAGAAATGAGGACTTTTTAGAAACACACCACGAGACCCTGTACAAAATAACGTTACATTGGATTGGATCTACAAATCACTGTCTCATTTTACCCCAGACTACTGTGGCTTCTCGAAATTGATCAGATAATGGAGTAAAAAAAGAGAACAATTTCAATAGCCACCCTTCATAATAAAAAACTGAGGGTGGGGATTTCAGTACTACACACACACACACACACAAACACACACACTTCATCTTTCATAGGATACTTACATAAGACACAAGGAGAACCACAGGCGCCGCCAAGTCCACAGGTAAAGGTGGAGGTGGTAGTGGTGAAAGGTATAAGCCTGTTATTCCTTCATCACCACTACCATCACCTCTAATTGCTGCTGCTAACACAACTGCCACCTCCGCCAAAGCCGCCGCCATCACCATCAAGGACATGAACTGTGGACAGACCAACCCGTGTTCTGAAATGCTTTGGTCTCTCATCACGACCATTTTCCAAGGCTACAGAGATGATTAACCGATTTTTCAGGAGTGTTTCTACAGTAATTCATGTACAAATCTTCTCACTCTGTCTCTGGAACCGTAAAAACCACCTAAAAAAAACCCAACTCGTGTACATTTAAATAAACCCTTGGGAAATAATGGACATGAAGTAGAAAACGAGCTTTTATCTTTTAAGTTATTTTCCAAAGCCACAGAGATGATTAGTTAAGTTATCGTTAATATTTTCCCATACTGACAATGCTGAATAACTGGCTGTAATTTATAGAGCTTGTCCAGAGAGAGAGAGAGAGAGAGAGAGAGAGAGAGAGAGAGAGAGATCGTACCAATTTGCAAGCGAGGCGGGGAAACCAAGGCAGAGGAGCACCTGGGGCCGGTAAGAAGGAGGGCCTGTGGTGCATTGCTATCAGGGCAGGAGGAGCACACACCAACAGAAATAAACAGGGGCCCCAGGTAAGCGCAGTCCTTTCCACACATCGTCCTAGCGTGGGGTGGTTCGTATCCCAAGACTCTGAGGTGTTCTGCAAGGTAATTGAAGTAGTAGTAGCAGTAGTAGTAGTAGTAGTAGTAGTAGTAGTAGTAGTAGTAGTAGTAGTAGTAGTAGAACATAAGAAAATGAGGGAAGTTGCAAGAGGCCGGTAGATCTATTCGTGGCAGTCCCTATTAGAACACCTCTGCTTATTTCCACCCATCATTCTCGTCCATAAACTTGTCAAGAACTCGTAGTAATAGTAGTAGTAGTAGTAGTACTTACCCAAAATGAACGACCACAGAAATCCTCGAAAAAATCATTGGAGTCGTTTGCAGGATCCATGAGAGTGAGTCAGTCTGTACGTGTGTATGTTTGGCAACGTGATTAATGCAGACGCACAATACGGAAAGGGCTATCCAGGCATGCGTGCACGAATGTATCCCAATTTTCTCCTCTACTCCGTTTTTCTTGATGTCATTTCCGGTGCTACTTTCAGTATTCGTGTTTATCTGGTTCAAGGTCTTTTCTTTCTTTCTTTCCTATTATGGTGACTTGCAGTTTATATCCTTCCTTTTTCCAAACAGTTCTGAAAAAAAAAAAAAACGATTAGAGTAATAGAAGTAGCAGTAGTTATTAGAGAGAGAGAGAGAGAGAGAGAGAGAGAGAGAGAGAGAGAGAGAGAGAGAGAGAGAGAGAGAGAAAGAGAGAGAGAGAGAATTACATATAACCAACCATACAGACTATTTCTCATAACAAGAAATTAGCGAAATATTTTTTTCTCTTCAATTAAATATCAATAGACACTTGTGCACTGACTCACCAACAAGGGAGGGAAGTGAGTAAACCTCTCTCTTTCTCTCTCTCTCTCTCTCTCTCTCTCTCTCTCTCTCTCTCTCTCTCTCTCTCTCTCTCTCTCTCTCTCTCTCTCTCTCTCCATGTGTATCAGTTTATCATAACTATAAAGATACCATTAAAAAAAACTCAAATTAAAGTAAATGGAAGCTCAATGAGTCACGATTAACTGGCAGAAATACGCAGGTGATTTGCTAACCACAAAGATACATTGAATGATAAATAGTTACAACACCTGTGCTAATGTTGCGTTAATTAATTTGATGCACTTAATTACGAACACTACCACTCAACTACACTCCTCTTGCTTAACGTATACAAAGCAGCAGTCTAACCCAAATAATTGCATCTGAGTGTTTTGTACAGATCGACGATAAAAGAAGCTTATGCGTTAAATTTTCAATTGTAGTTAGGACAGTACACGATCTTCTCATGCCACCGCTGTCTTACTGTGGATGGCTTTGGGGGGGGAGGGCGGGGTCAACTACACTCCGCTTCTATCTCTTTTTCTCATCCCTTTCCGGCTCAAATGTACTCCTCTCTCTCTCTCTCTCTCTCTCTCTCTCTCTCTC
>CM035202.1:4526328-4556223 GCA_020233015.1 Callinectes sapidus | reverse complement strand
AGAGAGAATTTACCACTCATCTTTCATAATCACGTACGGGTTAGCATGATCCTACATACACTAACAAGACCGACATCAGTAACAACAACAATAATAATGATAATAATAATCTAATAATAATAAAGTATGTACTACATTTAACACTTTACGCCATTCTCTTTACTTCACAGCATCACCTTGGCTAACACTACTGACACTGCTATATCAACTCACCGGATGCTGATACCTCGAGTCACGCACGTTGGGGCCAGCTCACAGAAACGTAGATGTACACACCACCGTTGGTAAGAGGTTACTGAGGTATCTGTTCTTGCAGCTCCCTTTAAATGTTTTGTCGCGGAAGGATACATGACGCAACTCAAGCCAAGTAGTTCTTGACATCTCTTACATGATACGAATGATAGCGCTAATTGTATTATGATGTACGTCTCTTTCTTTTTGTTATTGTGGTTATCATGGCGTTGTATTACTGTTTCTCACTATTCACTTTTCATTATTTTGAGTCTCTCTCTCTCTCTCTCTCTCTCTCTCTCTCTCTAGAGAGAGAGAGAGAGAGAGAGAGAGAGAGAGAGAGAGAGAGAGAGAGAGAGAGAGAGAGAGAGAGATGCATACACGTATTCATTGCTGATAACAAAATGACATTGCTTGCAAGGCAGGATGTTACGCACGTTTGCTGTAGTACCCACTATGAAATGAGGGAAGCAGTAAAAAATACCCGTGATTTCCTTTGACATCTTCACTGAGAGGTATCCCGTATGTCACTGGAACGATGAACAGAAAACGTATGACAGGTATGTGGTACGTATGAATGGTTTATTTCATCACTGGTGGAAAACGAAAAACAAACAAAAGAAGAAAAAGAAAATAAAAACGTACCTTGAGATGACTTCCTTCACAAACTGCAGCAATTAGTCGTGGATTAACCAATACGTGTATTCAACCTGTTTTCTTTGTAACCTACCAACACAAATCCAATTTCTCAACGCATTACTATTATTATTATTGACATACAGCTTCCAGCGGAACACACACACACACACACACACACACACACACACACACACACACACACACAGAGAGAGAGAGAGAGAGAGAGAGAGAGAGAGAGAGAGAGAGAGAGAGAGAGAGAGAGAGAGAGAGAGAGAGAGAGAGAGATTCGGGTTGGACACTACATTTGTTTACTTTTCTCATTGCATGGCACTGTTTTCATTTTGCATGGCACTGTACTGCATTTGTCTGGTACCTGTCTTCTCCTCCTTCTTCTCTTCCTCTTCCTTTCATCTCCTCCTCAGAGCTACTTCACTTGGCAGGAAGATGAGGTAGGGAGGATGAAAGCAGGAAAAGAGGAAGAGGAGGGAGGAGGAAGATGAAGAGGAGGAGGAAGAGGAGAGAATCACAATTTTTTTAAATATCCGTTTCCGTGGTTAACTTGTGTGGACTTAAAACTCGAAATGATGTTGTGTAGAGTCACCACACAAGAATTCTAGAAGGAGGTAGCCCTGCTTTGAGCCATCCATCTTCCATGAAAAAACACTTGTGACGGTGCCTTTAGATGCATATGTAATGAGAGGAAATGAGATGAAGAATGTAATGGAAACAAAATTCATTATAATACTCACCTAATTAGACTATTTTCTCTCTCTCCTCCCTGCGTGTGTGTGTGTTTGTTTGTTTGTCCTTTCACCACGGCTATTTTCTAAGGCTTTTTTTCTTTATCTTCTTTACTTCCTTCACTGTCCTCTCTCACCACGGCTATTTTCTAAGGTTTTTTTCTTTATCTTCTTCACTTCCTTCACTGTCCTCTCTCATCACGGCTATTTTCTAAGGCTTTTTTCTTTATCTTCTTCACTTCCTTCACTGTGTCTTTTCACCACTGCTATTTTCTAAGGCTTTTTTCTTTATCTTCTTCACTTCATTCACTGTTCTCTCACCACGGCTATTTTCTAAGGCTTTTTCTTCATCTTCTGCACTTCCTTCACTGTGTCCTCCCACCACGGCTATTTTCTAAGGCTTTTTTCTTTATCTTCTTCACTTCCTTCACTGTTCTCTCACCACGACTATTTTCTAAGGCTTTTTTCTTTATCTTCTTCACTTCCTTCACTGTTCTCTCACCACGGCTATTTTCTAGGGCTTTTTCTTTTTCTTCTTCACTTCCCTCTTCTCAGTGTGGGTCGTTAAACATCCTTGACAACCAAATCTTCACTTCACTTCTCAAACTATCACTGCAATCAAGAAAAACACTCATGAAAACTTCGATATCTTTCACTGTGGCTTGTTGAACTCATGAAGAGAAATACCAGAAAAAAAGTTATAATGAAGTAAAGCCTATTAAGGGATCAATGAATTTATGAAAACAACCTTGAAAGCCTAATATATTCTATCTTTCCTCCATTAAATCCTTCAGTAGTGGGAGGCACTTTCATGTTTATTCTGCTTATTATTTGTCGCTTTTCCACAGCTTCAGAAACTCATGTGTTGGGATGAAATAGTACAGAGTGTGGCCATTAATCTTCTCACTTCCCGACACTCTTCCTAATGCCAATAAAAAGCGTCCTTGACTTTTCAACATCGTCATTTCAGCGTAATAATTCACTCCCTCCCTGGAACAGCAGCAGCAGCAGCAGCAGCAGCAGCAACAGCAGCAGCAGGGAGGAAAGGAGTTGCACCGTGCCGCCGCCAGACAAAACTAGCCTATCTACTACTACTACTATTACTACGTACTATATAAATATATATGTGTATTCCACCAACAATAACACACACACACACACACACATGACGTATATACCTGAAAATATCTCAATATACCTGGAAAAATCACCTCACAATGCTAGATATGAAGAGAGCAGATATAACATTATAACAGTATCACACACACACACACACACACACACACACACATACACACACACACACACACACACACACACACACACACACACGACGTATATACCAGAAAATACCTTAACATACCTGGAAAAATCACTTGACAATGCTAGATATGAAGAGAGCAAATATAACAGTAAAGCAGTATAACAGCACCACACACACACACACACACACACACACACACACACACACACACACCTACACACACACGCAAACATAGTAAACATACAGTAACTCATGCTATATATGGCATATAAGTCAGGAAGGCAAGGGGGCAGGGAGGCGCCTGCCCTATGACGTCACAGCCGATGACGTCACAGCTGATGACGTCACGGCTGATGACGTCACAGGTGCTTTATATTTACGTAGCGTAAACCATTTTAAAAATGACCCCTCGATAAAACGCCTTTAGATCAACCTATTGTATCTGATCCGACGTGATAAATAGGATAACTAATTCCCAAAGTATAAACACACTCCTAACAACAGTAATTGTAAAGAAATTCCAAGGGAAAAAAACCATTTTATGAAAATATGACCCTTTTTAAAACTCGTTAAACAACCATAAACTACCCCCTCAGAGGAACCAAAACCCATTTCAAAACAATCGATTATTTGATTTTAATTTTTTTAAACACTTTAGAGTGAGTTAGAGGCAGAAATAAATTGTTCACAGGCTGATAATTAAGTTTTTAATGTAACTTTGACACCTCTAAATAACACTTTTCCTCTCCACTCATTTCACTGAACTTTAGGCATAAAACATCATTGTATATGGACTACCTCTTGCAATTAATAACAACTTGATACAGCCTCAAATAAAAAAGTGCATTTGGCGTTCCAAGAAATTTAGCGCCAAAATTCCCCCTTATTTACCACCCTGATAACGCCAAACACAGCGATCTCCACCCCTTACACGCACGCAAATCACTTGAAACACGCTGCAATATTCATAGAAAGCGTTAAATTTGACTATTGATCCCAAATAAACAGTCCAGAAACGAAGACAATATCCGGCTGGTGGAGGCCCCGTGCGGCCCCCCCTCCTATCTCACTCCCACCTTCATTAAACTTAAACTTGACCACGAAAGCAATGTCTGAATGGCTCATATGAAAGCTTAGTACCATGGCTGCATTCTGTGGCAAGATGAGCCTATAATAATTGAGAGAAAAGCCTTAAAATGACCGATGAAATTAAAATCCAAGATGGCGCCCGGGCCTGAGGCGGTGACTCACCTGATGAGGCGCGGCAAGAGGCTGGTGGCACAGTCAGTGGCGATAATAACAGTCAGTCCACCGCTAGTAAATCCATCTTGCTGCTTCAGTCTGGGAATTAGATGACTTGGACACCGAATAAACTACAATACTCTTCTTGTTCTGTCATTAAAACCACTGTCACTAAAAAAACACACACCGTTTTGAGCGTGGAAATCGTCTTAATATGCCACTCCAATGGTAAAACACTCATGAAATCTCGCTGGCCAGTTTATCCAGACGGTTTTGAGGTTTTCATATGCCACTAGTACGGTAAAAACGCTTAAAATCCAGTGTCAATTCAACTAAATCGCTTTTCAATAGGTTAAAAGTAGCCAACCCACGTATACCCTCCCCCTCCGAACACTGGGAAGACACTACACTTACTTCACTTCTTTCTCAGACACCCCCGCGGCCCGCCCCGCCCTCATGGCTGGCCGGGAAGGAGCATATTATTTTAACACCTGGCAAAGGGTTCTTGTAGTTTTCTAGGTTTGTCTCAACACAGCTAAGAAATCGAGTAGGTTACAGGCAAAGAACATAGATAGACAATAGATAAACATGTATACTGCCCCGTAAACGTCGAGTAAGGCGAATTAGCGGAAAAAAAACCTGTAAAAATAAACGAAGGGGCAAGGCCGACAGGTAGTCATGCTGACCAGCACTCGGAGCAAAAAGTTCTCGTATTTTTCAATGTTTCTCTTGACATAACTAAGAAATCGAGTACTTAATATGTAGAGGACATAGAAGAAGCGTGTAAAAGTACATATATAACCCCTTAACCGTCAAAATAAAGCGATTTAGTGAAAAAACAGACGTAAATAAACGAAGGAACAAGGCCTACTGGTAGTCATGTTTACAAGTACTAGGGCCAAAAAGTTCTCGTATTTTTCCATGTTTCTCTTGACACAGCTAAGAAATCGAGTAGGTAATATGCAAAGAGTAAATATGAAGCGTGGAAAAATACATATGTAACCCCATAAACGCTAAAAAATAAAGCGAATTAGCGGGAAATAGCAAAAATAAGCGAAAGAAACAAGGGCAAACAGCGAACATGTTTACCAGTACTTAGGCCTAAAAGTTGTTGTATATTTCCATGTTTCTCTTGACACAGCTAAGAAATCAAGTAGATAATATGCGAAGAACATAGATAGACAATAGATAAATACATATATAACCCCATAGATGTCAAAAGTAAAGCGAATTTGCGAAAAATGACAAAAATACGCCAATAGAACAAGGCCAAAGGAGGCATGAAGTTCATTAGACAGTAACTTGACCCCCCCCCTCTCTCTCTCTCTCTCTCTCTCTCTCTCTCTCTCTCTCTCTCTAGCGAAACTGTATGACATGGTATTGTACTCAAGATTAAAGATGTGGTTTAGGCCGTTTGCAGCCACATGACATCGCCCCTCCCACCTTCCCCACGTAGATATCACCCTCACTTTTGTAAATAGCTTTCTTCACCTCAGAGGCAGAATAGTGCGTTTGACAGGGAACTAATGATAATTTACGAGGTGGTTCACTACTTCTTTGCCATGCCACCTCCTGCCACGCCCTTTCCTGCCATGCCACGCCCTGCCACGCCACGCCAACCCCTGCCACGCCCTGCCACGCCACGCCACGCCAACCCCTGCCACACCATGCCAACCCCTGCTACACTCTTCCCTGCCGCGTCACCCCCTGCTACGCCGTTCCCTGCCACGCCACCCCCTGCCATGCCAACCCCTGCCACGCCCTTCCCTGCCATGCCAAACCCTGCTACGCCCTTCCCTGCCACGCCCTTCCCTGCACATGAATAAACACACAAATGACAATTAGATATTAAAGACTAAAAAGTAAATGTATGATGTATGAATGATGTATGTTTAGAACATCCGGCCCGCGATGAGAATAGGTTGACAATGGAAATTTGTGTCTCCTCCATGCGTTGCTGACCTCCTTCCCTGCTCTCTCTCTCTCTCTCTCTCTCTCTCTCTCTCTCTCTCTCTCTTATAAGATAAGAGGAATGTGATGCAACTTAACCCTGATGATGATGATGATGAATGACTGAAATGGATTAACGAGCCTGGAATGCTCGTAGCAAAAGAAAGAGAGAAAAAACAAATTAAATATATATATAATCATTTAATACTCGAAAAATATTGAATGGTGAATAAGTGGCATAAAACATTAGAAAGAATAGATGTAACACAAAATATCGACATAAACATGTGGAGTAGCAGGAAGCCTTCGTTCTTTTCTTGTTTTGACCGCCGGCCTGAGCGGGGCGGCGTGACGGTATTCCTGCCTCCAGCCCTTGTTGAAGGCCTACACCAGCCCATCCTTTGCTTGTATCGTCCTTTGCATCCCAATACATACCAGTAAGTTCTCCCTGGGTGGTGAAGTTCGTGGTGAGGGGCGGAAAACAGGAGCCAGACGGGGGTGGTGTCCGTGGGTGCTGTCACTGGTGTTGTGAGGCCCGAGGCGAGGCAGCGGGGAGTTCCCTCACCAGCAGGCAGCCTCGTGACATTAGCGGGATTATATCATATGCTGTACTACCATACATGTTTTACTCCATTCCTGTAATCTCAGTACACAGTTTGTTTTGAAGACATTGATCACTTTTACTTATCCCACATATTGTTTCAATAAAGTGCATTCTTGTCATTGTGAATTCTCACATACTTAACTTTAAGCAAATCTTGGTAACACTTACAACTTCATACACTCAGGAGTATCTTTATCTGTTTCTCAGTGCACAGCAATCACAGCATGACTGGGGCTTTGCTGGGCAAGCAGGATTTCATAAGTGAGAAAGCAAATGCATATTGGAGTGATACATCATGTCATGCTACATAACTTATTAATTGCATGTTAGTCTCTTGACAGCATGATTATGAGGGATTTTCAAACTAAATGTAACAGCATTTTAATCTCAAATATGGTAAACTATCTAGTTCATCATGCTTTTTTTTACAAACTGTTCCTTTTAACATTTGATTCTTTGCAATATACCAAACAAATCGGGTTAAAATTCTAGTTCATGTCCATATTCTTCCCTTTCCCCTGTATAATCATCTTTGTAAGCTTTACACTGAGTATAAGATACAGTGATATACTATACCTCTTGATGCGAACTTAATTAATTCTTTCTGGCTATTCAAATTGCGAAAATTCGAGTTAGGAATCAATTCTTACCATTGAAATTAATGTAAAAACATTTAATCCGTTTTAGTTTATTTTGAATAAAAGAATACTACACTCAACCCCAGCTATTGCAAGAAATTGGTCCCTTAACATCGCTGCAATACCTAAAGATGCAATAACCATTGTTAGTGTTAAATATATCTTCATTAGTAAATAAGTTTACCAGTGACCAGTGTAGAAGCCGCATTGACTGGGGTGGTAGGTAGGAAGTGATCAGGGTTGGGGGCCGGAGTAACCAAGGCAACTAAGGGTCAGAGTGACTTGAAAGCTGTTCAAGAGAGAGAGGTGTTCACGGCAGAGAAGTGCAAGTGAGACTGGCGGGAAGGCGGCGTTGGCTGCCACATGTTTTCGTGTTCGAATTGAGAGGCCGTGTTCGGATTGGAGGTCAAAATTTGTTCACCAAATGTGTTTGGATTTGGAAATTTTCGAGACAGTGTGTTCGAATCAAGAGGTACTACTGTATTATATGTTATCTTCCTTTGCAAACTAATAAGCTAGGCACTATCCTAACATACTAAACTAAAATAACATAACAAAACTTTACTAACTTGCTTCTTATTAGTTTGTGGTGGATAATTTTTTAGAAGAAATTACCTGACGAGACCCCAACTTGCATTGCAGTTTTACTCATCTTGGAAAAAAGCTTGTGTTAACAAATTTTTGTGCTCAAATAAGAAAAATACTCTAATATACTTATATCATTGGTTCTAATGTATTGGATGCTTGTATAACAGGACCTCTCTGTGTTCTTATTGTGCTCTGCTTTTTCCCCTCCAGACAAGATGAAGAGCTGGGAGGTTCGCGAGGCCTTCCTGGATTACTTCCGCAAAGAGCATGCCCACACCTACTGCCACAGCTCCTCCACAGTGCCTCATGAAGACCCCACACTGCTCTTCGCTAATGCCGGCATGAACCAGTTCAAGGCCATCTTTGTAGGATCAGTGGAACCCAGCAGTCCCTTAGCAGGCCTGGTACGGGTAGTCAACTCCCAGAAGTGTATTCGGGCCGGTGGGAAGCACAATGACCTGGATGATGTGGGTAAGGATGTCTACCACCACACATTCTTTGAGATGTTGGGCAACTGGTCCTTTGGGGATTACTTCAAGAAGGAAGTGTGTGCCTGGGCCTGGGAGTTGCTGGTGGATCGTTTCCATCTCCCTAAGGACCGGCTGTATGTGACTTACTTTGGTGGCAGTCCAGACCAGGGGCTGGAGCCTGACCTGGAGTGTCGTCAGATCTGGCTTGATCTGGGTGTTCCAGCAGAGCGTATTCTACCTGGTAGTATGAAGGATAATTTCTGGGAGATGGGGGAGACAGGGCCTTGTGGACCATGCTCAGAGATCCACTTTGATCGCATAGGTGGCCGTGATGCTGCTCACTTGGTTAATGAGGATGATCCAGATGTACTGGAGATCTGGAATCTGGTTTTCATGCAGTATAATCGTGAGGGTGATGGCACCTTACTCACTTTGCCCAGGAAACACATTGACTGTGGGATGGGGCTGGAACGGCTGGTGTCAATATTACAGGGCAAGACTTCCAACTATGACACTGACCTCTTCACACCCATCTTTGCAGCCATCCAGGAATTGACTGGTTGTGCACCTTATAAGGGGAGAGTGGGTGCTGCCGACACTAATGGTGTAGACATGGCTTACCGTGTGGTGGCAGACCACTTGCGCACCCTGACAGTTGCCCTGAGTGATGGTGGGATGCCAGACAACACGGGCCGTGGGTATGTGCTGCGGCGGATCCTGCGTCGTGCCGTGCGTTATGCTACAGAAAAATTAGGCATGCGGCCAGGTGTGCTGAGTACCTTGGTTGATGTGGTGGTGGCACTGCTTGGGAAGGCTTTCCCTGAAGTCACTCGTGATCCCCAGGCATTGAAAGATGTGATTGATGAGGAGGAGCGACAGTTCCTGCGGACTCTGGTGCGAGGCCAGAGGGTGCTAGAGCGTGCCGTGAAGCACTTGGGGAATGCAGATGGCAGCAGTGTTGTGCCAGGGGAGGTGGTGTGGCGTTTGTACGACACTTACGGCTTCCCCGCTGATTTGACGCGTCTCATGGCCGAGGAGCGAGGGTTGGGTGTGGACGAAGCAGCTTTCGAGCAGTGCCGGCTGGCAGCTCAGGAACGTTCTCGTGGGGGTCAGGCAGGACAGGATGATGTCTGTCGCCTCAATGTGCATGCCATTGATGAACTGCAGAGCCGTGGCATTGCTTTCACTGATGATGCACCCAAATACAACTACAAGGCCGGCCCTGTCCGGGAAGCTGATTACTTCTTTGATCCGTGTAAGGGTCGTGTGGTGGCTATTCGATTTGAAGGCCGATTTGTGGATGCTGCTACCTCAGGACAACGCTGTGGCGTTGTTCTGGATCGAACCAACTTTTATGCTGAGAGTGGTGGGCAAGAACATGATGAAGGCTTCATGACAAAGGTAGATGACCCTGAGACAGAGTTTAAGGTGGAAAATGTTGAGGCACGTGGTGGTTATGTGTGTCACCTGGGCATGGTTGAAGGTAACTTGAAGGTGGGCGACGAGATGGCCCTATCCCTTGATACTCACCGACGCCGACACCTTATGAACAATCACACGGGGACCCACATCTTAAACTATGCCTTACGGCAAGTACTCACTGCTGAAGCAGACCAGCGGGGCTCCTTGGTGGCTCCAGACCGTTTGCGCTTTGACTTCACAAGTCGTTGTGCATTGACCTGCGATGAAGTCCGCTGTGTGGAGAAAGTGGCACGTGACATGATAGAGAAGAACCAGCCTGTATTTGCCAAGACAGCCCCACTTGCTGTGGCAAAAAGTATTCAGGGTCTGCGTGCCGTGTTTGGAGAAGTGTACCCTGATCCAGTGCGGGTGGTAGCTGTGGGTGTATCTGTAGAGCAACTGGAGGCTGACCCCCATGGGCCTGCTGGGGCCTCCACTAGCGTAGAGTTCTGTGGCGGCACACATTTATTGCAGGCAGGGCATGCAGGAGATCTGCTCATAGTGAGTGAGGAGGCGATTGCCAAGGGTATTCGACGGGTAGTAGCTGTGACTGGCCCGGAGGCCGTCCGTGCCCTTGCCCGTGCTGCACACCTGCAGGACGAGATCAGCACCCTGAAAGTGCGGGTGGAGACGGAGCGGCCGCCACTGCGTGAAGTGGTGCGGCAGGTGACTGCATTGCAGGACCAGGTCAACACCGCCCAGATCCAACACTGGCGGCGAGAGGAACTGCGCACCCAATTGGAACTCATCAAGCGGGTTGAGGCGGATGCTGATCGAGCCCGCAAGGCTGCCATCTCAAAGCAGGCTGTGCAAGCCACACGTGAACTACGGGCCTCCAATCCTGATGTGCCATACATAGTGGTAGAGTTGCCGGCGTTTGCTCAGAATAAGGTGCTGAATGATGCACTAAAGGAGTTGCGTGGTGGTCCTCCTGCACTCTTCCTCAGTTCTGACCCTGATGCTGGCAAGATTCTGGCCATGGCTGCCGTGTCCTCGAAGGATGTGGCCCGTGGCTTGAAGGCTAATGAATGGGTTAAGCATTTGGAGCCTTTGCTGTCTGGCCGTGGTGGAGGAAAGCCAGAGTCTGCACAAGTGAGTGGCTCAAATGTAGCTGCTATGCCTGAGGCACTGAGGATGGCACACAGCTTTGCTCAAGAGAAGCTTGGCTGTGCTGCAGTCACATTAGAGCTACCTGCTGCAGCCCTGGAGAAGGCTGTCAAGGCTGCCAATGCTGCCCCTCGTCAAAAGCCCGAGGGCTACGATGAAGCATTCCGACCCACCACGAGTGTGCCTCTTCTCTTTGGGGCATCCAGCAGTGTGCTGTCCCTGCCAGCTGTGATAGCTGCTCAGTTTGCTGACATCAAGCTAAAGATGGTGGACAAGTTTGAGATGGGTGTCAGCAATACCAAACCACAGTACACAGACCTGTTTGGCCGAGAAACTGCTCCCAGCCTGCTGCTGCCTGAGGGCTCCACCATCACGGGTGGTATGGGTGCTACCTGGTTCTTGGCTTCTGATGCAATGCGGGGCCAGGATCGCGTAAGCCAGGCACAAGTCCTGTCCTGGATGATTACAGCAGAGTCTCATCTTTTACCTCTGGTTGCCGCTGCCCTGGGGAAACAAGGTGGGGCCAAAGGCGCACAGAAAAATCTGGACCAGGAGCTGCGGCGCATGGAGGCTTACCTGCTGCACCACACTTACCTTGCTGGAGAGCGGCTCAGTCTGGCCGATATTTATGTGTTCTCCGTCCTGGCACCTGCTGTCAAGGCTGGCACGATTGTCGGGGGTCGCGATGGTTTGCCTGCTGTGATGCGCTGGTACAAGACTTTACTAAATCAACCCAAATTATATGATCTCCCTGTTGTGCAGGCAGCTGGTCCTCCCAAGCCTACATACTAAATGTTCATCAGGAGTACTATAAGCTGCCATGTCCTAGGAACTGAACAGAAGCTTTGTTGGGATTATTATTATTATTATTGTTATTATTATTATTATTATTATTATTATTATTATTATTATTATTATCATCATTGTGAACTGTTCAGGTATCATATTATTATTATGGGCTGTGTGGCAGCATTGCTACACTAATGTTGACCTTAACATTAATCCTGTAGCTGTATCTTTTCGGGGGGAGAAGACTCGGGGGCGTTATTTTGTATTACTATTAAAGGGTGACTAGCATACTGTGTGTTACTTCCCTGAGTTGCTAGTGGGTATAACATTGACTAATCAATAAGTTGCAAGATTTCTTCCTATTGGTGCAGTGAGGCTGTTGTACATCTTACCAGTGACAGAGAGGGGCCAGTGTCATGTCCTTAGTTGCATTCCTAGCAGTGTGTGTGTGGTCTGCTGCTTCAACCCCCAACTCGGCACCACCAGTGTTTCTTGCCAGATTATGCATTAGTCCATTGGTATATTTATATACTTTAGCTGCAGCCCAGGTATGTTACATATGAACCTCATTTTCTTACTATTTTATAATACTAAGTTGATCATCCTGAAGTAAACAATGCTTTCTCTGTAATTTCTGTGTTGCTGAGAACTCACTTTTGAGTGGTCATGAATACTGGCCTTAAAACTGATGGTACTTTCCCAATTATTCATTTTGTACTTACTTAATACATATAACCATTGTTGAATTATCATGAGCTTGGGAATAAGAGTGAATTTCAGTTTTCAGATGAGTGGAATGTCTATCAAGGACCATGTGAGTGTTTCTAGGTGAAGAATGTTTACTGGTGGAACCCTTGGATATGCAGGACAGCCAAGTGTACATACCAACCCTGACACCATCCACTGGTGCTTCATAGAGGCAGTGTCAGGTAAGGCTATCCTGGGGTAGTGCATAGTGCTGAAAGGGTTTAGTTTATTTTCAGTTTTGTATTGGTACTGTTAAATGGTCTAGTGGTGGTAGTGTCTCACCTCAATGCAGTAAGTCCTTGAAATGAAACTCAGCTTGTAGGCAAGATTGGTCTAAGGGCACTGTCCATTTCTGTGCTCATTAAGTCTTAAGTAGATACCAGTCTAGTTTCCAATTACTGCAATGGAGGAAGGAAATGGCCACTCTATTCCATTATCCGAGCTCCTTGTGCAGTGTTCTCATCCTTACATTTACACAAAACTTGACATGAGCATTACTCCTCTCATGAACTTACACTTTCCAGATGATGGTGTTATCTTTGCTGGTCTGGTGATGGCTCCTGTGATGCTGCTCACAATGATGGGGATCACTGGCTCATCAGCTACATAATTCATGTCTTGGATGGTACAGTTCAAGTTATACATGAAGATAAACTAGGATCTCAAGCTTTATATTCTCAGGCAGTGGGATTGATGCAATGGTAGAGATAAGCAACAGGTTAACAAACAGCCCAGATCATACAAAGTAATATGGAATCCTATGTTTATTGCACCAAGGCTATATAATACGAGTGTACTTTGTTTTTGGTATCCTACCAAATGTCCTCCCTTCACACTCTTCAAGATTCTTTGACAGTTTACCTGAAGAACAGCTGTCAAAGAATCTTGAAGAGTGTGAAGGGAGGACATTTGGTAGGATACCAAAAACAAAGTAAAGTAATAAAGGGATGGTTGCTTCAATCAGCTGAGGGCTGATGGAAGGAATAGAAGATACAATTACAAGTTAGAAGTGTACAATGTAATACAAGCAGTTTATCACGTGAAAATAGGTTGTGTTGAAAAGCATCATCTCAGTAATTCATAACCTACTGAAGTACATGGCTTTAATTAAATAAACAAAAACAATTCTGGATTTATTTACAAAAATACAATATATTCTTCATAGAATAACACCAATTACCACCATCCAAACAGAGACCCAGCTTAAAATGTCCCTGTTAAGCTTGACTCAGCTAATGATATCCATACAATTATCAATTCATCAGGTTGATGTATTATGCTTGCTTAATGATGACATGATAACACATGATACCCATTCTCTTCTGGTATTAAAAGTAATAATACCCAAGGTGTGGTGACACAGATAGGATAACCACAACTTGAGTTAAGTAAAACTGCACTGCTGTTAAAAGGCTAATGGAATGTGTGCAGCTCCAAGGGCTTTTGAATTAATTATCAGTGTTCAGATCTTGCCTATCAGCATTTGCAGGTAGTTGCTACTTGTCCAGAAGCAATGCTGCCCAACAAAGCATGAATCAGCCAACCATTCCCACAACTAGAGGGAGAACAAGTGATGCTTAAGTGAAAACATAAAATTGTATTGTGATGTCCCTACAGCATCATTCATGTTGAGGCTTACAGGGAAATTTAACATATAGTAAGGAACAAATAACAGAAATTAATAGTTGCATAAATACATGGTGGTTTTTCACATAACCCCTGAAAGAAAAGTTCCCACTATTTTACTGTAATCCCCCAATATCCAAGTCTAGATTTGTATGTTGGACTAAAGGTATTTCATCACATTACCTTATCTTAACATACTACAGGATTGAGGCAAAGTTTAATGCTAAATTGATTCTGTAAAGGGAGGGGAAGTATACATGGTTTCTGGCTTGTCTTTAGAACTCGCAGCATTATTGGTGTTTAATGAAAATGAAGTCGTACTTAAGGATGCGACACTGCAAAATTGGAAAATAAGATCTGAACACTGTATGAAAAATTTCCCTCCATCATAAGTGATCTTTTCTACAATTAAAGGGTTTATTGTGTTAACTTTACAGTGAAAAAGAAATATGAAAATATACTTTTGTTAAAGTGTTGTGTACATTCCTTGACTCCTCTTGACAACTAAGCAGCATGCACTGTGGCACATACTTAGATAACAATGACTTCTAACCATTATTGTCTGGCAAACATTTTGACATTAGTAAAGGAATCTGTGAGTGCAACTGTATCTGAATTAATAAATAAATAAAAAAAATCATGCAGAATTCAATATGAACATGTATAAATACCATTGCACAAAACTTTAATTCTACTTGGTCTCAAAACTCAAACAAGTAAACAAAGTGGAATTATAAATAGTTGTAATAATGCTAGAGGAGCAAACCTATCAGGGACATTTAGGGCATGTCAAACACCTCCAAAACCAAAATAACAATATGACTAGAACAGAATGAAAATGATGACTTAGTCCTCATTCACCAACAAGTGAAATGCAGATGCTTAAAGCTTAAATTACAGAAAAAAACTTATCACTTATATCACAAGCCAAAAGTTTGCAAAAGCATCAATGAATAATTAGTCTTGAAATGAAGAAAACATCAGTGAATGAGAACCAGGTGATAGTGTAGTGAAGACTATGGATATGGAGGCAGTGCACATACTAAGCTGGGTCTCTTCACTCAAACCTTTAGGGCCAGGCTGGGGCGCTGCTCTCCCAAGGTGAGATGCGGCAACCAGGCAGCTGGAAGTTAAAAGAACTTATCCAATAAATTGCTCAGGAGTGATGATGGTTGGATGGCAGCATACAATTCAAGACAAATGGCCCCATACACTATATAACAGAGTAGGCACGCTATACATTACAATCCCTTTAGTGTTTCTTCTACAAGTAACAAACCTTGTCATATTTTGTGCGGTCAACGGGTCTGGGCAAGAGCCCCACCCCAGTTCCGTAATGCATCTTGTTTGCATCAGTCAACATATTACTAACATAGTAATACTATATATACAACTTTTTTTCATATTTTCTGGTTAGGCAATGCAATTACAAAATAAATTGAAGTTCACATTAGAAGAAAAGCATCTTCTCAAAAAATATATCCAAATGCAGTAAAATATCTCCACTGGACAAAAGCCTCAGGAAAGTTCAAAATTCTTCCTTGGGAGAAGAGTACAGGCTTCCAGATGACACTAACACTCCCACACCAGGTAACTCATTCCCTATCAGACATCTTTCTTGCTATTTGTCTCTAGTCTCTTATCACAAACCCCAGAGAATATTGCTTCATCTGATGCTTACCATGGTAGGGACTGAAGGGGGCAGAGGCTGGCACGGTGTGGCTGGGGCCCCCTGTCCCAGTGAGGGATCAGGGGTGCACCCTGCCCACCTGCCGTGATGACCTTGAGCCACCCGCAGACGCCAGCTGTGGGGGAAAAAGAGAAAAGCGTAACACAAGTATAACACAAGGTTGGATATAACAGCAGTGTCTCATCAAATACAACCCTCATTCTCTCCTATCTATTTTACAAAGCTGTATCACACCTCAATAAACAATACTCTAGCTTTTCACTTCTCAGTACAGCATCCCTAACCACCACTCTTGCTTGTCAGAATAACATTAATTCGAGTAATGTTAACTCATTAATCTACTTTGTCTTAGCATATTGAGAGCACAATGGACACTTGTATAAACAGAAAAGATAGTTTAATCATTCTAACAAGACAATCTCCACTAACAGTTTTCACACAGGAATGTCTGTCATTCACGTTTACTTCTTGGAACAAAATTTCTTTCTGTTCCTTGTCATTCCATGCCACAAGGGTTGCTTGTCCAAGTTTTCATACACTTGTTTAAGGCATTACAAAATTCTGTACAAAATCAAATCTCACTTAAAAAAATTAAAGGTACTTATTTCTGGTTTAAATCATATACAAAAAATTGTATTTCTAAAAGCTTTTCAATATAACAATCACTTAGTTCTTTGAACTGGCAGGCTGTGCCAGAGTGCACGCACCCAACACACTTTTATTGATGTTTTTTGTTCGCTTTCTTGTAACACAAAGAGCAAATCTCAAGGGAGGCCTCCTTTCCATTGACATGGAGGCACACTCCGCCAGGGAGCTCCTCCCCCTCCTCCTCCTGCATGGGCACAGCGTCCCCCAGGGAGACGCGCACCGGACTCACCTTGCCTAAGATGTCTGAGAGGCGGGACTGATTTCTGAGGATGTTGGTGAGGTGCTTCACCTCCCGCTGCAGCTCGGCCATGCCCTCCTGCAACTCCCGGTTCTTTTCAATCAGTCTGTCCCTCTCCCGATCCCCCTCCTCCACCCGCTTCTCCAGCTCCGCCAGCCGCGCCTTCTTTTGCTCCCTGTTCCGCTTGGCATTGATGGCATTCTGTCGGCACCGCTCCATGTCTGGGTCCTCCTGTGGCTCCAGCTCATATGCCTTGCGCTTGGTGGGGTTCTCTGGCCTCGCCCCACTGCACCCTCCACCCCCTCGCAGGGACCGGAATGGAGTACTGCTGCCACTGATGGTGCTGGAGGTGGAGCTGCTGCTGCTGCACCACCGCCGCCTCGCCCCACATCGACTTGGCAAGGACCGCAGTGTGGTAGTGGTGGTGTCAGGGGTGGGGCTTCTTGCCTCGGAGGGTGGAGATGCCTGAGCAGGGGGCGCCTCAGGGGCAGGCGTGGTGGGGGTGGCTGGCTCAGGCTTCTCTTCCTCCTGCAGTGACAGGTGGCGGGTGGGGGTGGTGGGGGGCAGGTGTGCTGGCCCTGGTACCCTCACCAAGAAGCGAGACGACTTTTCAAAGGTGGCGGGCGCCACCATCCTGCCGGTGGTCACCACCACACGCACGGGGCTGCGGGGGGTGGTGGGTGCCTCGGAGCTGGGGCCGGTGAAAGGCTGGGGGCTGGCGGGAGGAGAGACCTGGGGTGTGGACAGCTCCGGTGGGCTGGAGGGAGCGGGGGAAGGTGGGCGCGGGGGAGAAGTCGCTGGGGCTGCAGGCTGGCCGGCTGGAAGGGAAACTGGCATGAGAGTCTCGGGACGTGGAGAGGCAGGTGGCAAGAGCTCGTCCTCGGCCGGCAGGGGGAGGAAGGGGTTCCCCAGCAGGGCCTCTGACATGAATTTATCAAAGACACACTTGCTCGGCAGGGCGTCATCCTCGTCCTCACCTCGCTGTTCATAATTATCAAACGAGACCACCTTACCGACGGCATCAGCGCTCACCTTCTCTACCTCCCACAGCAGGTCGAAGTAAGAGCACGTCGCCATGTTGCCCTTCAGTTACGCCTTACTAACAACAACTGTCACCATTTACCTTCTCCTCAGCTTTCCTTCACTCCCAGTGCAGCAGTAAACAGTCGCTACAATCAGCTTCACTTACATGTGATAATTTACGAAGAGATTGACCTCCAGGACGTGAAAATCACTCGAAATACTGTGAAGCTCAAGTAGCGATGCCTCCCCTGTGCTGGTTGGAGAAGGACTGGCGAGGGACGTCATGTAGAGGATGGCAAACGATTGGCTGGCGGGATCGCTGGCTCGCCGCTCTGGCTTCTGATTGGCTGAAAATGGTGTCATGGCAGTGCACGACTCCAAAACGATCGAGAGAGATGAAATATAAAGATGTGAACTCCACTGTGTCATCATTCTCAATAAACAAAAGTTACCGTAAAGGGATGCTGAAGATGGATTCTGATGACGGTGAATGGTGAGCTAATCATACCGACATGCTTTATACTTACTCTCTCTCAAACGTTTCGGTGTCGTCGTCTGCTCTTAGTAAAGATCTGGGAGTAAATATGAATCCTTCTTTATGACACCACTCACTACCACTGCAGATGTAATCAAAATCAACAATTCAAACAATGTCAATGAGTTTGATATAATCTTTAATAAATATTTACATGATATGAGACCATCACGCCTGCCTACCTGCAGCACCAGGGTGGGTGAGGCGTTCCTGGGCGGCTGTGGGCGTGGCGGCAGTGAGGAATACACATTCACGCGTGTGTAGACTAATGTATAAACACAAGTAAGGAAATGAAATTCTAATAAACGTTTTCAAGGGAGACTATGCAAAATAATGAAAGAAAACAAGAAATGTACATTATCTCTCAATAACCAGGACACATTTGAGAATTGACTGGAAGAAAAACATAAGAATACCTTGAGGAAAGATAGACGGAGAGACAGACATCAGAGAATACACAACTTCCTGTATCTTTGTCAGCAGAGGAATTATGGACAGACCACAACTTTGTTTTATTGAAAGAACACAACACGCGGAAGGCAGAGTATATTGTTACTGGCTACATCTATACCAATATATACGACAGAGAAGTTAGACGGTAACCAGATGAAACCGTTTTACCTGCCAAAAGCAAGAAATTTACGAACAATTTTATAATGAAGGAAAGGTCAAGCAAATCATTATAAACACATAGTTTCGCCATCTTGAGATAATGAGATTAGAAAATAACCAGCGAAAACAATGAACGAGTATTTACTGACAGCCGAACAAAATGCAGGAATGTAACTATATGTGCAAAATAAGTAATAAATTAATTATACCTACAGACGATCTAAGCATAAGAGTAAGCTTGCGTGGCGCCAATACAGAGGCCATCCCACTGAGCATCACCCGATTTGGTATTACTGAGCAGCACACTAATACTGGTAAGCTAATACTGCACCTATACTGAACCTGTCACACTAAGGCCAAGATCCGTAAATTTGTTGAAGGATCCCATAAAGGAAAATGATAAGATGAAATAGTGTAGTTATACCTCACTTAGAAAACGAAGGAGATATTAAGTTTTCTAGCGGTGACTGAAGGAAAAGTAGAGTGCAAGTGAGTTTTATCCAATGTGACCTTAGCAAGCAAATCACTGTCGGAACACTGAATATGAGAGCAAAAAAAGAACTTAACGCTAAGGGAAATTTGAAACCAAACTTGTAAAAAAACATCTGCAATCATATTGCTGAGAAAACTAAAGAACATGATAAAAGAAATAAAGATAAAATTGATAAAAAACATTCGATATTAAAAGGCTACCATGAAATAAATTTTGACACTAAACTAATACACTAGCTTATGCAATCAAACTAGTCAAATAAAAAACTAAAGAAAAATAATAAAGGAAACAAAAATAGCATTCTTATCAAAGCAAGGCACCATAAGAACGAACCATCAACACAACACACAGTACAATAGAAAAATAAATGTCAATATATGCATAAGAACACACGACTCTACGAAAAAAGTACAAATTCTGCACCATTAACTACCTAATTAGACACACGTGGTTAGGCAGGCGAGGTAATTAGATGAGATAGCAAGTACCACACCTTTCTAACCACCTCGTTCCCTCTGCCTTGTTACTTAGCCGTGATTGGGAAGGCACTCAGGATACCCACGTGAGATGAAGATATAATTATCAGTGTATCAGTTTCTAATATAAATGCACAATATTCATACACTCTTTAATATGTACATTGTAAGGCAGATAGACAGACAGAGACAGACAGACAAACACACTCACACACTTTCTCTCTCTCTCGGTACTAGAATATCTCCTTGCGGAATTCAAAGCCATATTCATCACACTTATATCTCAGGGTTCGTCCAAGAGCAGGTGGGCCGCAGTAGAACACAGTGATCTTGCCCTTCTGCTGCTTGGTGAGTTGCATAAATACCTGTAGTGGGAGAGACAGAGAGAGAAAAAGAACGAGGTAAGGGTGAGGTCCGTATTCAGAAACGCTTTACTCTAACCATCATTATTTTTCAAAGCCAAAGCGATGATTAGTCGGGTTTTCAAGAGTGTTCTTCCAGTTAATAATGTAGAAATTTTGTCACTGTCTCTAACACGGTAAAAATACCTTAAAGAAAACATGTGTATATTCAAATAAACTTGAACTAGGGGATTTTGAAAGATGTGTAATGATGATGACACATGTAACGTACCTTGTCCCAGTTTGGTCTGCCAGCGTTAGTCCTTGTCTTGAGGCCCGTGATGAGGTCCCGTTTCTCCTGTAAGGGAAGACACGAAATTTAGGTCCTTATTCAAACACCCTTTTCTCTCTCTCACCAAGACTATTTTCAATGCCACAGAAATGATAAGCGGGGTTTTGCAAGAGTGTTTCTCCAGTTAATATATCAAATGTTTCCTCTCCCTCCTTCACTCCCACCTTCTCATGTAGCAGGTCAAGGGCAAGCTGCAGCCCCACAGCCTTCATGTCAGTCTTCTGCAGGGCCGAGGTGATGTACATGTGCATATCGAGGAACCTTTCCAGCACCCCGCCCTGCTCCGCCTGCTCGATCTCCAGCTGGGACAACAAATTCACGAACCACTCAAAGGAACGCTGGTCACGGTTGATCCAGAAGAAGTCAACCTGAGGGAGGAGGAAGAGGAGGAGGAAGAGACGGTGGTGAGTTTCCTGAAGGTGAAGGAGTACTATATCTATGGAAGGTTTATGGATTGATGGATATATAAGATGATAAGGCATGGAAAAAGGCCCCTTGAGCTTCCAGTCGTTAAGTAAAAGGTCATAAACATTACCCAGATTCTCTCTCTCTCTCTCTCTCTCTCTCTCTCTCTCTCTCTCTCTCTCTCTCTCTCTCTCTCTCTCTCTCTCTCTCTGTCACACACACACACACACACCTTGCGCAGGTTCATGACGGACTGTGGCAGGTCGCTGGTCCAGGTGTGGGTACAGCGCGGGCAGGTGTGTCGGACCTTCCAGTACTTGTGCATGATGGACTGCAGGATGGAGGCGAAGGGCGTCACTCCTATACCCGTGGCGATAAGGACGGCGTGTTGGGCGCGGAAGATGTGGCTAGAGGGCGCTCCGAAGGGTCCGTCCATGTACACCTGTAGAGGAAATGAGTCTTACCTGATGGAACTCAAAATTTTATCAGTCCTTTTGTTTCCTGACGTGTGAAGGAGACAGGTCAAGGAAAACGGGAAAAAGAAGCACTAGAACCACAACAAATATCTTTAAAAAGCCGTATAACTTCAACAAAATGATTTTCAAAGGCCATAAAATTGATTAACCAGGTTGTCTAGAGTATGTCTTCAATTAATACTATAAAATTCATGTTAATTTGTCACTAGAACCGTGAAACACCCTGAAAAACACTGAAACTTGAACTAGAACCTTTTGGAAGTGATGGAGGAGAGGTGCGGCGTGGAACCGCTTCAAAATACAATCTGCATTCTTAAACGCTTTGCTCTCTCACCATCACTTTTTTTTAAAGGCTCTAGTTGACAATACCCGTGTTTTTAAGAGTATTTTTATGGTTCTGATGATAGATTAACAAGATGTATAGTTTATTAATAAGAAAAACTGTCTTGAAAATCCATTCCGTCATCTCTGTGGCCTTGGAAAACTCGTGGTGAGAGAGCAAAGTGTTTCTGAGTCCGGATGTGTCACAGTGCCTGAAGTAACCAAGGTATATAACTCTGATGTACTTTTACTGCTAACAAGACTATAACGCCCACCACTCACCACCAAGGGCTTCCCCACCACACATCCACCCTCCGCTATGGCCTCCTCCAGACGGCTTAGCTTCCTCATCTTCCTCTCCTCCTGCCTTGACCTTCTCCTTTCCTCCTGCCGCGATCTCCTTCTCTCCTCCTGGGATTTTCGGTGCATACGTCCCTCTTCCACCACAGCCAGGTCTAGGGGAGAGGCTGAGGGAGTGGAAGGTGAGAGGGATAAAGTAGTGTGAAGAATGATATAGGCTTGTGTAATAAAGGGAAAATAAAAAGTAACAAGAAAATGAAAAAAAACAACAAAAACAATAATAGTAACAAAATAAATCAAAGAACAGATAAAAAAAATGTGGTAAAAATAATAAAAAAAAGAGTTAAAAAAGAAAAGTGAAAAACAACAAACCATAAAAAAAACAAAACAAAACAAAACAAAAATAGGAAACAAAAGAGCGAATCTCTAACCTTGACTCTTGACCTCCGGCATTGAGTCCTCCTTGATGGTGAGCCTCAGGTCCTTCCCCACCTCCACATGCTGCACCGCCTCCTCCTCCTCCTCCTCTCGCTCCTCGCTGTCCGCCCCGTTATCATCCCCGGAGTCAGATTCAGAGGGAAGGTCCAGAGTGATGACCCGTGGCTTCCTTCGCATGTACCTGAAGGAGGCGGTGAAGGTTGTACACTACTACTACTACTACTACTACTACTATTTAATCTATTTTCTTCTTTTCCTCTTTCTTGTTTCTCTAAGTTCATGTTGTAATCCTTCCCTTCTTTATCGCTTCTTTGTTCTTTAATCCCGTTTTGATTATATTATCCTTTGCCTTCATCTTCATCTTCATCGTTTTATTCTCCTCTTGCCGTTTAATAACACTCTTTCCTTTGTGTCCTTTACTCTCCTCTTTTAATCCCACGTTAATAATCACAGTTTTCAGATTTCCTCCCTTTTTCTTCCCTCCTCCGCGTCCTCCTCATTATAATCTTCCTTCCCAGTACTAGTAACGTATTTATTTTATCCCCTTTGTCCTCTCCCTTTCTACTGCTTCTGTGAAAACACCATTACTCACTTAAAGCTGGTGGCCTGACTGTTCCTTGACCGCAGATAGAGGGCGTTGCTTCCCAGGCTCTGTCGCTGCGCCTCGTCCACCGCCCCGGCTTCTGATGACGACCTGGATGCCTCGCGATGCCTGACGAAGGACAAGGAAGGTGGAGGGTTAAGGAGGTGAAACAGGAAACAGGGTAAATCTCTCTCTCCCTCTCTCTCTCTTTCACTGCTCTCCCCGTCTCTCTTTTTACTTACTCTGCATCGTCCTCCTTCTTGGATATAATAGCGTCCCCATCAGAGCTGCTTTTGTTCACCCGTCTCTTCCTTCGGGTGGCCGCTACAGGGGCGTCTGTCGCTCCCTCTCCCTCAGACGACTTGCCACTGCTCATGTCATGCTCGTAACTCTGGTTCGCCACGCCGTTTTCCCCTCCAACGCCACCTTCGGGAGGAATGAAGTGGTGAGTCTCCAGGGAAAAAGTATGGAAGGCAGGAGTTATCTATCTATTTTTTTATGTAAGAAAAAGCGATGAAAAATAAAAAAAGGGCCACTAATTTGACAGTTCCCTTAAAGTTCAAAAGAGTTAGTCAGATGGTTTGAAGAGGAAATATTAGGGAGTTCATATCATGCTTCTGAGTCAAATGAGAAGTAAAATGAGCCATAAACTAGGATACAGTACGAGAGAAAGTAATAAATGCACAAAAATATACGAAAAAAAACTTGATACTCTGCCACTAAACACGGACAGGGAGAGATTGACTGAGGTGGGTGAACACAACGAGGTAAGCACTGAAGAACACTTACGGGCGTGATTGGTGTCCGTGGCTGTGACCTGAGCGTTGGGGTTGGTGGGGGCGGAGAGGAAGCATCCGCTGCGACCATCACCAATCACCCTGCAGAGGAGATGAACACCTTTTGAATGAGTGACCGATCTTTGTTACCTTATCAAGTACAATATGCACTTTCAATCCCCCTTCAGTACTACTGATACACTTTTCTACCGCAAGTTTTGGGTATGATGAGACGAGTTTATTGACATTATGAAGATTTTATGGTGTTCAGAGGATTAATGGCCGGTGTTTGTACTGTTTTAATCACCATATGAGTTCCTGAAGCTGTATAAAACTGTCAAATAATAAGGAGAATAAATATGGAAATGCGTCCCAGTGATGAAGGGGTTTAAGATTACGAATCAGTAATTTCTTCTCTCATCTTTTTATATATTTCCTATGAAGGAGGCGAAAACTGGCAAGGAGAAACAAAAACGAATTGAATAAAAAGGCCAAATGAGCAAAAAGAACCATTACTACTCACAAAAAAATAAAGAAAAGTAACGTAATTGGTAAAATAAACGAGTGGTCAATTTAAACCGAAACAGACAAAATAAACACCCCCAAATTAGTCTCAGGAACATTGAAAAGCAAGGGGAGAGGACGTCAACTTACGTGGCCACAGCTTTGGTGCCGTCAGGAAGGGTGAGGGCGGCGGGAAGGGGTCTGTTGGGGACGCTCTCAATCGCACACCGCTGCTGCTCCCTCTCGAAGTAGTCATAGAGGCGCCGAGTCCACTGCCCCACCGCCCGGATGTGGAGCCATAGCACGTCTGAGAGAGAGAGAGAGAGAGAGAGAGAGAGAGAGAGAGAGAGAGAGAGAGAGAGAGAGAGAGAGAGAGAGAATTTATATACAGAAATGATAATGAAACACACAAATGAACAAACATAATCAAATACAATACACAATGTTCTCTAAACTACTACATGAAAAAAGAAAAGAACATTAGATGATTGAAAAAAAGGACGAAAAGACCGCAAAACACTTAAATTACATTCCACAAAGACTAAAAATAGAAAAAGACACTAGAAAAAACATAAAAAAAGCAAATAAACAAAACAAAAAAATAAAAAAAGGGATAGATAGATCACAGCAATAGGATAAAAGATAAGACTGATCAAAGAAAACGGACACCTTCCATGGGGGACTAACCTCCTTGCTCTGGCGCGGAGGAGATGGTGAAAGGATGCCACTCGTAGTTGGCAATAACGGGAATGTTGATGAAGACGTAGTCACCGGGATGGAAGTGGAACTGAGGGGGTCTTTTTATCACCAGATGAATCACCTTGGATGGCAGCAACACCCCGGAGCTGGAGGAGGAGGAGGAGGAGGAGGAGGAGGAGGAGGAGGAGGTTTTGTTATTGATGCTGTCTTGTTTTTATCTATTTTTCTATATGTTATGTGCAATTGAGACTCATTAAGAAGAAAATATGATTAAATAAAGGAGACAAGACTACTACTACTACTACTACCACTACACAAATAAAACAAAAAATGGAAACAAACAAATAGGAAAAAAACGCCAAAACAATAACAACAACAACCGCACAAACACAACAAAACAACACACAAAAAACAACAAAAACAGCAAAAACTTAAAAAAAAACACGAGAAAAAAGAAAAAACTAAAAAAAAAAAAGAAAAGAAAACAGAAGAGGAACACCCGGCCAGCCACAGCTCACCTGATGTACGTCTTGCCGCTGCCCATCCTCATCCTAACACTGCGGTGGATTCTCTCAATGAGGAACACCACGCCAGGAATCACGAACCACTTCCAGAAATGCGGCCCGTGAAGGATGCAAAGGGTCCAGAAGGCGATGTACAGCAGGTGGGTCCAGTAGAACACCTGCAGGAGGGATGAGGAGTGGGTTGGGTCAGATCAGATTAAGTTAGATTAGGTTAGGTTAGGTTAGGTTAATTTTTTTGTATATAAGAAGGGAGTCTGGCTAATGGTAAAATAATAGATGATAATAAAAGGCCCACTAAGGGTATCAATTTCCCCATTAAAAGGTTTTAGAAGAATGAGGGTTTCTCCTTTTTTTTTCCTCTTTTCAATTGTTTTTAAAATTTAGAAGAAGGGTGTATGTATAGTAAAGTGTATGTAGTTTTGTGTGAGGGAAGAGAGTGGTCTTTAGAGGGCAGGTTGTGGCACCCCCATTGTGTTATAAGATGCAGAGGGTGAGGTTTGAGGTCACAGCTGGTGAGGAAAGGGGAGGAGGTTACAGGTGAGAGATGAAGACAGGTGAGGTGTGAGGTGAGGTGTGAGGATACAGTGCAAGATTAAAGTAAAGGTAAATGTGAGTAAAAAGCTGAAGTTTAGACGAAGTAAAATGACACACACAAACACAAACAAACCTCAAAGTAACCGGATTTCCTGACGAAGGGGAGGGAGCACACCACCATCACCGTCAGGATCACCATGAGGGCCACACCGGTGGGGTTAGCAATGCCCGGCACTAAACCGAAGTGGCCAGGAAGCATGGTGAGGATCCATTCAGTGTAGGTCCACCCTTTCTCGTTCACCTGGCCCGGCTGTGTGGCGGGGACGATGTTCACAGCTACGAGATAGATAGATAGATAGATAGATAGATAGATAGATAGATGGATAGATAGATAGATAAATAGATGGATGGATAGATAGATAGATAGATAGATGGATAGATAGAGAGACAGAGAGAGAAAAAAATCATTAATGTATACAAAGCAGCACTAGAGCCAATGTAAGGAGCATCTTTAAACATGTAAACCTAACCTTGTACATATCATTATCCTAGAGTAACTTCCGTCATGTAGTGCATCCTCTCCCTCATTATCTAGCAGTGTTCTTACATAAACTAACCTAACCTCATCATTATCTACAGTTTTCCTCACGTATACCATCTTCACTAACTCCCGTGTAATGAATCCTCCTCATTATCTACCTTTGTATTTCTTTGCATTGTTGTTACGTACCAAAGTTGATGAGGTGAGCAACGGTGTGAACGACGGAGTAGATAAAGATGAGGATGCCGCAGAGCTTGTGTAGGTACAGGTGCTGGTCCAGGGGCAGGAAGGAAGCGCCGCCCATGGACCGCAGGTACGTAATGCACTGACGTAGCACCAACACACACACGAACATGCAGTTGAAGTTAAGACACTGACCTGCGGGAGGGGAAAGTTAGGTTAGGAGTGTGTGAGTTGGTTGGTGTTGTTGTTGGTGGTGGTAGAAGGAATAATAGTGCTAGTAGTAGTGGTAATAGGAGGAGGAGGAGGAGGAGGAGGAGGAGGAGGAGGAGGAGGAGGAGGAGGAGGAGGAGGAGGAGGAGGAGGAGGAGGAGGAGAAGTTACTGTAAATGCACGTCCATCTACTTTGTTCACACACACACACACACACACACACACACACCCACGCACTCACCACAAGCCCTGGCCGCTATGGTGAGCCCGTTACTGCCGAGGTTATAGTGTTCCATGCCGCGGGAGATGAAGAGGCCGAGGTTGATGGCGATGTAGGCAAGAAGGAAGGACAAGTAGACATAGTTGTTCTTGAGGTAAGGCAGGCTCATCTGGTAAGGAATGAGTTTCGTCACCTTCTTCCACAGTGTGTCCTCCTCCTTCCTCAGGTTAGGGGGAACCAGCCACCGGTCAATGCTGTGTGGAGAGATAGGGATTATTCACGTAAGAAAAGGGGAGGAGGAGGAAGGCGAGAACGAAGAGGAGAACGTCAGATAAAGAAAATCAGATATGAAAACGAGACACACAAAAACTAAACAAAATAAAAACAAAACTACAAGAAAAGAAAGAAGAGGAAAAAGAATAACAAAACGAGAAAGGAGGAGGAGGAGGAAGAGGAAGAAGGCGAGAAAGAAGAGGGGAAGCTCGGATAAAGAAGAAAAATCAGATACGAAAACGACACACACAAAAACAAAAACAAAACAAAACAAAATCGAAAGGAAGAGGAACAAGAACAACAAAACGACAACTAACCTAATGGAAAGATTCTCAATAAGACCATCGTGTTTCTCCAGCTGCGCCTTCAGGGACTCGTAGGTGATGGCGCCCGTGTTCTGAGTGTCCGCGTCCTCAAACATGGCCAGGGTGAGGTCCTGAATCTGCTCGTCGCTAAACCGCATCCCATTTTCTTCCATGCACGCCTTCATCACCTTCTGCAGCTCACTTTGTTGTATGAGTCCATCGCCTGCGGGAGGAGGAGGAGGAGGAGGAGGAGACGAAAAGGAGGAGGAAAGGAAAGGGAAGGGAAGCGATGGGAAGAGAGGAAAGGAAGAAAGGGAAGGAAAAGTAAGAGAAGGGAAGGAAAGGAAGTAAGGATGGGAAAGAAAGTAGTGATAAGAGGAGGAGGGGAAGGAGGAGGAGAAGGAGGAAGAACGAAAAAAGATAAGAAAAAAGCAAAATGAGGAGGAGGGAGAGAAAGAAAAAAAAGAAAAAAAGGAGGAAGATGAGGAGGCAAAGAGCGAAGAGAATGTGTAGTAGAGTACAAAAGATTGAAGGTGAGAGGTAAGAAAAAATAAGCATTTTTAGAATTTTCAAGACGAACCATTAAAAAAAAAAAAACCGCCAAAAAAAAGAGAAGGAAAAAAGGGGAAAGCAATTTATTCTCCTAGCAACTTGATGGAGGGGGTAACAGGTGTGATGACTGCAAAGGTAACCAGGCGTGTGGGTACGATTAATATTCCTCAGGGGGGGAAGAAAATAAGTAAATGCTCAGGTGAATCAGACTAATTAAAAAAAATGGAGAGTTATCAAAGGAAATTTCTTGGTAAAGGGGGAAAGAGTGAGGTGAGAAAACAAGACTTTGATTAAGATTATGATTAAATCCCCCCCTGTCCCCCCCTCTCTCTCTCTCTCTCTCTCTCTCTCTCTCTCTCTCTCTCTCTTACCATCGAGGTCGTAGACGCGGAAGAGGAATTTGATCTTATCGTTTGGGGACTTTCCGGCGAACTGGTGCATGGCGTCCAGGAACTCAGACAGGGAGACGGTGCCACTGTTGTCCCTGTCAAAGATTTGGAACACCCTCTCGGCGAAGAACGACTGCAAAGAAAACGGGCGTCACTTCGAAGTCCGTAATTCGAGGCTCATATTCTCAAACACTTCTGCGTTTCACATCACCTCCACTATTTCAAAAGGCTTTGTTTAAACTTACACGTGTTCTTTAAGGTGTTTTTAAAGGTTGTAGAGGCAAAGTGAAAAGATAAATGAATTACAAACAGGGGAAACGTTCTTGAAAAATCTCGCTTATCATCTCTGTGGTCTTGGAAGATAGTCGTGGTGGGAAAGCAAAGGGTTTCTGAATAAAGACTCAAGAAACGCTTTGTTCTCTCTCACCACGACTGTCTTCAAAGGCCACAGAGATTCTCAGAGGGTTTCTACAAAGTGTTTCTGCTGATGATATTGTAGGAATGCTGTTAATCTGTCACTGTTACCGTACCAATTACATTAAAATAACGTTTAGCTTTAACTAGAGACTTTTGAAATAGTGCAGTCAGGATGGGGAGGACATACAGAGCAGTGAGGTGACAGAACATAGAAAAAACAAGAAAAAAACAGCTTAAAAAAACGTGTACCATTAATGAGAGCCTTCTGAAATAGTTAAATAGTTAAAAGATACCCATTTAACATACAGAAACATGAAAACTCACAAACAATTATTTTCATTGGGGAGGGGGGGGGGGTAATAAAGTGAAAGGGTTAAAATAGCAATGCCTCGCCCTTACTCACATTTCTCGAGTGGACAATCTTCTTGAAGTCATCGAAGGAGAGTTCCTGCTTGTGTCCCAGCGCCTGCCGGAACATCTGCTCCAGCCATTCCAGGTTCTCCCTCGTGAAGCCTGTGCGTGGGCTGTCGTGGTGGGGGAACGAGAGGCGGTAAGTGACGGAAAGAGGGGGATGAGAATGAGGAACAGGAAAATAAAGAGGATGAAGAGAAGGAGGATGGAAGATGAGGAGGAGGAGGAGGACGAGGGAAAAGAGATAAAATTTTGAGCTATGGTATGATTAAGTTAATTTTAACAAAGGATATAGGAAATAGAGGAGATTAAAACAGGTAACTGAAATAT
>CM035202.1:4398084-4409506 GCA_020233015.1 Callinectes sapidus | reverse complement strand
GAGAGAGAGAGAGAGAGGAGAGAATTTTAATCCCTACAAGAGTTTCTGAAGCTGTAAAAATTCGACAAATAATAAGCTGAATAAATAGGAAAATGCATCCCAGTACTGAAGGGTTTTGAAAGCCAAATTGATAATTATCGAGCAATATTACGACCCTTATCATCAAATTCACTAAAGGGCATAATTAGCATAATAATTAGAATACCTCAACATCCCCCTAAGCACACCCAAAACTCATTAGAAATATCCAAAATACACACACACACACACACACACACACACACACACACACACACACACACACACACACACACACACACACACACACAGAGATTATGACAATAGAAACATCAAGAGACAGAATTTGCGTAGGAAAGTAGGGGAGTAGGAGGAGTAGGAGGAGGGGGAGGAGGAGGCCTGACTCGTTTTGATGTATTCTCTCATCAATCATTGTCTCTTTAGCGTCTCCGTGTGTGTTTAGCGCCAGAGACTCAGACCAAACTTGTCTCTGTCTCTCAATGTCGCTTTTTTTTACTTGTATCAGAAAGGAAATCAACCTAGAATATAATTATAACAGACTAGGTCGTGTGTGTGTGTAGGTGTGATTGAGTGTATGCTAGGGCGATTAGGTTCAAGGACGTGCAGAATCAAAGGAGGAGTAGTTACATTTGTTCCTATTCAAACCGCAGGGCTTAGGAGGAGGAGGAGGAGGAGGAGGAGGAGGAGGAGGAGGATCAGCAAGGTCTAGCGGGGCACACGAACGCCCTGTGGTGGGTTGGGTTCGCGTGCGTCGTGTGAGTGAGTTTGTGTTTGATGTCTGTCGTGTTTTAATGGAAAGGCAGAGAAAGGCTGTGGCGGGAAGAGGAATGTGCGAGCTACTCCTGTGCTGATTAGAGTTTCTGAGGTTAAACTCAGTATAAAACTACAGGTCTGGCCAACGCATTAATGACACGATCACGGAACAAATAGATGGAGGAAGGAAAAATTCATGGAACAATACACTATAAAAATGTGAAGTTATTCCTACATGATAGTATCCCTGGTGATGATTCAGTGTTTTAAGCCAAGGTCAAGTGAGGAGAGTTATGAGTTGTAGCTGGACATACTCATTGCTGAATAGTCTTATGTTTGTGTCTTCCTCGCTTAAAGTAATATATCTTCATGAATTAGCAGTAAAATGACAGATTTCTTTTTATGCGTTCTTAGCCTAATTAAATGACACGAATTATTTCCTACACGGCAGCATTGTCACACTGGCGTCACGTTAATACATTGGAGACTCAAGCACACCTTCATACATTACTGATAAACACCCACCTCCCTTTTACTTCTCGGAGTAATTAAGGGACGTACAAACTATTAAGCAACTATTAACAGCAGCGGCTCCTCAACAGTGCATTAGACCAGCGGGTGTCACCATGCATCACGGCGCGCTATCATTACCACCACGCGCCAAACAAAACGTTGTCTCCTCCATCCACTGTGCGTAATTATTGTGAAGTGCGCAGCGGTGGATGGCTCTCCCTCGTGTGTCCGGGGCCGCGACGTCTTCCCGCCTCTCGTCTTGCAGTTGGGGGGAGCTTTAAGTCGTCCTGAAGACATTAGAAATCGAGCGGAAACCTTGAATCGACCCTGAGCAGGACACGGCGGTGGGAGGTATTCTGGCGGGCTTTGCTTTATCCCTGCGTGAGTGGTTGGCCGCAGCGACGGTAATGCGCCACCACGGAGGAGATATCGGCCAGATGTATCGCCCAGGCCACCAGCGCTCGCGATCAATAGTTAGGAAGTGCATTATCCACTGCCATAAACTGAGTCCACTTCACGCCTCGCAGCAGAGTGGTGGTGGCCTGGCGGCGCCAGCTCACAAGATCCCCACACCCGTGTGCCGAGCGGGGTACATACTCTATCTCACAGAGTACTGCTATCAAATGTGTTCCTTGGCTACCGAGAGACAGTGAATGAAATTTACTTTGCCTTCTCATCTTTTACATGCTACTAACTTGTTATACTGACTCTATTACTTTCATTACTGCTGATGGTGCGTTGTTCCTGCCGCTGCGTATGCTTCTAGGAGTACTGCTGCTGCTGCTGCTGCTACTACTACTATTACAATTACTATTACTGTCACAGCCACTACCATCACTATAAGTTTTCAGTTTAACAATGTAGGTTTTTAATTAAAAAAGAATCCAAAACAGCATGTTGAGGAAAAGAAGGAAAAAGAAAAAAACTTTTCTCCCTTGTCATCCACCCACCTGCCCCCCACTGCCCCCCACTGCCCCCACCCACACACACACCAAGACCAGCACAAAGGCGAATCCATTTTCTTTTTAAGGGCGAGTGACAAATGTTGGCGATAAGTACTTAGGAAAAAAAAACATGAAAAAAAAAAGGTTTGTGTTGTCATGGATAGGACGTTAGGAGGCGCGGCGGCTCCTCCACACTGGCGGCGCAAATAATGAAAATAAGAATAAGAAAGAAAAGAAAAAGAGGGAAAGGATGCGCAGGCGTTCAATAGAATGAGCGACTTCTTCACTGGTCCGTATTCAGAAACGCTTTGCTTTTTCGCCACGACAATTCTCAAGATTGCTTCTATTTTAATGTAAAATAAATCTTATAATCTATCCCTAAAACCACAATAAAAACTTGAAAACCCTTATTATTTTGGAGAATAGAGATGGATACAGAGATGAATGGCTGTTCTCAAGACTTTCTGTTGGTACTGTGGCCGGAAGAGTTTCAGAATGGTCCATTGCCTCGCACACGTGAGGAATGCGAGGGCAATATAACATGACGCGGTGCCGACACTGGCCTGCGAAATGGCTTTGACACACGCCACTCTGTTAAACAAGTCAATTCACTCGGATCTCCAATAAAATGGATAAAAGAATGTATGGCAACAGAGAGAGAGAGAGAGAGAGAGAGAGAGAGAGAGAGAGAGAGAGAGAGAGAGAGAGAGAGAGAGAGAGAGAGAGAGAGAGAGACGTCTTTCAAATGTCCATCTGTTGAAATTGGCGTGATTTTTGGTGGCTTTATAGCTTCGCGTATCGTCTCATTACGAAATTGAACAAGTTTATTGCATTTACTTATCACTTACACTGTCTACATGGTCACTCCTTGTCAATTATCTTTCTAAAACTCTCCTTTGTTTAAAATTTGGTTTGGTTTGGAGTAAATCTGTGAGAGCGGCCCACACATGACCCGCCCCGCACAGGATAGTGTTACATCACACGCACACACACGTAACCAACACTCACTCAAATGACGCACGTGCACAGCGAAGCCACAACACTTCCGCCAGTTCACTCAATCAGCGACACGGAAGTAAATATTAATCTGGTGAATTTTTTTGATCAGGTACTTTCATTTGCGGCGTAAAATTGAGGTGACTGATGAAAAATAAACAGAACTAATAACAGAAGTAGTATTTTGATTTCCAGAGAGAGAGAGAGAGAGAGAGAGAGAGAGAGAGAGAGAGAGCGTCACTCCTTAACTTGTATCTCGCCTAGGAAAGTCTCGTAATTCACACGTGATTACCAACTTAGCCCATCTGGATCTTAATAAATCTGGGAACTAGTAAGAGAACATAGGAGAGAGAGAGAGAGAGAGAGAGAGAGAGAGAGAGAGAGAGAGAGAGAGAGAGAGAGAGAGAGAGAGAGAGAGAGAATATTACAGCGTAAAAATATTCGCGACAGGATAAACATTCGAATAAAAAGTAAGAAAAGAAGTTACGCTGCAAACAAGATCAAAGTTAGACACACACCCACACGCACCCACACACGCACACGCACACGCACACGCACAACCCCCCGCCCCCCACACACACACAACTAACCCTTTGAGACACCAGCCATTTTTCCCAGTGTTCACCGAGGATATGTGAACGTTCTTTTTCCTCTCTTTACGTCCCATTACATTCGGTCTGCTGTCCTCGCTAAACAGCTAAGGTTAGCGGACCGTGATGGAGACCCACTCTCGGATGCGCTACAAATATCCCTCCCCCCACCACCCCCCACCTCCCTCCACCCCGACTCTTCCTTTTGTGTTGATTCTTTCGGCCACAAAAGCGACGAGACAGAGGTTGTATTTCACGCAGAGGGGACAAAACACCTTTCCTTGTTTCCCTCGTACAATGTGTATGCATCTCCACTCAGTATACGGGGCAGGTGTTTAACTTAAGGGCAAGGAAGAGAAAGGTGGACACAAAAAAGAGGAGTTTAAGAAGATTATGTGGGGTTTTTAAAAATGTCCGTTTCTTTTTCGTTTTTTTTTACTTTCTGAAGTGTGTGTTTCCGATGCCACAAAAATGATCAGGTTTTGAAAAAGGTGTTGAAGTGTTTTGAAGTTAATAGGATTTTGGAGCTTAAAGATATAAAGGATTAGATTAAAGTTTCAATAAGATATGGAGAAAAAAATATGGCTGTGTGTGTGTGTGTGTGTGTGTGTGTGTGTGTGTGTGTGTGTGTGTGTGCACCGTTCATCTTGGGTAACATTTCTATTTGCTCCCATTTCGAGGCCCGTCATGAGAGTTGAATGTTCAAATCAAAACCAGAGAAACGGAGAGTCAACAGCAGAAAAACGTGACGAAGTGAGTAGCAATGCACGTGAGAAGAAATAGTAAGTTAAATCAGTGTCTTTCTCTCTACATTATCTCTCATATCCTCGCGTCTCTATTGCTGCAAGTTAGTAATGGAGGGAATGTTTATATGTTTTTTATTTGGTGTTTCTATACTATGTTACGTTGGTTCCAGCTTTTTGAATCCAAGGAAAGAGTTAGGGGACACACGTGGCTTTACTGCAGTCTTCAAAAAACCTCACAAAACTTACCTTATTTATTATACGTGATTCTTTATGCATGAAGGGTAGAAGGATCGTAATCTAAGTTCAAATTCAAGGAAGTAAAATGGGAACTTGTATATAATGACGTCTTTTTGTACACATGAAAACCGCACGAACGTAATACCAACTTTTATTTACTCTTATACAATATGTGCAATTCTGACTCGAAATTATACCCGGAGCTCGTATTTGATTCAAGAAAGAAGAAGGAAGAAAAATACATATGAATATTAGGAAACACGGGAATATTACTACCATTACTACTACTACGACCACTATGAGAACACCCAAATACGTATAACTCAGTAAATGAACCCTGTACATACATAAATGACGACCTGAACTCTCATTATCCCAAGTCTTTGAGGGTATAAACTTTCCCAAGCCAGAGGTTGTAACTGGAGCCTAAAATAACATGGCCTCTGTGAAATACAATCTTGCTTCTCCTACAAGACAAGTTACATAAGCTTGGGGGTTTATGCAAGCTTGACGTGCTGTAAGAAGACACCTTATGTAATCTTATCTTTGCCAGGTTTCTCAAAAGACCCCATTGCGTGTGCTGCAACTTTGTGCCTTATCGCTGCGGCTCCACGTGTGGTAAGTTCATATCGTTCCCAGCGGTCAATAACGTATCTATCTATCTATTTGTATAACCACACGCGCAAACACTCACAGACTCTCATTGCGATACATGCATGATATTACAAACAAGGATGAAAAATGTAATAATAACAAATAAGAGATGAGAGCAAATATAAAGAAAGGATAACAAAAGGTCTAAGAATAACAATAGAACATGCAATATTTAACCTCATAAAAGAATTACACAGAGAAAGAAGGAAGCCAATGAAAACTCAACACAGTGAAGCAACACATATGAATAAATCACCTTAAACATTTCAATACATTATTCCATAACACAAACTCAACCCAACTAACAAAAACCTCAAAGAAATAAATTACTGTTAAAAGTCCTATACTAAAAAAACTATGAAAATAAACTATATCATCATCGAGCAATTACTAGAACACTTTCGGCAACACAAACTCAATATAACTAATAAAACACTTCAAAGGAAACCCACAAGAGTTGAAATTCCTGTAAACTTTAAACGGAAACACTATTAACATAACTATTTTTAGCACATTTCCCAACACACTGCGGAGCTCAAGACGTCAAAATATGTGAAGGCACTTCCTCCTTCCTGCAAGTTACATCTAAACCGCCTTTTAAACGCCGCCTGTCTGAAAACACCAGCACGTTATATTTTGCTTAAGTTTCCCTTTCACTTGACAACCCCGACTCCCATTTTCTGTTGCCCCCTTTTCCTGCTTCGGGTCAAACTACGGATGTGACGTAAATTTTGTCTCGCCTCTTATTTATTCGGTGCGTCTGTGTTTCTCCTTTATGAAATTCCTCTCTTCCGTATGTACCTGTAAATTGCAAGGCCAGGTGCTCGCTGATTACATGTTTTCAGGTAGATTTGTGAGTCTCTTAGTTGCCTTAATCATGGTATAATATTTAATCACACACTAATATTTTTCTCCGGCTAATTACTAAAGGAGGATAAGAAGGTCTAGATGTTTTTTTTTTTTTCCTAGTTTTCTTTTTCCTCTCTTGTTTTTTTTGCTTCCTTTAGTTTTTCTTTTCTCATTTTCTTGTTATTCTGCTTTAACCTCATTTCTCTTCGTTCTCGTTCTTTTTTGTTGCTTTTCTTTTTTTCTCTCTTTTACTCCAATCCTACTTCTTCCCTGTCTTTCTCTTCCTCTTTCTCCTCCTCCTCCTCCTCCTCCTCCTCCTCCTCCTCCTCCTCCTCCTCCTCCTCCTCCTCCTCCTCCTTCTCCTTCTCCTTTTGTCTCACTCCTTTGCATTTTTCCACATATTTACATTTTCTTGTCGTACTTCCGCATCCTCTCTCTCTCTCTCTCTCTCTCTCTCTCTCTCTCTCTCTCTCTCTCTCTCTCTCTCTCTCTCTCTCTCTCTCTCTCTCACCCGTCCCTCTTTATCCCATACATCAGGTAGCTAATTAGCCAGCTTCCAATTTCCAGTGCAGTCCGCCCCTCACCACCGCCTCCTCATAACACTAACCAGCCAATGCTCCACTATTTCCACTCGCCTCCCTCGTAAATCTCCAGCAACACAAGCAGCGCCAAAGAGCTCTTGTCGCCATTCGTCTTCTCGTCACTTTTGCAACGAGAAAATGGGAAATGTGTTAAAAATTTTAGGGGAGATGCGCGGCTGGCTGGTACTGGCGGAGGGACGCAGTGATGTTTGGTTCTTCGTTTTCTGTTCGTGTTTGTGAGAGGAACGAGAAGGATGGAAGGGTTGGGGAGGTTGGGGGGATTGGGGGAGGCTGGAGGGTTGGAGGGAGGGTGGGAAGGAAAGAAAAGACGGCTGCTGTGATGATTTACTGCGAGTTTTCATTGTTTTTTTGTTTACTTCTCTTTGCTATAATGTCCTTCAGAAATTTAGGTGGAAAGTGCTTATTTGGATTGTTTTGTTGTGTTGATAATGTTAATGTTGCTTGGTTTTGTGGTGGTGTTACTGCTAATAACACCACCACTACCACCGCCAGCAGACAATGTGTAATTAAGTAGAAGCCGACGCCCTCATCAATAAAACATGCATGTGTGAAATATTCATAAGAGAGTAATTTATTAATCCCGATAATGTGGCACGCATAGATAAACACGACATCACAGCCGCAACACGCCCACCAGATGCTGTTACTACTACTACTACTACTACTACTACTACTACTACTACTACTACTACCACCTCTACTTCTATTTTTACAACAATAACACTTCTAAACCCTACTATTGCTTTTCAAACAATCGTGTATCATTTTGTCCACATCATTATACCATTTAATCAGTCGGCTTCTATGTAATCTATAAGTCACTATTATTTTTTTATTCCTTTTAAGAGGGAGAGCAGCGTTTCGTCCTCCGCGGAATCAATATCAGAGCTCAGAGGTTTATATCATCACTTCACTTCCCTCTATCTTCTGTGACCCTTGTATCTGCTCTCGCTCGCCTTTCAACCTGTCCTGCGTTCCCTTTCCCTCGCCTTCCCCTTCGTTCTTCCCTCCCTCAGGTCTCTTAGTTCCCTCCCCCATGCCCTCAGCCCCTAGCAAGTCTGCAGTCCCATGAGCCAGCCTGCCTTGCCTCGCCTCTCACCTCCCCTTCCCACCTGTCAACATCTCAATCATGTTTAATTAGTTTCTATACTCATTATGTCTATTTGTTTCAAGGGAGGCGTGTCTGCAGCACATTCATGGACTGACACATACGGACACGGACACGCTCACACACACACACACACACACACACACACACAGACGATATTCACGCTTCCAGGGAGTGATTCTCTATGTTTCCTGCCTCAACGCTGCCAAAAAAGACGATAAAATTCCAGCGGCTGTAAAAATCAGTGGAATATGTAGAGAGAGGCAGGCGGCCGCGAAAAATTTACGCACGCGCTCACACACACGCCCACGCCCACGCCCACGCACACACACACACACACACACACACACACACACACACACACACACACACACAGACAGACACACACACGAGGGTCCGGTTTACATGTGTTAGTACAGTTTAATCTCTCGAAAAGACATAAGTGAAAATTTTCCTTTTTCTGAGAAGCCATCTTTACTTTGGCTTTAAAAGTAGAGGTTGATGTGCGAGGCTCCTCTGTGCTATCGGGAGGCACAAGGGATCGCGGAAAGGGACCAGAATACATGTGGATGGAGTTGGATCACATTTCCCAGGCTGTTATATATATGGAGAGAGAGAGAGAGAGAGAGAGAGAGAGAGAGAGAGAGAGAGAGAGAGAGAGAGAGAGAGAGAGAGAGAGAGAGAGAGATGGCTTTTGTCACTCGAGGGGCTTTTCCCATCACCAACTTTTTTCCCAGAGGTGTTTCTAGTTTCCAGCCGCTCCTGGTAACCGCACACGCACACGCACACGCACACGCACACGCACACGCCCACGCCCACGCACACACACACACACGCTGGGAAGTACAAAAATAGACTGAGAGGGAGTACACTGCAAACTGATCCCCTCTTTACCACTTGAGAGGCTTAAAGTTGCGGAAAGTTGCGAGCGTCTTTCTTTAGCGTCACTTTTTCTCGTCCTTCTCTCTCTCTCTCTCTCTCTCTCTCTCTCGGGTCGACAGGTTGTGACCATCGGCGGCAAGGTCGGCGGCTTCACTTTTTGCACTCCGTCCCCACTTAGAAAAGGGAAGAGAGTTTAAGAGGACAACGAAGGGTATCTCCGCCTTTTTTTTCTAACTATTCCTTGATTTCTTTATTTTTTTCTTCGTTATTTCTTCACCTCCAGACACCAATACCTTACTTCCGTTTTCTTCGTGACGAGAATCAATAGACATCCACGCCCGTCTATTGTTCAGAGTGTGAGGGGGCGGCCACTACAGCTGCGCGTCACTCCATCTTCCTTTGTTCATTTAGTTCCCTTAATTTCTTCCTATAGAGGCTCTTGTTGGTGGGAGGCAGTCATGAAAGTGGTGATGGTGGTGGTGGTGGTGGTGGTGGTGATATTTCTTCTTATTTTTTCCTCTCTTTTTATTTCTGTGAATGATATCTTGGGAATGTTCTTTGTCTCTCGCATATATAGTTTTATTACCAGTTTCCTTTCTTTTATTGCCTTGTTCCCTCGATGATACAATCTACCGCCAGATGTGCTCTCTCTCTCTCTCTCTCTCTCTCTCTCTCTCTCTCTCTCTCTCTCTCTCTCTCTCTCTCTCTCTCTCTCTCTCTCTCTCTCTCTCTCCTTCATCATGCTGTAAAAACTGAACCTCTTAATCGACTCGAGTAATGCCCCGCTGCCCTAACCATTACCACACTGAACGAGGGAAAAAAACCTCAAATAAATACAAGAACCCCCTTTTTTCTTGCAGGAGTGAGAGTGGTGGCGCCTCCAGCACACGCCCCGCAGACAGTCAACGCGCCCTCAGCCCTCCACCCCCCGCAGGAGCACAAACCCAGCTGGAGATCGGACAAGACAAGTAGCGGCAGCAGCGGTAATGTCAATAAGCCACGGGTTAGTTTGAGTGACAGCAGCAGCAGTCCCGTAGAACCGATTAAGCCCCTTTTGGATTTGAGTCTCGGGGATCCCAGCTGCTCCCTGACTGTGCCTCTCCACCCTGTGTTTGACGAGGCGGCGCCCCTCAACGTGTCTGCCATGACGGGGAACACTGCCTACCTCCACTGCCTCGTTCATAACCTCGGCAATAAAAGTGTGAGTGTTCATGTTGCTTTTTGTGTGTTGTGTTTCGTATGGGAATGAAATAATGATTGGTATATCGATGTAGGAAGAAAAGGGAGAGAGAGAGAGAGAGAGAGAGAGAGAGAGAGAGAGAGAGAGAGAGAGAGAGAGAGAGAGAGAGAGAGAGAGAGAGAGAGAGAGAGAGAGAGAGAGAGAGAGAAAACAATATCTCCAGGTTATTAGAAAGTGCAGTGTATTATCTTTCTCTCCTACAGGAAGTATTATTATCATGGTGTTCATTTCCGATATCATCATTCTTTTAAGGTGGGAGGTTTTTATTCTAAGCATCGCCTGGAGACAACGAAGGTGCGGGTGAGAAAACAATTAGATGAAATAATATACGTCAAAAGGTCAAGGTCTCCGTAAATAACAGGAAGAGGAGGAGGGAAGAGAAAAGTGGTGCAAGAAAAATAAAAATAAAAAGAAAATATATTCCAAGAAATAGAACACGGGGAAAGAGAAAAGAAAAAAAGTTGTCCAAGAAAAAAGGAGGATTCTAAAGCGTTAAAGATAAAATACGAATAGTGAGGATGTAATAAAAATTAAAGAAAGATGAAAAAAGGGCGTGCAAGAAAAAAAAATAGATAAAAAAGCAAGATGAGAGAGAGAGAGAGAGAGAGAGAGAGAGAGAGAGAGAGAGAGAGAGAGAGAGAGAGAGAGAGAGAGAGAGAGAGAGGTCACCACAGAGAGAGGTCGTGCACGGGAGTGCTCCGACGTTAAGGATCACTACGGCGGATGTGTTAGTAGGACTGCAGTGAGAGTTGTGTTGAAAGCAGTGTTACAGTGATACAGTGTATACGAGCAAGTATTCCACTGTAAAAGTGCCTCCATTGTGTAGAAAAACGAAGAAAATCGTGCTGCACGTGGTCGCCTCACTGTGACCTGAGAGTTGACCTGAGCAGCCACCTGCCCCAACCTACCGACCGACCCCACGCCTCCCGTCCTCGTGTTGCCAAGTCTCGTCTCCTCTCTCCCCTCGACTATCGTCTGTGGTTGTGCAGTGCCTGACGTCTCAGTACCTTACCTGCGATTCATGAACTGTGCATTGTGAAGTGAGCCTTGTGACCTGTGCTCACGCATTCACGAGTGACGAGTGATACGTTAAGCACCACAGAGAACCTATACAACCCCCCTCCCCCCGCCTTCCCGGGACCCTCAAATCCCAAGGGAAAACACCGACCTACTCTCGCCTGCCCTTCCCTCCCCCTCCCCCATGTCTGCTCCAGCACACCGCCTGATCGCCAGGAGGGACTTACCTGGCTACCACCCTCAAAGCTGGTG
>CM035202.1:4387896-4398064 GCA_020233015.1 Callinectes sapidus | reverse complement strand
GAGAGAGAGAGAGAGAGAGGGAGAGAGAGAGAGAGAGAGAGCAGTTTCCAATATATCTTCAGTCAATAAATCTTCAGTTAGGAAAGACTCTTGTCCAATTTTGCGAGGCGTTTCAGAGACACGACCGCCGCAGCCTTCAGGAAATGTGTGAAAGTGTAGATCTCAATAAAAACACTCGGGAGGAGAAGCCATTCGTTCAGGTAAGACAAGAGGAACCCACACACACACACACACACACACACACACACACACACACACACACACACACGAGGAGATGGAGATATTGACAGATGAACAGATGGAGACAAAGCGATAAATTGACAGACAAAAGAGACAGACAGGAAGACAAACACACAGTGACATAAACAAAAAACCTGAAAAAAACTACAACTAAAATAATAAAAGTAAAGAAAAAATAAAACTAACCATTAAAAATTGTCAAACTACGCCACCGACTGAGAATAGCAGAGAGAGAGAGAGAGAGAGAGAGAGAGAGAGAGAGAGAGAGAGAGAGAGAGAGAGAGAGAGAGAGAGAGAGAGAGAGAGAGAGAGAGAGAGAGAGTCTTGACACATTTCCATTAACACAAATATAAAAAAAATAGTCTAAAGATAAAATCACAAAATCACGCACTGCCAAGTTTAATATTTCTCTCTTTGGGGATTCGTGGGGCGTCTCTTCTCTCGATGGGTGACTCACTACTAATAGGGGGGAGGGCGGGTGGCGGGGTGGGGGAGAGGGGGGGGCGGCCTTCCCTCTCTCGGCCCCTGCAACTCCTGGTGGGATTAAGTGATGCATACGTACTGATTTCTGCCTTGAAAGTGGAGGGTGATGAAAGCCTCGGAAGGGGTTAATAATGGAGGAGGAGGAGGAGGAGGAGGAGGAGGAGGAGGAGGAGGAGGAGGAGCTACAACGGAAACGTGAGGAAGATTAGAACAAAGAGGGGATCAAAGAGTACAAGAAGGAAGAGATGAGAGGAGAAGTGAGGAAGGAGGAAGAGGAAGAGAACACAGGAAAGTACGAGTGAGAGGAAGAGAAGGAAGAGAAGGAAGAGAAAGATACCAAAGCAACACGGCGAAGGAGGAAGGAGGAAGAGGAGGAGTGGAAAGAGGAAAGGGATACAGGAAACAAGTAGAAGAAGGAGGGCGGAGAGAGGAAGAGACCTGAAGAGGAAGAAGACGGAAGAAGACAGGAACAGGAACAGGAAGAAAGGAAACAGGAAACGAAGATTATCAAGCCAAACGAAACCTGATGTAATATTGCAACAAAAAACTCATAAATATTCACCCATTACTACGAAAATTTAGAGTTGAAGAGAAGATCAAACGAATAGAAACACAGTACCTGCAAAATTAAGATACATAGAGAGAGGAGAATAAAATAAACACATGAGAACGATATTTACTACGACAAGGAAGACGAAAAGGAAGATTACAAGAAAGAGCAAGAAGGAGAGCACAAAAATAAACACGGAAACAAGGAAAACACGAAAACAATCAAGAGGAATATACAAAACATGAATAAATGGGATAATTAAACAGGAACAGGAGGACGGGGTAAGAGTGAGAGCATAATGTGGGCTGAAAACATGAGGAGGAATGAGGTGTATATGACCACTAGTAATCGAAGCATGAACCGAGGAAATAAATCTTCGAGCTTTGCCAAATCCCTTGCTGTAACCTGGCACATCCATAACAAAGACCTTCCTAAATCACGGAGGGGAGGATGGAAAGCCAACACATACTCACTAAAGCGGAGGTAATCCACGGGGGACGGGAACGTGAACAGCAATAAAAGGGAAAGCTGATTAGAGCAATGCAATCCAAGAAAACAAAAATGAAGGATCAAAGCAGACTGTAAAAAAAAATGCGATTAAACAAACGAGTTTTTTGGAAATATATGAAATGGGTTATTCTTTTTATTCACTAGCAAGAAAATAAATGATAAAGGATTCGTACATATTTGAAAGACAACTTTAATCAAGATTCTGAAGTAAGGAAGAAATACAGAATAAGAAAACGAGCTTTGGGAGAAAATATAGCACTGCAATGTCCTTTTTCTCTTACTACAAAGTAAATCATCGTAAACTATACAGCTTCTGAGAAATACATCATTAGATACACGGGCTACGGAGAAAATATAAACTAAAATGTCTTTTCCCTCTCATCGCTAAGTAACTTCTTAACAATAAAACATTTTGAAAAATACATCACCAGTTAGCAAGCTGCGGGGATAACTTGCCAAACTATAACAGCGTTTACCCGTTATCAAGAAAACAAGTGATGGAGGGTAAAAAAAATGTAAAAAACTACACACATAAGCTTCTGAGATAAAAAGAAATACAAAAATATATAAAAAAAAAACCTCTGTAAAGAATAAATAAATCTGAAATACTGTTTCTTCCACTTGTAACAAAATAAACAACATAGAATTCACAGATAAATGAAATAGAAAAGCGACACTCACAAGCTTCTCGGAAAATACCACAATAACAATCGGATCTTTTTATACGAGCGAGTTGAGGGAAGGATGACTGGCCGACAGCTATCTCAGTGTTACTCTAAGTGTGGGCGTTGCGAGAGAAGGGAATGACTAAATCTATCCATCTATCTATCTTTATATCTATCTACACACAGATAAAAAAGATACATACGAACTCTAACAAAAAATCTATAAATTGTGTCTGTTTAAGCGTGGATTTAAAAAGAACTAATTGGATGACGAAAGAAAAAAATACTAACAATGGAAAATAAATAATCATAGAAGCATTGTTTTTTAATATTGCGTCATAAACAGTATTTCTCGATGTGTGGGCGTAACAAAAGGATATCAACACAAAAACATCGGGGAAAAAAGCAGCGAACATATAAACATAGAAGCTTTCATGAAAATAGATAGAGAGTTTGTGAGAGCGTGGGCGGGGAGGGAAGTGATTGGTTGACGAGAGCTATGACGTAATTGAGTGGGGCACGTAAGTCAGATTGATGACGTAACTTCCTTGAGGTCTTCTGACACCAGCGACTCGAGTTGAGTTACTGCACATCCATCGCTCTCTTTCCCACCGCCTTCTGAACTACCGCGGCTCTCATATACTGGAGAGAATAGAGGAGTGAAGGACAGGGAGGGAGAGAAATGGGGGGTTAAGGGAAGGACTGGCGCTGGAACATGAAAGGAGGGAATTGGAAGAGGGAAAGGAAAGATGCTGCAAGGAATAGGAGGAACTGAAAGGAGATACAGAAGTTGGAAGAAAGAAAGTGATTGTGGAAGGAAGGGGAGGAGCTGTAAAAAGGTGGTTTAGAAATGATAGGACTACAAGAGGGAAAGGAATGGAAGGTGGAAGGTGGAAGAGCGGGGGAGGTGGAGTTGGAATGAAGGAAAAGGTGATCTGGAAAGTGGAAGAGGTTTGTTCTGGATAGAGGGATAGAGGTGACGAAATATGAGAGGTACTAGAAGGAAACGAAGAAATGGAACTAGTAATAGAAGGAGAAAGGAAGGAAGATGATGCCTGAAAGAGAGGGAGGAACAGAATATAATAAACGTAGGAAGTAGAGAGATGAAGAGGAAGAGGTGACATAGGAAGGAAGAGCAAGGGATGTGATAAGAGAGAGAGAGACCATTATCTGAAAATACACAGGCTAATGTGACGCGTTTTAAGGGATTCAGGGCTTTAAGTTCCTTGTAGTGAAGCGATTCAAGTCTGCTCTAAGATAACGGTGAGGTAAAATATGTGGGTTTTATACACCCCAGAAAACCAAACTGGTAGTGTAGAGTTTGTAGCTCCTTGCAGTAAAATAGCGCAGGCTTTGTAGTACCCTGTAGTAAAGTCAAGCTTTTGTTGTTCGCTGCAGTAAAAATGGAGCAGAGTCAGTAGCGCTCGTAGTAAAATTGGGTACTCGTGTGTTTCGAGGCTCAGGGAAGCAGTAGCCTTGCAAAACATCACACTTCTGGGCTCCCTGGCCGGGGGGGAGAGGGGAGCATTATTCACTTGGCGGCGGGACACAGAGCCGTCGTGGAGTGGGCCAGAATCCTCTCCTGCAGGTGTTAACTCCCCAACAGCTTAGGTAAATGGGAGTTGTCAGGCGAAGGTCAGGTGTCTTGGCTGCGATTCAAGCTGGTGGTGGATGGACGAGAGGATTCAAGGACGCCGAAGTGAAGGGAAGAGGACGAAGAGGACATATAAATTACCGGAAGTGCCTCTGGACTAAAAAAAATAAAAAAAGAAAGAAAAAAAGAGTGAAGATCAAGTCAAAGTGAGAGAAGGTACGAGTATGTTCGTATTCCCGGCAGGAGGAAGAGAAACGTCGCAGTTCACCTGTTCCCCTCCCTCGTTAGTCTTCCCCTTCACCTGGCGCGCTCCGGCGGGGAAAACAAACCTGGCCGGGAAAACCAGGGGGTGCGTGGAAGCTACTTCTGCTGCACCCAGCCTCGAAATCAACGATGGAAGAGGAGAGAGTCGTGGTTACTTTTAGGACACTTCGTTACTGCTAACCTTGTTCCACTTACTACTGCTACTACTACTGCTACAACTACTACATTACATTAGAACGACACAAACAACTATTATAACTCTATCTATTACAACTATAACTTGTACTTGAAGCAAAGGTTTGAGTGTAGGCTGGTCTCACTGCCGCCACCACCACCACCACCACCACCACCGCCTTCCCTACGTGGGCAATAATGTCTCTCGTGTAAACTTGGCCCAGCTCGCAACTCTCCGGGGAAGGAAGTGTCCAGGGGCGAGTCTGTTCTTATTGGGGTTTACTGGGTGAGAGTCAGGGTGGTGGTGGTGGTGGTGGTGGTGGTGGTGGTGGTGGTGGTGGTGGAGGCGCGGAGAGGCGAGGCTGGAAAGTTTTATCACACACCCTATCTTCTTTTGTCTTCCTGTCGCCTCCCTTGCCTCTGGTTGTCTTTGTTAGGGAATCTGATGGGTCTTTTGAATCTCGAGTATGTTTTTTTGTTGCTTTTGTAAGTATTGTGAAGGTTAGTGTGTTGTTTTCCTACAGTTTGTCAGATAAAACCAGATTATGTTTTTTAAGGGACGTTTTTTGGTCTTAGTTTACTCGTACTGTGTTACTGATCTGAAATGTGTTTTTTTTTTTTTTTTTATTCAATGTGAGCTTTTTACGGGAATTTATGAGTTAAAGGGGATCTCCTATCTGAAAGCCCTTCCGTTTGGGAGCCGCTACCCCAAGTGGAAGCCCTTACCCTCGGAACGTGACCAGGATTCGAACCCATGTGTTTGAAACCCCCTCGTTCTCCCAAACAGCGCGTGGTTCCACTGTGCTGAATATATCTTTTGTTAGTCTTTTTAGTCGGATACAATAAACGGTTGAATTTTTATTTTTCGCAGCGATATAAAAAGTTTGTATGGATTCTGATGGATATATTTTTTTTGTTTCCTCTATTTCTTCGTTTTCAATACCATCTTCTTTTCCTTCCTTTTCTCGCCTTCCCACTGTAGTAGGTCTTGATAACACAAACACACAAGTTAAAGGAAACAAACTTTTGCCCTCTTATTGAATCACGATAGAATAGACTACTCAGAAAGTATCTGTAAAAAACACTGTGAGGAGACAAAAAAAAAAAAAAAGGTGCCACACAAGTTTCTTTGTTCAGAATTACAAAAGGAAAAAAAAAAAAACATGGAGATATGAAAGTTGTGAAATTCCAGTCCTCCCTCGTTTTCTTATCCTCCATTAAATTTGAAACAAACAGATTTAATGTTTTGTAAAATGCTTCTCTCTCTTTCTCTTTCCACAGTCTTCACTTCCTTATGCCCGGAAAGTTTCACAACACGATTATAGTTATACACTTACATTTTCTAACCTTTATTTCTTATCTTATGACAACGCACCCATTTCTTTCCCTTTCGCCCATTTCCAGAGCGGGAGGAAAAAAAAAAGTTATTTATAGACGAACTTCAGCGCTCACTCCTTCCGCTGCCTTTCGCTCACACGTAATAACTTTGTGGTCGCCTTGTGTTCACACTTCTATATTTTTTCACCACGTGGGGAAGATGACACACGACTCAAAAGTTGCCTTATATCTGTACTTCCTTTCTCCTTCATGCTCTGGTTTTGTAAGCTGATGACGATGTTGTTGTTATTGTTGGTGAGGAGGAGGAGGAGGAGGAGGAGGAGGAGGAGGAGGAGGAGGAGGAGGAGGAGGAGGAGGAGGAGGAGGAGGAGGAGGAGGAGGAGGAGGAGGAAAAACAGAGAAAGAAAGAAAGAAAGGAAATACGAACTTGAAATAAAAACCACAGGGTTTAAAGAGGAAGAAATAGATTTTTCTTCCTATTCTACTTCATATTTCACTAAAAGATTCAACATTACTACGGAAAAAGGCGGAGGAGCACTGCCCCCCCGCCCCCCTCTCTCACTCTCACTCTGAACGTGTGATTTTTTGTCATCTTTTCCAGTATCTCTCCTCTTTTCCGCCCTCTCCCTCCTACCCGTGACCTTCTTCTCACCCCAGCGCCTCCATAACCTCCCTCTCTCCTAACCTAACGCTCTCACCTAACCTTAATTCTACCCACCTGTTGGTAAAGCTCTGTGTACACTGATTTTACTCTCGTATCTAAGAAATCACAAACATTTATCTGACTTTCTGCTACTACTACTACTACTACTACTACTACTACTACTACTACTACTACTACTACTGCTGCTGCTGCTGCTACTACTACTACAATAAAATCCCTGGAGTTGAAATTGGCTGGTGCGTTTCATGATGTTCTTTTGATTCTACTTTCCGTTCTCTTTCAACACTTTTTCTGTGATTCTGTTTGTCTTCAGAATTAACAAACCCACCGGCGAAATCTTTCGTCTTAACTCAGCCACCACAAAGAATTCTATTAAGTAAAGACTGTTAAATATACTCTTTTTAATTATTTTTCTGTCTTTTCTTGTCGTGTTTGTGGTGTACATCGCAGTGAAAGAGTTGAATATACGATACTCAGAAACAGTAATGCAGTTTATGCCGCTTCAAGTACACGCATTTTACCCAGAAACGTCCCTGTGTTTTATTTCTCGGGAAGCAGATGCAGAATAATTGAAATAGGACGAAAAGTATCCATGGATTGCTTTCTCTATACTGGTGGTGGTGGTGGTGGTGGTGGTGGTGGTGGTGGTGGTGGTGGTGGTGGTGGTGGCGATATATCCCTTCCACTTCCACTTGATAGAACTGTAAAATTATTCTCGCTATAAATTTTTTTCCAGCTTAAAGGATCTCCCTCATTCCATCACCAGCGGATTCCTATGTGAATGGCGAAACAGATTCCTTTTATTTCAACTGGTTATGTGGCGGAGTCTGATGGAATGATAATGAGGACGATGACGGTGGTAGTAGTGTAGTAATAGTAGTAGTAGTGGTCGCGGTGGTGGTGATGGTGGTGGTATCATTACTACTGTACATTAGTATGAAACAAAAACCGGAGAATGGTAATTAACAATGCAACAAATATCACAACTAACACAACCAAAAACAAAACAAAAACAATAACAACAAAAAACACCACCACTAACAACAACAACAATAATAATAACAGTAACAAATAACTAAATAATAAAACTCCAATCCATTATAACTATCCCTACCAAATCGAGAAGATCAAACGCCAAACCAATTACATCCACGACTGATAAAAGGCGAAAATTACCATGCCTATGACGAAACGACAATAATAATAAACGTTAACCCCTTCACTACTAGTTCTACTTATTATTTGTCGATTTTAAACACCTTCAAAAAACTCAAGTGGCGATTAAAACAGTACAGACTCTGGCCATTAATCCTTCGACCTCCAAAGACCCTCCCTAACGTCAATAAATTCGCCCAAAACTCGTGGTAAAAATGGTTCCCAGTACTAAAGGGTTAATTACTAGTTGTGTGTGTGCGTTAGCGTGTGTGTACGTGTGTGTATGTGTATGTGTGTATGTACAGGTGCAATGAAATCCTATGTTCGTTTCGTTTTCTGGAATCTAATCTGCCTTGCGCCATTCACCGTCAGTGTCAAGTGGGATTGGATTTCGTAATAATCTATTTCTTTCATTTCACAGACTCGTATTTAAATTTTACAGCTGAGCCTTTTCTATCCATTTTTTCGACACAGTACAGTACCTTTTATTTCGGTACCGTCAGTCTCAGGTAGTTTAAGTAAAGGTGCATTTTGATTATCGTTTTTTTGTATTACCTACGTGTTTGTCTTCTTTAGTTCATGAATTTTTGTGTATTTTCTTTTATTTTGATTGCGATGCGATTCCCCGATTTTCATTATACTCGTGTTTGCTTCCTTCATTTTCACATCTTAGGGAGGGAGCGTGGTATGAATGCATCTCATTTACATATTTACTCAGTCTCCAGTTTTCTGTTTCACACACATAAGCTTCCATTTGCTCTCAAAGGTTTCGGTGCAGTTTGAGTCTCAACTTTGTATGTATCAAGTATGCAGGTTCGGAAAAGTAATATTCGCTTCCTGCAATTCTTCCTATGTCGTTCTTAATATTTGCTACTATTTTTTTATTATTATTATTATTTTTTGCTTGATACACCTTATTCTTCCTTTTTGCTATGACACACTTAGGGAATATTTGGTTCCCAGTTCCGTACAAAGCAATTTTCCGGCCTTTGAAAAGTAATATTCGCCTCCAGTAATTCTTTTCTCGGTGTTATTTGTTCCTCGATTCCGTTGGTGCCGATTGTGTAAGTTTTGAAAAGTGACATTCCCCTTCAGTAACTCTTCTCACGGCGATAGATACAATTTGCTTCCTCGCCTCGAAAGTACAGACTGTGGAATTTCACAGGCAAAATTTCCCTTCAGTAAGTCTTCCAAGACTGTTATATTTTGCTCCACAGTTTCCAAACTACCAAGTCTCAACGATTTTGAAAGTAACATTATTTTTCAATAGCTCTTTCCAGACTGTTACATCTCGGATTTTGCTCTTCACTTTTAAGAATAGTCTCAATATTTTTAAAAGTAACGTATCTATTCAATAAATCTCCCCAGTTTTTTTATATTTCACTCTCTAGTCTCAAAAGTTCTGAGTCTCTACGATTTTAAAAGTTAAATTTTTCCTCAGTAGCTCCTTCAAGTTTTCCAAGTTAGGTTAGGTAAGGTCAGGTTTTGTTTTTTAGCCCTTCAGTACTGGGATACATTTTTATGAGCTTCAAGTGTGATTTGATTATTTTTTCAACACCAGCAAAGGTTTATGGAAGTCACAAGACTAATGGCCAGAGTCTGTACTATTATACTCCGCACATGAGTTTCTGAAACTGTATAAAATCGACAAATAAGCAGAATAAATACGGAAGGGATTAAAACTATCGAGTGTCCCAAGATTTGAAAAATGATACCCTCCCTCAACCCATCCCAGGGTGTTACATCGCCTCATCCTTTCCTCGCACCAACATATCTCTTCCCAGGCGCGGGTCACGACGGATAAATGCTCAGCGTACGCAGCTCAATGGCCGCTTCCCTGCGAACACAATACGGTTTTGGATTACCTCGTCTCTCTCTCCGCCAGGAAAACCCAATTGCAGTTTCCTTTCTTCAAGAGTTTCTCAGGAATTAGCTCAACCATTCACTGCATCTTACGGTGTCTTCCCGCGTCTGGCTCCCTCCCTCTTCGATCCCTCTCTTCAAGTGCTGTGTATATTTTGATTCCTCCACGGTGTTAATTGAGAGGGATCCGAACCGCTTTAGTTGGAGGGAGAAGAGGAAAGGTGTTGCGTCCTATATTGCCTTGCCATTTACCATTTCGTCTAACGCATCTCCCCTTGACACACCAAACTACGTGTATTTCCTTTATAATTGAAGTTCTCTACCACACCAATATATTTTCGAGGCGTTGTATGTTGGCTCACTAGATTCTATAGAGCCAAAATATACAGAGTAGTTTCTTTGGTTTATTTGTTTATCGCCCGCGTGGCACACAAGGCGAATGTAAAGTTAGTTGCACACCAAAGCTATTACTTGATTTTATGTAAGAAATGAGTCCAGCTAAGGGCAAAATAAAGAAAAATGCAGAAAAAAAGACCCACTGAATTCCGGACACTAAAAAAAGCTGGACATAAAATTGAAGCTTTTCTTCTTTTTCTATTACTATAATATTTGATGCATGCCAATTCTCTCTCTCTCTCTCTCTCTCTCTCTCTCTCTCTCTCTCTCTC
>CM035202.1:4359532-4374505 GCA_020233015.1 Callinectes sapidus | reverse complement strand
GAGAGAGAGAGAGAGAGAGACGGACACACACATCCTACTTGCTAATAGCCTGAGGTTCTATTTCATCACTTCCTCCTCCTCCTCCTCCTCCTCGTCTTGTTTGGTCCTCCTCTTCCTCAACCACCTCTTCCCATTGTCCCTGTCCAAGTCACTCTCCTCCTGCTGCTCCTCCTCCTTCCTCCTCCTCTTCCTCCTCCTCCTCCTCCTCCTCCTCCTCCTCCTCCTCCTCCTCTTCCTCCTGCACCACTTCCTGTAATGCCATGGCCTGATTACCTCATTTTGAAATGTAATTGATCTCGCTGAAGGTTAAACCCACTTCATGTGCCGCGATCCTCCTCAATGGAAGAGAACCTTAGGCCTTAATTAATGGCAAATAATGGAGCAGATGTGGCTGGGGTCGTCCGGTTAGGCAGTGGCGCCATTCATCTCCATTAACAGCCTTGTCTCATTAGCTTCGCGGGTCAATTAGAGCGAAGAGGAAGGGGCAGTGGTAGTAGTAGTAGTTATCCAAGGAGTCCCAGAGAGCAGATGGCGCTGTGTTGTACTCATGGCGGAGTTTAATGAGTTTTTGCAGGATTTGTGAGGCTGCACTGATTGGCTCCTGGCAGCGAGGGTCGTAAAGGTTCAGTGTGTGTGATGGGCGGTGATGGGCGGTGACGGGAGTGCGGGAACTGATGGGGCATGATGGGCTAGGGAGTGTGAATGTAGTAGTAGGAGTGGTGTGGTGTGGTGTGGTGGTGGTGGTTGTGTCCGTAATGAAGGGTGGTGGGGTGATAAGAGGTCAGAGGTGAGGGTTGGTTAGGTGGTGATGCGTGCGTGTGTGTGTGTGTGTGTTGTAGTTGTGGTGCAATGAGGGGACATACGAGTTTCCAATGTTACGCAAAAAAAAAAAGGAAAATAAAACACGTAAAATATCAATATCACTAACACCACCACCAGCACCAACAACAACAACAAAGAAGTCAGTGATAGAGATGACCTCACGAAAACCGCAACAACAACAACAACAATAACAAGAACAACAACAACCACGAGATATGAGGACGAATTATAGATGCCGATGTACCTATCTTCCACATTTCATCGAACGTTCAGGAAGACTTGGAGTACAACACAACGAAGACACAACTGGATTCCACTGAGACACACGCAGGCAGATAGATCCCTTTAATCCCCAATGACCCACAGACACTCCAGTGTTTTTCGATATTAGTTTTTACTTCCGCATGTTTCTGACTTTTTTTTATACAAGAGACGCACCCGCAGTTAAGCTTCCTATTACTACTGATGCTGTTGAGTTTACCTCCGATGCCACAGCCAGGAACGCGCTGCTACGCCTGTGATGTTTATACAATAGCAAAACTCACCGCCAGACGTCACTTTCGTACCCAAGCTTTAGGGGAGAATCAAATGCGTGGTGTATTTTTTGGGAGGGGCGAAGGAGCGGATAGGTTGAAGGCATAAAGTAATGGTGGGGAGGAAATAAGGGAGGAGTAAGGAACGGTTATGTGTGACGTGGAAAAGAGATGGACGCCAAAGTTCCGCCACTCGACGCCACGGAGAAGGAAATACTGCAAGACTTAGGATGCCAAATGAAAAGGAGGATATAAAAAGGGGGAAAAAATAATAAGGAAGTGAAATGAAAGAAGAATTTGCCCCGAGGAAATAAATATTTGGGTAAGAATTGATGGGGAAGAGAAAAGGGAAAGAAAAAATGAAGGATTAATATGGAAAATAACCAAAAAAGAATCTAATAACAAAATAAAGGAAGAAAAAAGGGCGGTAAATTGATAAAGTAAATATATACATAAAGGAACAAACTAAATGACAAAAAGAAGTTAAACGAGACTTCAGAGAGACACTTTGCCATTAACTTTGAACATTTATTTTTCCTTCTCGTCAGAATGAGAACATTTACATTTATTAAGCCACAGTTATTACTTTGTTTTATTTTGAATAACTAAAAACTCTCAACTTTAATCATCCTAACGATCTCTCTCTCTCTCTCTCTCTCTCTCTCTCTCTCTCTCTCTCTCTCTCTGTTCACGGTAAGCAAGATTTTTAAAGCGTAATATAAGAGATAATTCAGGGAACGTATGGGAGGTAAAAGAAACTGTAATAACTTGTGTATAGAGCACTTAAATCTCTCTCTCTCTCTCTCTCTCTCTCTCTCTCTCTCTCTCTCTCTCTCTCTCTCTCTCTCTCTCTCTCTCTCTCTCTCTCTCTCTCTCTCTCTCTCTCTCTCTCTCTCTCTCTCTCTCTCTCTCTCTCTCTCTTAAACACACACACAGATTACTCCTAAAACTCCCACACACTTTTCGTGGACTCAAGTGCGCTTTCATTCTCTCTTACCTTCCCCTTACAGTCTCCACAATTACCCAGCCGCGCTCACTCGTCACTCTCCACACCGGGTCATCACAAGTCTCCACCACTCTCACAGCCTCCATTACTCCTATTCCCTCTCACCTTCCTTCTCTTCTCTCACTTGTTTCATCCGCGTGACATCTCCACTGCTTCTGTCTCTTTCCCTATGGCACACCTCACTCTGTTTTTCACTTCCAGACGTGACACTAAGGATTAAATGAGTGATATATTTTGATACATATTCGTTGCTAACTTTTGTTTTTATAGTGAGCAATGTGGTTAGTTTGTTTCGTTGATACTAATCCTTTCAGTGCTGAGACATTTCTATTTTGAGGTTTGGGTGTGATTCGATGATTTTATTGAGGTTAGCGTGGGTCTATGGAGGTTAAAAAAGACTATTGGCCAGTCTGTTTCTTATGAAGCTATATAATATCGCCAAAGTAATCAGAATAAATACAAAATTGCGTCTCATTACTGAAGGATTTAATGGCATTTGATTAGTAGCCTTAAGATTCTTAGGCAAAAGGGATTCAATATTAATCACACATTTTAACTCCACCAATGGCTCTTATTTCATCGACACATGAGAATAATATTAGTGAAGGAATTCTGAAAGGGAGAATGGAGGAGGTAATGATTCTCGTTAATGGTTAGTTGGTTGGTTTGATTATTAATGCAAATTGTTGTCGTGAACGTAATAGGATTGTACTGGTAGTCTGCCTCTGAGCTTGGCAATACACTCCGTCAGTCAATTCTTGCATCAATATCACGATCTCAATACTGTAGAAGGTGAGGCATTGGTAAATGTACACCCAGCGTGCTCTTATGCAAAACAACATCATTTTCCGGTGGATTCGTGTATAAACAAGAAATTAATGATGTCAATAAGGAGTTTAAAGAAAATATTGGAAAAATGTAAGTAAAAAACCAATACGTTGACATGGAAATGCGAATAATGTACACAAACTACTTATTCCCTTCAGCTTCCAGGAAATTCTTAACCTCCAATTTACAAAAGCGATGCGAGGAACACAAGTGATATCTTTCTTACCTTCTCAATTAATCTGACGCCACTAAGATACCGGTGACCCAATTCCTTTCTCCTTCTTAAGCACAACAACGCGGTGCATTCCTCCTCACCCTCCCAACAGCCTCCTACCTCATACCTAACAAACCCACTCCACTCTCCACTCCCCAGCCTCCCCCCCTCACCCTCCACTTCACCCCCTCACCCCCCTCCAATATTGAATACTCATTAGCGTGACTCAGGGCTCGCACACCACCACCACCCCCTCCCCATGCCTCTCCACCGCCCACGCCCCTTCTGCCCTCGGTAAATGCAGAGGCTGTCGAGGAAATGCGCAGTGAAAGTCACAAATAATAACCCGGCCTGGGGGAGACAGGAGAGCACTTCCTGTACTTACCTCGTGTACTTGGGAGGGTAAATTTTTGGTTGGGGTAATTCTTTTCTTCTTCTTTTTTTCAGTTTTGGATTTAGTGTGAGAGCTCTTAACGTTTTCAGCTGCGGCATTTTATTTGGCTGTGAAAGGGAAAGGTTTGTGATTCTCTGACGGAAGGGAAACATGAATGCGGAATGCAGGACTCGGTAAATGGGAGGAAGCTTTCGTTAAGAGAAGGGAAATGTGTGTTGGGTGTATTGCATAAAATCAACCTTTAACATGCAGGTTTCTGTCTTAAACTCATTAGAAGGTCAGGTCTAACCAGCATAAATTCCCTTTACCTTTGTGCCCCAATTAGGAAACGTGGTCTTTATTTGCCAACACAGATCCCTCTCCCTCTCTCTCCCGCCGTGAAAAATGTGATCTTTCTGGGATGTACAAATTCCACTTCCATCCCCTGTAGATGTAAGGCAAATTATTCCCTTTCACCTTTCAGAAAATGTGTTCTATTTGGAGAAACACAACACGTTTCTACAGTTCCTTCCTTAAAAAATAATACTTTACTCTTACTTTTAGAAACAACTGATGACAACAATAATATAACCCCCTCTATTCTTGGACACCATTTTCTATCTTCTTCTTTTTCTCTTTCACGGTAATATCAACAACATACAAGAGTGAATTCATAAATTTTTCAAACGTAAAATTTCCACATCACTACCGTAGCGTGGCGAGGTAATTAAGTTCACCTGACCTTCTAATTACGGTGCGACTTCACCGACCAGCAGGTGTCACACAGGTGAGATTAAAATCCTCTCTCCATTTTCCACCCCACGCTGCGGACACACACTGATCGTAATACAGCTCGTGTGTGTGTGTGTGTGTGTGTGTGTGTGTGTGTGTGTGTGTGTGTGTGTGTGTGTGTGTGTGTGTGTGTGTGTGTGTGTTTGTGTGTGTGTCGAGCGACGATAAGAAAACCCATCATGCAAACATCTTTTATGAATCCGACACTAAAGTTCAAATAATTACTAAACTTTCTTTTAAGATTCACCACTGAAAAAAAAAATAATAAAAACTGTACAATTTCCTTTCCCTTTCCCATTCAGTTTACTTGCGTTTTCCTTTGTTTATTGAATGTTACGTCTATCATCATTTGTTCATATTCCTTCCCCCTTTCGTCTTATTTTCCATGAACTTTGGTAACCTTTCGACCAACGCGCCACCACCACCACCACCACCACCACCACCACTACCACCACCACCACTTCCAGTAAGGGCGCCCGTCACCTTAATATCTTACAGTCGCTCTCCAGGATGTGTCGCGAGTTTCGTCTCCACAGTGCCTTCAAGTGTCACCGCAATAAAGCAAGTCATTGGAGGAGGAGGTGGACGAGGAGGACTGGAGAGGAGGAGGAGGAGGAGGAGGAGGAGGAGGAGGAGGAGGAGGAGGAGGAGGAGGAGGAGGAGGAGGAGGAGGAGTCGTTTCTCTCTTGGCCTCGTCCTCTTTAAGCCTCCTACTCCGTCAGAGAGAGAGAGAGAGAGAGAGAGAGAGAGAGAGAGAGAGAGAGAGAGAGAGAGAGAGAGAGAGAGAGAGAGAGAGAGAGAGAGGGAGAGAGAGTTGGAGAGAGATGGAGTGGAGAGAGAGAGAGAGAGAGAGAGAGAGAGAGAGAGAGAGAGAGAGAGAGAGAGAGAGAGAGAGAGAGAGAGAGTATATTATGCAATTTCTATGACGTTTTACCAGCACGAAAGTAAATATATACGTATACATATACATATCACTCAACCTACAAGAGAATTCCATTTGTAAACCATAAGAGGATGATGGGAAGTGGGCAAAAAAATAAAAAATAAATAAATAAACAGCAATTGTCATGCATTTTTAAGCTGCAAGAAAGGCGCTCTTAGGAAAGACTGCCATTTACAAGCAAGGGATATAATTGTGAGTGCATTGGCTGAGGAGTGTTGAGGAGACGCGGTGTGGGATGCACGCTAAGCACACTAGGTAAGTAAGTAAGGGTGGGGAGGGAAAGTGGTTCATCTACAGTAGCGCGGACTTGACTCAGGCAAAGAGGATGTTCTTCGCGCGTCCCTGAAAGTTTTACCTCCTGACGCTAATGACTCTGCTGCTACCACATCCTCCTCCTCCTCCTCCTCCTCCTTTTCTTCCTCTTCTTCTCCCTCCTCCTCTTCCTCCTCCTCGTCATCATGGTCTTGCTTTGGCTCCCTCTACTCTTTCCTATCTTCCTCTTCGTCCTCGTTCTACTCTTCCTTGTTTTTCCCCCTCCGTATTTTCCTGCTTCACTTATTTCCACTGCTCTTACTGGAAAATCCTCTTCTTCATCCCTTTCTTCAGCCTTGTTTTCTTCCTCCTCTTATTCCAGATACTTTTGTCCATCGTTTTATGCCTCCTCCTCCTCCTCCTCCTCCTCCTCCAGTTCTTTCCTCAACCTTCTTCTTTCCTGATATTTTTTCCCAATCATTTTTACTTCTCTTCTTCTTTCCTCCTCCTCCTCCTCCTCCCATCGATCTCCCAGTAAACTCCCAGCAGACTCCCTCTCGTGGTACTGTATAAGAGGAATCATAACTTTCTTGTCCTTCACTAAGTTAGTCTAACACTCCTTCACCTGATCCACTTATACGTCAGCTTTCTTTCCTGTGTAGTGCTGAGTCCCCAAGCTTGTCTGATGCTCTTTTTATTTATCTCTCTCTCTCTCTTTTGTTTTCTTGAGAGAGAGAGAGAGAGAGAGAGAGAGAGAGAGAGAGAGAGAGAGAGAGAGAGAGAGAGAGAGAGAGAGAGAGAGAGAGAGAGAGAGAGAGAGAGAGAGAGAGAGAGAGAGAGAGAGAGAGAGTTAAACAAAATACAACCATTCATTAAATTAACCAGCTCACTATTGGCTCCGATAAGTAAATAAGAATTAGATACAACTTTCAGTCCAGGCAAGAGAGAGAGAGGGGGAGAGAGAGAGAGAGAGAGGGAGAGGGAGAACCAATTCCACGTTGATCTTACTAAAATAATCTCTCGTAATGCTGATCGGAAATTAAGTTTTAATCCCAATAGGCCTGTGAGGAAAGTGGACGAGCCTCATTATGGAAATTTTGTTTGCGTTGGCCGGGTTCTATTTATTGGCGTGCATCTGTGTTTGTCTTTTTTTCCGCTTGCTTTTGTTTGTCTTTGTCCTTTTCCTGTTTACTGGCGTGCGTCTGTGTTTGTTTCCTTTTTTCCTGCTTTGTTTGTTGTTCCGAGTTATGTAGATCAGTTGTGTAAGTTTCAATCACGTCTAAATATAAATCCCAATAAAATAAAGCGAGATACATCAAGAAAAACATTAGCAATGCAAGGAAGTACAACAGAATAAGCTTAAATTAAATAAATGAAATGAATACTACGAGAATGAGGATTAAATAAGTAAAATGTACATTACTAATTTAAGAATGAGGTTAAAGTTTTATGGCTCCTCCCTTCACATGTTCGTATCCCGCTCATAAAGATTCACAGGACGTTTCTCTGAAAGTCTCGCTGATTCCCCAGAAATCTAAATAGAAAACATTCGAATACCTTAAAAACTCCGTATGGTTTTATGAAGGAGTTCAACAGCACTCTTCAATATTAAGTCTTTCACTCTGATTACTTAAAAGTCACGGTACTAGAATACACGTGTGCCGTCCTTATAAACATCGACGAAAAAGAAAAAAAATATAGGAGATTACATATTTGTCAATTTCAAATGAGCACAATGTATAGAAGAGACTGTGGAGCACCACTAGATGTCTCAGAGTGATTGGTAATAAATGAACCACGTGTCAAATAGCCCTAAAAAGTACAGGAACAATCACATCCAGACGTTAAGAGATTAAACCCCATTAAACTACCTCGCAACGAATAAGGAACACCAATGACAAGAGACGAAACATACTGAAACGTTAGGAAGCCATTTGTTACACATCCTCACTGACACACACATGGAAACTTTACGCAAAAGATATCACGTAACTGAACAAAAACAAGAGGAGGAGGATAGAGAAGAAGAAGAAGAAGAGGATGAGGAGGAGGTGGTCGAGGAGAGAGTGTAAAATGAGGAGAAATTTATCATGTGTTCCTTGGCTTCCATTGTTATTCAGGGAGTTGTAGTGATCTCCATCTTCCCCTTCTCCAATCCTCTATTCACTTTACATTATCATCCTATTTCTTTACTTTCTCTTTTCACTTCCATGCACACTAAAGGAGGGAGAGAGAGAGAGAGAGAGAGAGAGAGAGAGAGAGAGAGAGAGAGAGAGAGAGAGAGAGAGAGAGAGAGAATTAAGAAACTATGAAATTTTAGAGAGATTAATTTGCTATAAAGAGTTAAGGTGTGAGAGATAACAAACTCATATTCATTCTCTCTTCTCTCTCTCTCTCTCTCTCTCTCTCTCTCTCTCTCTCTCTCTCTCTCTCTCTCTCTCTCTCTCTCTCTCATCTCTTATGGCTCTCTCCCCCACTAACATTCCATTTCGTCCCTTCGTACTAATGCCGTCTCCCTCCCATATTTTTCATCTCTATTATCCATAAACACTTGACGCCACAAGAGCCACATAAGGTACTCTCTTCTATTCCCCATTTGCGTCCTCATTTTCATTTCCTGTGCGTATTTCTGGGGCACAAAACACTCATCTGGCAAGGAGTGACTTTTCTGTAGCATGAGAGGTTGACGGCAGCACGCAGAGTATTTACATAATCATATGAGGCCGTTCGAGAGTCTTGATGAGGGAAGATTCACCCAGGGAGCGACCGAGAGAGAGAGAGAGAGAGAGAGAGAGAGAGAGAGAGAGAGAGAGAGATCGTGTTATTGTTATGAAGGCTCGGGTTACACTGATGTTGGTTATGCATAGCAAGGTCAAAAAATAGCTCTCGTTTTAGCATCGAGGGATAAACATTTCTCTCTCTCTCTCTCTCTCTCTCTCTCTCTCTCTCTCTCTCTCTCTCTCTCTCTCTCTCTCTCTCTCTCTCTGACACCATGTTATTTTTCTGCCACTGTCAATATGATGCAGTTGATCAGCGAAAAATGAGATCTGTGTGTGTTTCTTCGTATAATTTCTCCAGTGTAAACTTTCTTCACGGGTGTTCAAACATTGCGCCAGTACGATTTCTCCACAAGTAATTTCCCCAGCGATAAATAAAGTTTGGTTATATTAGCTTATACAGGAGGAACTTATCATGGAGTGAATGGTCTTACGTGACAGTTTTAATGGAGGAATCTTCGTGGGTTGAATATATTTGGATCGAATTTACATAACAGCATTTCAGGAAGGACTTTCGCTGTCAGCATAAAGTAAGTCATCCCTGCACTGCGACTAAAAAATACACGGTGACCTTAGAATAATAAGGAAGGGAAGGTAGATGTGGAATGATTATAAATATTGTGTGGCACTTGGGTTTCAGTGACACAGGAGGAAAAAATCATGTAATCTAGTAATGTGAAGTCAGATCATGTTAAGGACGTATGTGAGAAGTGTGTGTGTGTGTGGGTGTGTGTGGGAGTGTGTGTGTGTGTGTGTGTGTGTGTGTGTGTGTGTGTGTGTGTGTGTGTGTGTGTGTGTGTGTGTGTGTGTGTGTGTGAAGGGAAGGGTGGCTTTAATCACAGTAAAGGTTGGAGGGGAATGTTTCTGGAAGAGACGAGAGATGAAGTGTCCTTTAGCTGGAGTGAAAACAAATATCAAAGAACAACACGATACTTCATTTTGTATTCGGCTCATTTTTCTCACCTACGCGATGTGAATATGTATCTATTTTTGTCCTTCCCAGAGCCCCAGGCGGAGATCATCGGCGCCCCAGACATACACGTGGACATGGGATCAGCAATCAATCTCACGTGTGTCATCAGTCATAGCCCAGAGCCGCCTGCTTATATCTTCTGGTACCACAACGGCAAGGTAACTACCACCACCACCACCACCATCACCATTACAACACCCATTGCTACCATCTTTACTTTCTTGAACACTTTTACCAATATTATCACCACCATCACTGCTACCATCGTCAACTAAAACTCAAATAGAACCACCATCACCACTACGACACACAATGCTATACAATCTTGACCTTCCTTATCACTGCCATTAATATTATCACCACCACCACCATCAGTACTAACAAAAATCAAACTTATCTCGCTTTTCTTTCCTCCTTGCACCCTTTCCATAACTTTACAGACGGCATCACGTACCAGTCTTCTACTTTGGCCTCCCCCGCTCAGTAAAATGTTATGGTACTGTAAACAATGTCAAAAGAATGCAAATTGAATGTTAATGTTTTCCAAAGAGTTTAGGTTTAACTCCACAAAGAATAGTACCCAGCGCTTTCAATAATAAATAATGCAGATGAAATAGTGGTAGTTTTCCCAGCATTGTTTACTGTCGGCTGTGTTTGGAAAGGCTACTCAAACCTGCCTTTCGTATCAGTTTTCACCATAAATGGTTTCAAATGCCGTGATGAGCCGTGGGTCCCGTGGGATAGGAGGGTCGGCAGCCACTTTGTCGGATCGAGTCAGATACATCCATTTTTTCCGCCGTAAATATCGACTCTAAAGGGGAAACTGTTTATTTATTGTCCCTCGTCGCTCGACAGTGAAAAACAGGCGGTGTTCGCGGCGTGTGGTTAAAGGTAGATGTTTTCTTTACAGATCTGTCATGGCGCCACACACCTTAACGGAAGGAAGGGAACAGCTGCTCTAATTGTCCTGATTTGTTTTCCTTTAATTGTTGACTCCTCACACTTTCCTGCATTACCGAGGACATGTTTCTACAATTGTTTTCACACCTAGAGCTCCATAACACCTGCGTAATTCACGACTCTCTCTCTCTCTCTCTCTCTCTCTCTCTCTCTCTCTCTCTCTCTCTCTCTCTGTAACAAACGCCTCACATGAGCCTAAATGTAGTTATAATGCTTCCCTGAAGTAGAGGATTATTCAAAGTAATTTCACTTTACATTATTATGACTCATCCTTCACCTTAAGTAGGTACTCATGAGTGCCATTAAAGAGTTGCTCCTACTGAGTGAGGCTCCCGCCGTGTTCCTTTCTCCTGCAGGTGATGAGTTACGACTCCCCCCGCGGCGGCGTCACCGTCATGACAGACCACGGCAACTCCACTACTGGATATCTCCTTATACAGGTAAGGCGCAACCTGTTCTTTACAGCTCCACGTAGAAAACATCAAACACTGCATCTAATCTTGCGTTATCTCTGTCTAGGAAGCTTTCGACACGGTGCTTTAGTAATGGTCTTTCCTTTTCACAATCGACGTATTCCTAAAAATTTCTAATACCCTTTCTTTTCCGAATACTTTTCTGTTATGTCTTTTTCATCCTTTTACATTTCTTTCTAGTACATTCCATCTCGTGTTTCACCACCACAGCCGCCACACAACCTGACCTGCAGTGTATTGTTCATTTCACCTCGCCTCCCGGATATTCTGTTTCGTTACTCAGGCGACTCATGGCTGTGAAAGGACTCAGGCAGTTGTCTCGGTACTCAAGCCTCTAAGGTGCACGCAGGGGTCCAGTGGCTTGCCTTTGTGCTTGTCCCGTGTGTCCTCCCCGCATCTGCCTTGCTCTACAGGTTGAGTGGGAGTGGGTGTGTCCCCAGTGTCCCTCCTGACGCGGTCCTTGACGCTCCCAGACATTCCCTTCGCAGCGGCGGGAGGAAAACTCAATTTCTGCGATGAGAGGCAGAACTGCGGCATGCATGAATAAGACTGCAGCGTGGCGGGTGAGAAGCGAGTCTGGTATGGAAATAGCTTACTGATTATGAGCACAAAGACTGCCACTGAGGAGGTCATCTATACGACCTGGGAGGATGGCGCTGCAGGACGACACGCCGCTGCAGAGAATAGGGAAGGAAGAGTTCGTTTCTGATCCCCGCATGAGAACGGAGTGTGAGCGACGCGGGATATAAAAGAAGAATAAGGATATCACGGTTCGTTCTTATCCTGGGACGTGAACGGAAAGGACAAGTAAAATAGATGGAAGAGAAGAGTCAATCAAAACTTTATATTTTGGCGTAAATTAAATCAACGAAATTTCATATCCATAGAGATGATGAAAAAAAAGGTGTGCAGTGTTTTCTGGAAAGATATAAAGTAAAGGTAAATGGAAGCAAATTCAGGAGTACACCAAATTAATTCCGAGAGAGCAAATTCACTACCTTCCCTATTTATTTTATTCCCAGTCTCCTTTCCTCTCGTTCCCCACGATGGAAGGCCGCCACAGCTCTCCAACCTCTTCAGTATGCATCATTATTCCTGAGGTCCTGAGTCCCCCACAAGAGTAAAGAAGGGAGTGCGTGAGAGGAAGTGCCACCACCGCTATTGATGCTCTAATACATTTCTCGCTCCTCGGATAAACTGCAGACTTTTCCCACCAGATTATTAAGCACCAATGAATGAAGACACGATGAGTGAGTGTATGGTAATAAGTCAAATAAGAAAAGGAGGGAAGGAGGAATGAGAAAAGAATAAAGTAATAGCAGCGATGATGGAAAGTAGTGACAAGAGGTTGCAAGACATTTTTGTGCCTAAGTCCTTTGTCATTTTTATCTGAGAAAACGTGAAAGGAGTGGAAAGTGAGAAACCCGCGTAATATACACCACGTTATGTTGCAGAGGTGTGCTACACGAAGGAACGAAAGACTCAACACAAAATAAGCTTCCCTGAACCACTCATGGAAAGAGAAACATTCCAGCACCTCAAAATTCACAGTGAAATGTTTTCTGATATAAAACCAAGTTCGCATTAAAACTATTTAAGCATTCCCCAAAAAAACAAGTGAACATCTGAATACACGTTTATAGTTCTTTACAGCCACGTTTAAGTACGGAGATCAAAGAGACTCACTCAACATCACTAGAGCCACGATACCAGACAAGACCTGGTGTTGCTGTAATTCATAATATATTAAACTCTACGAACACCTCCCTTCACATTTAACTAACTAATGTCCAGGCGGAGATGAAGGAACACTAACGGTACGGCAGCAAACAAATTCGAGCGTTGAGAGTCTGCACAATCTTTCTCCTTCAGAGGTCGAACCCGCCACCTCTCGAAGTGAACTATAATGGACAGCTATTAGTGTCCACTGCAATATTCACGCACCGTCAGCACCTGCACCAGAAGGCTCGTGTTCATTATTTACCACTACTGAATATTCTAAGCCAAACAACAGCATCAGTACCAAATATGCTGAGTGCGTGCAACGGGAATCTCAGAGGGGAAGGTGAAGATGTGAGGGGAAGATAATGGAGGATATATGGTGAAGAGGAATGGAAGTAAAGTGAAAAAAAAGAAAGAAATAGAATAGGGGAGAATATGAAAGCGAGGAGTCAAGAGGAAAATAAATGCAAACACAAGGGTCAATAAATATAAAGGTAAGGAGGAAGAGAGTAAATACTAAAGTGAAAATAATCAAGAAATCTATGAATCTGAATAATGGAAAGGGAAAATGATTGTAAAGAGCGGAAGGGGAGAATATCTTACACTGAAGATAGATGGGAGAGGAAAATGAAGGTGAAAAAAGGATGGGGAAATAGGAAAATGATCCGAAGAAAGATGGGAAAGTGAAAATGAATCGTGGAAAGAAGTGGAAATAGGAAAGTGAAGGAAGGAGAGATGTGCGAGGAAATGTGGAAGGACGAACGAGGCTTTACACAATACATGGCAAGGATATAAAAGGAAAAAAACAAATATCTGCTCAGTTGAATCTAATCTCTCTCTCTCTCTCTCTCTCTCTCTCTCTCTCTCTCTCTCTCTCTCTCTCTCTCTCTCTCTCTCTCTCTCTGTCAGATAGATACTTCACGTCATAATACAATATTAACACAATAACGTATTTACTTGCCATCAAATGACAATTAACACAAAACTTTGGTGCGTCCTTTAATGTTCAGTAAAGCGTAATTAGACTTTATATTACCAGAGTGTTGCTTAGTGACGATAAAAATTCAAAACTGCGCGACACGTAATTATAAAAAAGCCAAACACACACACATACACACACACACACACACACACACACACACACACACACACACACACACACACACACACACACACACACACACACACCTGTAGAAAGTGGCTAATTAAGGAAGGAGACAGGTTGTGGTGGTGAGGTGTTTTGTAACTCCTCTTTTTTACTCTCTCCCTGCCAGGACGCCCAGACTTCAGACACTGGGAACTACACATGTGCTCCCTCCAACACCGCCGCAGCCTCCATTGGTGTACATGTTCTCAATGGTGAGTGGTGGTGGTGGTGGTGGTGGTGGTGGTGAGTGGATGGTGAAGTGGTTGTAGTAGTGATGATGTTGATATTTGGTGGTAATGTAGGTGGTTATTTCTTTTTTATTTATTTTTTATGATGGTGGTGGTGAAAATTCGTGGAAAAAAAAAGAACGTATATTTTGTTATTTTAACCTAGAAAGATGAATTATCTCAGCTTCCTTTGATCATGAGGTTAAATACAAAGATAAACTGCAATTAAAGAGACAACTAAGCCAAAAAATAAATAGAGAAAAAAAACCGGATATCCTTTGCACCATTCATAAAAGCACTCAAAAAGAAAATATATGCAAAACTACAAAGACCAGAACTAACGAGCATTCACACCGTAACAAGATCTTAAAAACAGAAACATTTTACCTTTATATAAGTGGCAATCAAACAGCGAGGGACAAAACACACGATCTATTCCCACCACGCGCCACAATACCCCTTCAATACTTCAAAGGGGAACATTGCATGGTGCATCAAAATATCTTCTTCACACGTGTGGAGGTGTTTCACTAATTCCAACTTTACAGACGTGTGGCTCATGAAGAATCGCTGAGATCAGCCTTGAGTGGTCAGGTAATATATCGATAGTAAAATACGACTATTGTAATTATATAACTTGAAAAAAAGACTATTCTGCTTGAATGAAAAAAATCGTGCTTGAATAAAGGAAAAGAAAAAATAATGTGACGCAGTTTAAAAGATGCATGGAAAAATATTGATGCTATTTCTTCAAGTCTGATTTATATATTAAAAAAAAAGAAAGAAAGAGGAAAAAAGGGAAAAAATGGTGAACATATGGGTTAGTTTTTTCTCCGTAAACTGTGACGTGTTGACGGAAGGAAGGAAAAGTGATAACAAGATAAACGATGGCGCTGTGACTGATGGGTGTAACTGCCTGTCAACCCCCCCC